>CM074732.1:131768038-132240538 GCA_037367245.1 Phrynocephalus guinanensis | reverse complement strand
TTAAATGTGGCTGATCACCAACAGCCTGTAATCAAGGATAGCCCCAACAAAAGCAGCTGGTGACCAGACACTCATCCTAATGAATGCACAACTTCAATGTTAAATATTAAGAAAGAAGCCAGAAGAATATTCTCCCTTTATTTGTATCTCTCAATACATCCAGAAAAAAGTGCAGAAATGTGGAATAAAGCAATAAGGTAACCAATACAATGTTGTTGTTTACTGTGTTTCTATACTGTCCAGTTAGCAACTAACTCTACTCCAGACAAACCCCACCCACAGCACACACACAAATACCAACAAAGTGAAAGAAACAGTAAGTGAAAGAAACATTCTAACAAAGACAAACTAGCATGCAAATTAATATGTCTGCATTCATTAAACAGCTAGCCAAATCATCCCATCACAGCAAAAACAACAGATCCCTAAAGTATCTTGAATGTACAACTGCACTGGCAGCCTGAATTGCAGCAGTTATTTGCTGCAGCTTGATTTGCAGTCTCTTTTATGGCTGTACTCGGTTAAGGTGATCACACAAACACCCTGGGTTGTTTAAGTGCCAATGTCCATGCAGGCCCTCAATCTGATGCAATGTCATACATGCCCACAGTGCCAATTTTCTTTGATACTGCCCACCTGGCAATCACCAGTTCTCCTTTAATATCTGGGGTTTTTTTCTGTGCAAAGGTGAGCTAGTTCTAAACTCTGTAGTTTGCCTTTTTTTTAAAAATACTTAGGTATGATTAGGGAGAAAGATTGCAAGAATGGGTGCTTTTATTTATACTACGAGACATAATACTCGTATGTCCCCAATATAACATTCCAGCTATAGAATTAGTCTCTTCCATGTACCAAACTTCTGCAGATGGGCATTTTCAGAGAAGGACTCAGAGTAAGCCAAGTTGCCTTAAGATTTCTAAAATATAACTATGTCAAGTTATAGGGCTAACAACTGCTGCTGGGGCATTGCTTTTTGCTGTCAACCGCGAAGAGGTTTAAACAGCAGTTTTACACATTATAGGATTTAGTGCAGTGTGAGGAGAAGCCCTTGGAGTACAATCCCTATATTTAAAGTCCTGCTATATATTTACTCAGAAGTGACATCCATTCAGCATAGGTTGTTTTTTTCTACATGCTAATATTTGCTCTGAATAAATCAGTTCGTTTTCTAGGGAGTTATGTGGAGTAAAGTGTGGTTTTTTTGTAGGCTCATTAACTATAATCCTTTTAAAAAGCTTCAATCATGATCTGTCACTTTTCACCAGAAGGTATCATGATATAACTGCACATGAGCTCAAGTTGGTTTAATTGACTTCTGGAAAAAATACGGGTCAGCGCAGAAAAATACTAGAATCAGAATCAGAAGCAGAATCAGAATACTTTTATTGGCCAAGTGTGGTTGGACACACCCATAATTTGTTTTGGTAAAATATGCTCTCTCTATATAAAAGGAAATATAAGAATCATACAGTCAACAATACAAACACAATACAACAATACAATCTAACCTATTATTTAAAAAGGAAGAAGAAAAGTAAAAATTAATTATTCAACAGTTTGATAGCACTTGGAAAGAAACTATCTTTATATCTAGTTGTCCTAGTGTGCAATGCCCTAAAACTTCACCCTGAGGGTAACAATTGAAACAGGTTATGTCCAGGATGTGTGGAATCTGTATATATTTTCATTGCCCTCTTTTTAGCTCATGTAGTATACAATTTCACAATAGATGGCAAATTAGTAGCAATAATTTTTTCTGCAGTTCCAATTATCCTTTGAAGTCTATATATGTCATGCTTAGTCGCAGAGCTAAACCAGACAGTTATAGAGGAACAGATAATAGATTCAATAACACCTCTATAGAATTGAATCAACAGTTCTTTTGGCAGTCTGAACTTCCTAAGTTGACGCAGAAAAAATATTCTTTGTTGTGCTTTCTTAATAATACTTTCAATATTAGATGACCATTTTAAATCTTGAGATATAATAGTACCTAAAAATTTAAAGGACTCCACTATTGACACTAAGTTATTTGATATCATAAGAGGTGGCTGTATAGAACGAGTCCTCCTAAAATCCACCACCATTTCAACAGTTTTGCATGTGCTTATTTCAAGATTATTTTGAGTACACCATAAAACTAGTTGTTCAATCTCTTGCCTATAGGCAGATTCATCATTGTCTCAAATGAGGCCAATCACCGTAGTGTCATCTGCAAACTTCACTATTTTAACAGAGGACTCCTTTGAGGTACAATCATTAGTATATAAGGAAAACAGAAATGGAGAAAGCACACAGCCCTGAGGGGCTCATATGCTAACCTTGCTAATATCTGATATAATTTTACCTAACTTCACCTGCTGCTTTCTGTCTGTTAGGAAGCTTGCAATCCATTTACAAATGTGATCAGGTACAGCCAGCTGTTTTAATTTAGTCATAAGGATACCCAGAATAATAGTGTTAAATGCAGAACTAAAATCAACAAAAAGAACCCTTGCATAAGATTTTGGAGATTCAAGATGTTGCAATATATAATGTAAGGACATATTAATAGCATCATCTATTGATCTATTTGCACGATAAGCAAATTGCAATGGATCTAATGACAAATCCGTGATAGATTTCAGGTGAGCCAACACTAGTCTCTCAAAAGTTTTCATGACCACAGAAGTTAAAGCAACTGGTCTATAATCATTCAGTTCCTTGACAGAAGATTTTTTTGGTACTGGAATAATCAATGAATGTTTGAAGCAAGAATGAACATAACACATCTCCAGTGATCTATTAAAGATGCGGGTAAAAATAGGAGCCAGTTGTTCAGCACAAACTCTTAAACAAGAAGAAGTGATTTTATCTGGACCTGGTGCTTTTCTTAACTTCTGATTGTAAAACAGACTTTGCACCTCCTTCTCTTTGATCACCAAAGACGGAGGACCCGATGACATGGGATAAATTTCCACAGGCTCAGTTGTTGTTGTTAAATCTGAGATGGAAATTGCAGGAATAGATGGCTGCAGTTTCCTCTCAAACCTGCAGTAAAACATATCCAGGTCATTCACCAGTTGATGATTTCCTTCAACATGGAGAGGAGTTTTACTATGACCAGTAATGGTTTTAAGAGTTTTCCACATATTTGCTGATTCATTTGTTAAAAACTGGTCCTTTAACTTTTCAGTGTAGTTCCTTTTTGCTGCTCTAATTTCTCTGGTCAATATATTCCTAGCCTGATTGTACAATGTTCTATCACCATTTTTATAGGCTTCTTCTTTGGCATGACGTAGCTGTTTGAGTTTAGTTGTAAACCACGGTTTGTTATTACTGTAAATTTTCACATTCTTAGATGGCATTGCTAGTCTGGAACAAAATATGGCAATTCCAGATGTATGGTGCATACTTACTTGAGGTTTAACTCCCACTGAACTCAGTAGAGTTAACTCTGAGAAACCATGTTCAAATGCATACTATGGCCTCTGTGGCTATAAAGTAGTAACCACCTATTTGGGCTGTATTAAAAATGGTATGAAACACATTTATGAAAGAAACAGTAATTGGGGACTACAGATATTAATTCCAATTATCTCAAATGTAAGCCTTGTGATGCAGTGGTAAAACTACAGTACTGCAGCCAAGACTCTGCTGCAGCACTCTTCTGGGCATTCAATGATGCATGTTTTAGTTGAGCGACCCAGGAGCCTGTAGAACTAAAAATTATGCCCAGGTATTTGAAGCATGAAACCTGCTCTATGGGGTGGTTATTTATAACCCATTTGTGTTTGTTTCTTCTTCTACTAGTAATAAGTACTTTGGTTTTTGAGTAGTTTATTACTAATTGCTCATGATTGCAATAGGTGGAGAAGGCCCTCAAAAACCTTCTCAGGCCAACACAAGTTAAAGACAATAAAACTACATCATCCGTGAACAGTAACATGGAAAGGGGTCGTGAAAATAGCTGGGGGGGATGAAATTCTGGTTTCGAGAGATTCCTCACAATACCATTTATGTAGAAGTTAAACAAGGTTGGAGCTAGCACACAACCCTCTTTTACCCCATTATGAGCTGGAATTAAGTTGGACAACACTCCTGCTGGATTACAAAGAACTCGTAGACTTGAGTTTTCATAGAGACGTCGCATTAACAGGAGAAGTCTCCTGTCTATGTTTGTCTCTTCAAAGGTGTCCCAAAGTTTGTGCCTTGGAATGCGATCAAAAGCCTGTTTAAAGTCGACAAAGGCTGCGTACAGGGCACCACCTTTAGGGGAGGAATATTTATGAGAAAGGTGGTAGAGAATAAGTCCCTGGTCCAAGGTAGATCTTCCCAATCTAAATCCAGCTTGCTCCTCTGCCAACAGGTTCTCTGCTTGCAGCCAGTCTGTTAGTTTACTCAATAAATGGCTGGCATATAATTTACTAACAGTGCTAAGTAGGCTTATTGGCTGGTAGTTAGCTGGGTCCCCCCTGTGGCCCTTTTTAAATAATGGAACAATAATTGCAAGACCCCAGTCCTCTGGAATACATGCTGTGTAGTTGATCCAGGAGAACAGGGATGCCAGTACTGGGGCCCACCAATCAGAGTTTGATTTTAAAAAATCTGCTGTAATATAATCCATCCCGGGGGCTTTACCAGCTTTCAATTTGCAAATCAGGGCAGAGATTTCTGCAGGGGAGACTGGAGACCAGTCTGGTAGATTTCTATCACTTACTGATGGACTTTGGGCACAGGCAGGGTGTATGGAATAGATATTCTGAAAGTGCTCCTCCCAAGCACTAGGCAAAATGTGGGAAACAATCCAGAGGGAATGTTCCTTCATTTCACCTGCCACTATCCTCCAGAAAGTGGCTGAGTCTTTGAGGATAGTTGCCATTGTCAAACGTTGCCAGGTCTCTCTCTGGGCTTGAATTTTTTTTTATTTTTGATAAGGGCTTTGTAATTTCTCTTCAGAATGAACCAATCGGGAGGAATCCTGGCTAAGTTCTGTTCACGATACAGTCTGAGATTGGCCAACAGCTCTTTTTTGGCCATTTTGCATTCAAGATCAAACCACATTTCCCCCCCACTAGTGTGGGAAAAGTGGGGGTTTGTATTATTATATTTTAGATGTGGCTGGAGATGCTGGACCAAATCCTTGTAAGTATCCAGAGCAGTTGAGCTAGAATCCGTGGTTATGATCACGGATTCCGCTCGGGTGCGGTTTGCAGCCAACGGTATGTCCTCCGAAGTCTATCTAACTTTATCTTATGCCTCCTTGCTCCCTTCTGCCAACCTTGCTATTATTATTATTAGAGATGGGCACGAATAGAAAAAATGGAGTTTCATTTGTCATTTGTCGTTTGGAGGGTCCGTTTCAGTTCATTTCCATTTTTTGCGAATTTTTTGCAAAAAAACCCATTTTTGTTTTCGACCATTTTGTTACCATTTATTTCAAATTTTTTTTTAGCATTTAAAGCAGTTCACTGTATTGCAGTAACAGAAACGAAACGGACGACAAAATTTCTGGTGTTTCTGTTCGTTTCGTTTCATTTTGCAGACAAAATTCGTTTGTCGTTTTGTTACATAACGAAATGAAAAAATGAAAACGGAAATGAAAAATTGTTCGTTTCATGCCCATCTCTAATTATTATTATTGAGAGTTTTTTGGGGAGTTTCCAATCTTGCAGCAAGTGTGATAAGACGTTTGCTTTGAGAGAAATCTACATTCCTCCAGATGACAGCAAACGTCCAAGGTTTTTGTGTCAAGCTCATTATCTCTCACACACTTCTGGTTTACCTAACAATATAACCACTGCACTTATTTGGAACAGCAAAATAAGGAGATTAGGGGGACCTTGAAGGCTAGCACCGACAATAATAATTAGAACTGAAAGAAGAAACTGGAAACTGTTTAATCATTTGTTGTCACACGCTGAGTGCCTTGAAGACTAACAACTCTATAGAACTGTGTTACTCGAATATAGCCTTTTAAAATCAAAAAGTGACTTTTAAAAATCATTTTACTGCTTTTACTGCTTTTACTGTTTTTACAATTTATTACAGTTATATTTTATTATTACTATTTTGCCATTTTATAATTTTAACTCAACTCCTTGCTTTGCTCGGAGCCTTCAGTGCAATCACCTGTTGTAATTCATCATCCTGATGGACGCAGAGGCAGAGGCATTGGAGATACTGGATCTCACCCTCTCTCCCCCGGTGTTACGGCAGATAAAGAAAAAAGATCATCAAGAGAAAGAAGATGACAGGTGAAATTCTGGACCTCATAGATCACAGAAGGGAGATGAAAAATAGAGATCCTGTAATATATAAACAGCTGCAGAAAGAAATACAGTGGAAAATAAGAATGGCAAAAGAAGAAAAACTTTTAAAGGAATGTAACGAAATTGAAGAATTGGATGCTAAGCATGATTCATTTAACATGCACAAGAAAATAAGGCAAGGAGCAGAAAGTGAATTTCTTATTAGCAAGAACGGTAATACCTTGACAAGTGCTGAGGAGAAACTACAGGAGTGGAAGGAATATATATACCATCTCTTTAAGGAGAACAAGTATTGACCATGGTGTCAAGTTAGGCCCTTACTTCACGAGGCGCGGCGCTCCGCAGCGATATTGCCTTCGATTTGAATTCGGAGGTGGTCACGTGGCGGTCACGTGTTCTCGCTTCGCTCCCGCCCCTGTTTCTCAGTACTCACGAGCTGCAGTTTTAGGGCCGATTCGAGCACAACCTCACGTGCTCCCTTCGCATTCGCATGCCACTTTTCAACCTTCGTTATTTCCCATCCGTCCTTTTAAAAAATTCCTACCGACGGCGTATCGATGCACTGATGCTGGACTGTCAGTTGCAATGGCTCTACTGATTTCAACTGTTTCCTGGCATCATTGGCAGCCCCCCCTGCTGCCGCCGCCGCTACTCGGGGGGAGCCCTGCATGGCACAGCCGCCCGCCCTCCGCCGCTTGCACGCTGCCTGCCCCAGGTGCCCTGCTCTGGCTGGGCGAGGCGGCAGCGGCTCCTCCTGCTCCCGCCGCCGCCGCCGCCCCTGCCGCCCCTACTCGAGCGAGGAAGTAACAGCGCAAAGCGATGAAACGATATAGCAATGCATCAATATCCCTGTTTGAATATTTTTTTAAAAAAACTTGAAATAAAAGCCAAAAACCGAGACCACACGTGACGTTGGGAGCGAAGCAAGATGCGAAGCGAAAAGATTCCCGGCAGCAGCCAGGGGAACCACTCGCCCCGCTTGGAGCACGGTAAAGGGGGCGTGGTCGGGGTGGCATCGCAGCCAAAAAGGAGGAGTGTGCGGACTGAAACGATCGATTCACACAGAAAAGAAGGCTAGCCGCGAAGCGAGCGGCTCGTGAAGTAACGGCCTTAGATGATGGTGTAGGTATCATGAGGGAAGAGGTAAAACAATCCATTAAACTATCAAAGTGTGACAAAGCCCCAGGCCCTGATGAAATATATATGGAAGTTTTGAAACTGCTTAAGGAAGAGCAATCCCTTTCCCTTCTGGTCGATTTATACAACAGCATCTATAGAAGTGGAACTATCCCTCAGGACTGGCTCAAATCCACTTTTATACCACTTTCAAAGAAACCTAATGCAAAAAGTTGTAATGAATACCAGACAATCAGTTTGATGAGTCATATCCTGAAGTTGTTTTTAAAAGTCCTGCATTTCAGAATATATCGGAAGTGTGAAGAGAGCATTGGAGATACCCAAATCGGATTCAGGAATGGTTTTGGAACTCGGGAGGCATTATTTAGTCTTCAGATACTAGTTCAGCAATGTCTCAATGTCAATGTTTTTGTTTGTTTCATTGATTATGAAAAAGCATTTGACTCAGTTAAACATGATACACTTATTAATATTCTTAAAGAACTGGGCCTGGACAATTGTGATATCAAATTGATTGGGAATTTTATTGGAATCAGCATGCTGGTGTTGGGATAGATGGTCAGATATCAGAAGAGGTGTCAATTATGAAAGGTGTTCATCAAGGTTGTATTCTCTCCCCTCTACTTTTTAATTTCTATTCAGAAAGAATTTTCTGGGATGCTCTTGAAGGAAATAACCAAGATGTGAAGGTGAATGGAATTCTTGTTAATAACATAAGATACATTGACAACATTGTCCTTCTTGAAACAAGTCTGGCAGATTGCAAGGATTGGATTCTGTTGCTGCAGAAAGCAGTGCCATGGGACTGTGATTTAACGTGAAGAAAACAAAAATTGATGGTTAATCATAAAAAAACAAAATGGTTCACAAAACCTTCTCAGGATTGCCAGTGATATAATTGAAAGAGTATTGTCTTATAAATACTTGGGGTGCTATGTTTCCCTTCATGTGAAACCGGTTGTAGAATTGAACAAGCTAGAAATTCCTTCCAGAAAATGAGGAAAGTCTTGACAAACCGGGACTTATGTATCAGGCTTTGTACTCAAATACTTCGACCCCATGTATTCAGTATACTTCTCTATGGTGTTGAAACCTGGACCCTTACAGACACATTATGCAGGAAGCTGGAAGCAGTCAAAATGTGGACGTACAGATGAATTCTGAAGAAACTTTGGACAGCCAGAGTCACTAATGTGGCTGTATTATAGCGCATGAATAAAAATCTAAAAATCCTCAATACCATAAAGCAGGCATGTCCAAACTTCGGCCCTCCTGATGTTTTGGACCAAAACTCCCAGAATTCTAAGTTTAGATTGCCAGTGGCAAAGGACTGTGGGAGTTGAGGTTCAAAACATCTGGAGGGCCAAAGTTTGAACATGCCTGCCATAAAGAGAAGAAAACTGCAATATTTTGGACACATAATGCACAATGAGAAATACCATCTGCTATAGGTTATCCTTCAAAGAAAAATAGATGGGAAGTGTGGCCCGGTGTCTTGAAGAACATTCTGGCTTGAGAACTTAAGGCAATGGTCCACAGAGAGCACTGCTGCTCTATTTAGAATAGCTTTAGATAGAAACTAGTTCAGGCTACTGATCGCCAACGTTCTACGAGGACATGGCACTTGAAGAAGAAGAATATATAATGGAACAGAGCACAATAAAAATAATTTAAAGCATGTAGAGTCCATTTTGGTTCATCTGAGCACCCCTTCACTCTTTCTGTTCTGTAGATGATTGCAAACCCTACCAAATCACATACTGATTTCTTCTAATTGCCAGACAGAATCTTTCGAGCCTCAGCCAGATAGATCATTTCTATTTTCTTATGTCTTAATCTCTTATTTTGCTTGATCCTGATTGAAAGACCTTGGTTGGTACTAACTGACCTCTTCTGACCTTCACAACATTTCAGCTGGAGAAAAAGCAAAACCAGTAATACTGTACCAGGCCAAAAGCCTAACAAGGAGGCTTCTGGCATTACAAGACAATGTTTTTAGAGAGTTGGAATGCAACACAGGAATAATCAATTATAGCTTCCTGTCTTAAAACAGTATTATGTCTAAATAGTGAGTGACAAAATGGGCATCCAGGTCTGTTTATATTATCTCATGATGAGAGGAATTTGATTACTCTTGACCATGCTGACTGTGGTTCGGACACGAGGTTGTAATCCAATAAAGCAACTTTTACAAGCTCTCTGTTTTCACCTAATATTTTGACTGTCTGGGCCTTTTGTACCAAGGGTTTCAAACAGAATGAACATGACTGTGTCAAGTGGCCTAGGGAAGTATCAGTAGGAAATGCACCAGCTATCATGTTTTCTGCACCATTGTCAACCAGCACTGAAAACATAAAGCTGAAAAATCTGCTTCTACAAGGAACGTCTCTAACTAGACATTTGAGTCTGAATACTAAGGTCTTTGCATACAGGGTAATTCAAACAATATATCTGCATAGAGCTTGGATTCATTTTTATAGCTTCCCTTGTCCCCTTGAATTGGCAAATAATGTGCCTCAACTGATTCTTCATCACGAAGATCAGATCAGAGCCCACTGAGATAAGCATCCCAACTGTCCAAGTATAAAACTAAATGCTGTTGTGAAGGCCTGCACTTTGTTTGTCTGAAGCTATTGCTCAGTGACTCAGGGCAAAAGAAAAATCGTCTGCGTGCGTGAGTTGGCTGTATGCCTTATTATCTGAGAAGAAACACTGGGAAGTTGATGCATGTGTTTTGACTTCATTCCTCTGACATGCTGTTTGCTTACTGTGGTCAACGCTTATTTGTATAATGGTCATAAAGTGTGACTAACCTTTATGCGCAATAGGCAGTGACTTTATGGGAAACACATGCTATGGCTGTTTTTTTAACAACAAGGAGGCTGGAGGAGCAAATCATTCAGATATGAATCCATGGGAGGGCAACAGGACATGGGATTGGTGCCAGATTATGGCAGTGATGTCCTATTCCAGACAGTTCATATTTCTGCAGTTTGGAAGAAGAATGGGAAGGAAGCTGAGACACAGCTGTTGCTTCTAAACGGTGGGTCCCCCTTTATATGCATTTCCCAGTGGTCAACTCTTCTCCCTCTGGGGAATGAGTGTAAAGCAAACTAACAGATTTCCCCAAGTCCTTGAAAAAAGCCAGAGGCTTCGGTTGACAAGAGTCAGACAGGGCTGTTGAGGACAGGATGTTTTGGAGATCCCTCATTCATAGGGCTGCCATGAGTTGGAGGCAACTTGATGGTACACAATAACAACAACATGATCATCAACAACAACAGTAGCAGTGTGTCTGACAATATTCAACCTAGAATGAATGAAAGAAATCCTTACATAAAGTATAGTCTTGTTATCATTGCAAGCTATAGTATTGCCTTTTGGGGGGGGTAGTGTAATAAAGGTCAGTCTCATCCAAATTTCAGGAATGCTTCCTGTTCCGTAGATTTGATTGAAAAGATTCAGTAAGACGTTTAAAAATATCATATTCTGTTACTTTAAATACTTGTGCAAAAATATCTTTGAGCCCAAATTATTTCCAGATTTTTGTTAGCAATCTTGCATTTTAGATTTTTGTACTTCTGGGCATGTGTCAAAGCCTAGTACGGTTGGTTATCTTCAAATAGATCATCAACATAATCAATGTATTCCATAAGTCTACCCCCTTTTAAAGTGTATATGTAGATTTTCTTGGGGTTTTTAAATGTATAATACAGTGGTACCTTGTATAAATTCCAAATGAAATTCTAAGCAAATTTTCCTTTATACAAATTCCCATAGAAATGCATTGAAAATGGAGTGATCCCATGTTTATGTTGTATGGATTCTCCCCATAGGCAATTATGTTAAGCAAATATCCCCTATCTCTGGAATTTTTTATGTTGTACAAATTTTATGTTATACAAGCTGTTTGTTATACAAGGGTCCACTGTAGTTGTTATACGTGTCGTGTACCATCAGTGTCAAATATCAGAGAATGCTCACTGATCTCATAATTGACCACATATATATTTTTAATATGCCTGCTACCTTGGTCATCTGAAGCTAAGCCAAGATGAGTGTACATGAAGGATGTAATATATAATGATCTCTACAGCTCAGTGAGATGTCTGGCCGGTATCCTTTTCTTTTGGCCTCCACTTGGTACTCACCTTGCTGCTGTCCAAGGAAAAATAATGTGGGAGTTGATGCAATGTATTTTCTTGAGGCACCCCAGGTTTCCGGATCATGTTTCTCCACTCCACCCAAAGCCATTGGTTTTCCCAGGGTGGAGTGGCTTAACCACAGCTTGATATTTGGTCTGGTTGACATATACGGTAGCAAAACTCACAAAAGTCAGCCCAAAGGCTAGTCCTTCTGTCTATTGCTATGCAAAAAAACGCTGATGTGCCAGAAGAAGAAGGGGGGGAAAGCCTGTGACAGATTCATCATACCATATTACTGCTCCATACAAATCACTTCTAAAAGTATTTTGATCTAAAGGAAGTACACTTGCTGCATATTCTCTCCTGTTAAGGATCTCCTAGTTCTACAATGGCTGATTTCATGTATATCCGGACACATGAAGCTTTTTGGATGAACAGCGAAACGTTTCTATCTCTCAAAAAAGAAGTCCAGTAGCCATGACTCAACTTCCAGATCTGGACACAGTGGATGATGCACTATAAATGTCTCACTTTCTTACTATTTATTTATTTATTTGATCCATATACCACCCATCTGGCAGAAAGCCACTCTGGGTGGTTTACAACATAAAATAAACTGATTACAAAAATACAGATACAAAAGTGAAATAAAAAGCAAAAATATTACAAATGAAAAGATAACTAAAACAACTATCATATGCACACACTTCATGACAGCTATAGATAATTTCCATTGCCCTGATCATTTCAAAACCAATTAGAGGAAAATACAGTGGTACCTTGCATAAAGGAATTACAGTGGTACCTTGTATAAAGAAATTCGTTCCAAATGAAATTATGTTAAGCAAATTTTCCTTTATACCAATTTCCCATAGGAATGCATTGAAAACAGAGTAATCCCTAATCACGACCATTTTTATGTTGTACGGATTCAACCCATAGGCGATTCTGTTAAGCAGATTTCCCCTATCTCCGCAATTGTTTATGTTGTACAGATTTTATTTTGGACAAACCGTTTGTTACACGAGGGTCCACTGTAATGTGAAATGTATACAGAATAAGAGGGCAGGTAATCTGAATAGCAGAAATCATCCTAAGGGGCTGTGGCGGGGGGGGGGGGACCACTTAAATCATGAAGAATGAAGAAATCCAGGGTGATGTTTACATGGGGTCATGGGCCCAGGAGTGGGGCAGGAGTGGAAGGAAGGGAGGAAAAGACAAAATGATGGTGTAGAGGGCAGTGCTGGTTGAAAACTGGCAGAAGCAGGTGAGAAAAATTGGATGCTTTAAGATAATTGGCTTGGCAAGCATATGACAGACAAGCTATTACAGCATTAAAGAAAAAAAGACCAGGCAGGATTTTATTGACAAAACTCAACAGAACAAAACATTGTACTTGGCTTGAAATACAGACCTGAGAGAAAGAGATTTGGTGCCTCGGCTGCATTAACAGTTGCTGAGGAAGCAAAGAGGAAAACCACAACAGACATTATTACTCCTGCATTATGCCCTACTTTTAGGCCATGCAGGTATATTCCAACCCCCTTATGAGAAATGAATAGCCAGTATGGCTGATTCAATAGAGCAAGGAACAGCAAAATAGGCATTGGACAACATAATATTTTAAGACCAATTTAACTACAGCCTGTAGTTAAAAAACAACAACACTTCATGCTTTTCGAGGTTGGCTTAACAGTCACATTTAAATATCCTACAAAACAGGGCATTGCTAGGTTTTTCCTTTGAACATGTATCTGAAATCTGGAAGTTCACAGAATCTTTTAACAGACGTGTCTGAAATGTTGGAATGTATCCATTCAAAACTAACAGCTGTATTTTAATGTGAGCTTTCAAGGACAAGTCCACTTCTTGTTATACTCTGTTTTCTTTGTAATGCCCCTGAGGAAGGCCATACATTCAGTATTAAATAAAAGGTTAGATGTTTTCTTACATCCTGAGACTTCAGTTTCTCCTACATAATCTGACTTGTTGGATGTGCTAGCTCCTTTTGTTGTTGTCGTTTTGGATTCTTGACCATCCAAAATCAGAGTGAGGTGGCTAATCTTGGGCCTTTTTACACGACCCCTAAGATCCTCTGGCCACTTAAATTCGGACCAGAGATCTTAGGGGTTCCTCGCTCTTCCTCTGTCCCCACCCCCCTCGGCACTTCCTGGTTGCTGGCTGCCTGAGGGACAGAGAAAAAAGAAAGAAAAGAAAGCCTTCTTACCTCCGTTTTGTTCCGGGCAGCATTCAGATCTCTTAAAGGGGCGGGGCGCAAAAAAAGAACAAATGGAAGCCAGGAGAGCCCCGCACTCACTATCCTTACACCGGATCAAATATTTGTCACCTCCAAAAAGCAGGTACAAGAAAACTGCTGTTTGGTTGCGCTAAAGTGGGCGGGGTCGCACTTAATTGTCTGCAAAGTCCGGAGCTGGTGGGTAAACATTTTTAAGGTCCGGACCTTGCAGCCATTTGCGGCGGAGCTTAGGGGTCGTGTATAAACGCCCTTTGTCCTTTTAGCCTAAATTTTCATATTATTTTTCATGTGAGAGTGAATTGTGGTATATTTGATTCTCCAAAGTTGTTAACGCTGGCCAAACTGGTTTGTTCTGCTCGCATTTCCCAAAAGTTGCATTAGAACTGGATTGTGTGGAATTTTCTGGTGCCCTTGGCTTCTTGCAAAGCATTTTGGAAAAGGGGTTTGGTTGTCTCTTCAGCTGCTGACCACAGTGTCAAATGCAAGTGTCACCTAGTACCCATTTCTCCCTTTCAAAATATATATTTTTATTGGTGCCCTTGACTTTTATGCTTATTTGCTGTTGTTTGTTTTTTAGTGTACACCACCCAGAGTTCTGTCTCGGAAGATGGGGCGGTATATAAATGTAATAATAAATAAATAAAATAAAATTAATACAACACTGAGATTTCTCTGACTAGTCTATCAACACTGCCGAAGGAGAATTATATTTCCAACAAAGAATTGGATCAAAAAGGATATAGAAGGGGTTTGCTTTCTCACTTTCATGTGTTTTGGGCAGGAAAAAATAGGACAAGAGAGCAGCCAGAATGTTCCTTTGATGATGGCTTTTTCTGATAACAGACCATCTGGGCTCACTTTGAGAACAGGTGGTAAGGGAGAACCATGTTGACCCTGTTCAAGTCTCTTTGATCTTTCAGTCCATCCAGGCTTGATAAATTAGCCAAGAGACCAAAGTGCAGAGGCCAGAGGTCGCCAATTAACCTACAAATATTGAAGAGATGTTCCTCAAATATTTAACAATATTTAAAGAACACAGCAGAGCTAAACTAATTTGGTGATGTATTCCAAGTTCTGAAAATTGCAACACCAAAGAATATTATGTTGTAAAAAAAATACTGATTTTTTTTTGTAAAGCGATAATTCCACCTCTTCCCAAAATGTATACAGAAGCTACAGGATAGCTGTAGATAGTAGTATATATTTGACCATCCTAGACATTAAGCCTAGTTTTGTAGATACGATTTCTTTGCTTAAGTGGGTCTATCATCACTGAAACTCTTCTGCTAAAAAATACCAGAGTTCTAACAAATTTAATAATGTAGTATTAAGATTGTTTTACTAGCTAAATGCACTTCCATTTTCACTAAAAAAAGACATAACTCTAAATCATATAAAAACATTGAAAGCATAAAACAAAAACTGTCAATAACTACATGAACACAGTTATTGCTAACCAAACACAGTAACAAAATTTAATACACAAAGGATAGGCAGTAAAAATCAAACAGTGGATTTAGAAGAGTTACTTTTTTTGGAATATAGTTCCCAGAATCTCCCAACCAGCAAGACTACTGGTTACACTGACTGTGAGGTTCTGTGAGCTGTGGTCCAAAAACTATGCTTAACATGGATGCCTAGACTAAAGCCATCTTCCTATTCCAGCTAGAGTAAATCCCCTGCCAGAAACCCTGTTGCCATAAGCTACACTGTATAAGGTTAACTATGTCTCCAACTGCAGTGATGAAACAAGGAATTCCTTTACTTATAAGGAACAGCTGGGGGACATGGGATTGGGGGCAATTTAATTTCCTAATAATAATAATAATAATAATAATAATAATAATAATAATAATAATAATAATAATAATAATAATAATAATAATAATAATAATAATAATAATAATAGCAGCAGCAGCAACAGCAACAGCAATAAATTTTAAAAAATCAACAATTGTGGTAAAAAGCATCCTAATGGCAATTTTCAGAAATTAAAGGATCCCACTTCCACTCCTGCCACCACCAACAAGCTTCCCCATGAGAAAAGGAATTCCACAGGAGCCTCTGGATTTTTGACTGGAAATGTTTTATATTTGAAAAATCACCACTCCTAATGACATCATCAGCCGTATATACAGCACAGTGGATGAACACATTTTCAGCCTTTGAATAATCTGGAACGTGTTAAGTCAAGATATATACAAGTTTTATTAATTTATTGCAGTGGCTCCCAATCTTGGGACCCTAACCCTAATCCTAATCCTAACCCCAATTCCAGACGTTCTTGGACAGTAATTCCCAGAGTCCTTCCCCACTAAGCTCTGCCAGCCTGGATTTCTGGAAGCTACAGTCAAAGAATGTCAGGGACCCAAGGCTGGGGACCACTGATGTTATGCTATGCATCTATTGTACTTGGGGTGGACTACTGGGCTGAGATGTTGACTTTCAATGGAGGATGACTTTGGTTCTATAAGTTGTAGTTTTAGAAGAGATATCCAAAAACAAAATATGAAGGAAGGAAGGAAGGAAAATTAAGGATCCAAGATAGATATAGTGGGGCAGCAATCTAAGATGGAGGACATCAGGAGCTCGGGTCATAGTTATCCCAACCATGAGGAATGACTGAAACAAACTTTACAGAATGTTCCTCACTGTGTTCCAAACCCTTCTAAAAATTCAGTATTCCTACCCATTTCTTGATATTCTAATAGGCTGCTTGACAGCCCTTGTTAGTCAAACTACTATATCTTTTCAAGTGCCTTCATGATGCTACTAAAGGTTACATGAAAGAAGTAACACTGAAGAAACAAAAACTTTTTTTTACTTCTTTCTTTTTCTTTCATATTAATGTCTAGGTCTCATCCTATATAATATATTGACTTCATATCCAGTTTCGAGGGATTGGAGCCTTCATCTAGATTGTTTGCCAGGTATAAGGCACACACCTCAGCAAGTCGCCTAAGTCTTAAACTACACCAACTAGGACCATGAAAGAAATGTATCATTTTATAACAACACAATGGGTTATTCTGATTTGGGAAAGAAGGAAACACAGGAAGAGGCGTGCACTAATGCTTTGTACTAATGAACGCTTCCTGTTTAGTTTTAGGTTCAAGCATTTCAAAGGGGTAGCCTGTTGCAGCAAAACAACAAAAAATCCTATGGCGCCTTTCAGACCAGTGGATTTATTATACCATGTGTTTTTTGTTGATTATATCCATTTCCTCAGACACGTCAAGTATAATCTTAGAGGTTTAAATACATACTGTATACAGAACTTACAATTGGGAAGGGAGGTAAGGTGTATTCAAGAGGTCAGAACAGAATTAGATGGTGATGATAACTACGGATTTGACAATGGCCTTTTAAAAATGGTGCTGTTGTTTTTAATATTTTAAGAAATCCACAGTAAAATGCAGATTCATTTTCATGCCTGTTTCTCTTCAAATATGAATTGTTAAAATAGGCAATCCCTGGCGAGGGACTTATTCCTTTCTGCTCACCCTCAGCCCCAGCCCCTGCCTTTGTGGTAAGTTATTGTTTTCCCACCAATATCTCTGGAGCAGGCAGGAGCGAGCCACCTTTTCCCACTGTTTCTCAAGGAATGGATGAATGTCCCCTCCCCTGAAGTACTGCAGGAGAACTCTTTGTGTTACGATGCACATGCACCTACAAGGGTGGGAGAGGGTATACAATGGGGCCAGCAACATTATTCCCACCTATGGACACGGCCACCTCTGCTTTGGAACACCTTGAAGGTGAAAACTCACATCTTCACCCCCTACACACACACACACACACACACACACACACACACACACACATCCCCTTTCCCAATATGCTTCTGAAAAGTGTTGATGCTTTCCCCCAAATCCCACATGGAGAGATTCAATTGCAAAGCTGAGACATGGTGCAATAACTGTCACCGTTACTGCCTGCTCTCACCCACTTGGGCATGGAATAATGTCGACGGCTAATTGAAACGGCGATAACACTGATAATTCCACTTCTGCAGAGCAAGACGCTGGCTGCAGTCGCACTCCCAGTAGGATTGCAATCAGCTGCAATTGAAAATTTATAAAGTACTTTGGATTGGTCCAAAGCCTTACTGTTAAGTAAGAGAGACACGGTTATTCATTATTAAGGCTTTCTGCTTTCTCAACATAAAAAGCCAAGACTATGATGAGCTTGGCTCTGGGTTGGGAGTGGGACAGATGAGACTCAACGGTGTTCTGCTTTCTTGGTGCTCATTTGCTCTTGAGCTTTCCTTTCCAGACAATGATCAAGCTAGGCCTGAAACTCTTGAAATCCATAATTGCAAAGCACCTTCACAATTTTTTACTTGATTCAACTTAAAGCTCATGGGGGAAGAAAAAGAAAAGAAAGGAAAATGAAGGAAAAGGAAAGGAAAGGAAAGATTGATTAATAAAAGAGTTTAGCTGCAAAGCTGGATTGATACAGACAACTTGAAAGTCCTTACATCTGAGTAATATTGTATGATTTCCTGTAAAAACAGAAGAGTTTGGTTTATATTTTAAAGGTGGGTGGATGTAATTTACACCTTCAGAACCAATATGCAAGTTGCAATGCAGTTATACATTGGCATTCACACTCCTGCAGCATGGCGTGATCTCTGTGTCAGCCAACTGGCTCTTCCTCTTTTCTTTTTGCTCCTTTTCCCCTGCTCACCTTTGTCACAGAATGACAGAAGCAGAGCTGTATTTCCCTCTTTTGCAAAATGATTGCTGGGGGCATCATGGCATGGGCAGGCCCCAGTGCCTTAGGCTTACCTGGCCAAATGGCAGGGCCAGCCCTGTTCTATCACATTAAACATACCAGTTTGGGTCTGCATATCTGTCAAGTTTTCTCTAGCCACAGCCGGGACAGGAGGGGGGAGGTGTAATGTGCACGCGCAAACAAAAACACATGTACAAAACCACAAACAAAGCACCCCTCCTTCTCTCTAATTGCAAAAAACAAAAAACAAAACACAAAACACAAGCAAAGCACCTCCTTCCCTTTTCAGTTGCAAAAAAAGCACCCCCTCCCCTTCCCCTCTGGCACGGGGCTACCTATTGCAAAAAAGAAAAATAAAGAAAAAAGAAAAAGAAATAAAGACAAGTTCGGATATGAAAATAAGGGATTCTGCTCACAGTATCCCCGCCCCTACCACCTATTCAGCATGCTTGATGCTTTGAGCATGCTCAATAGCTGCCCCCAACATGGTGGCACCCAATCAGCTACCACTAACATGGCTGCTGCCATTTGTCACATGGTCACAGTATCCTTGCCCCCTACCACCTATTGAGCACGCTGAATGCTTCAAGCATGCTCAAAAACTGCCCCCAACATGCCATTCAGAGGATTTTTTAAAAATTATAAAATCCAGGATATTTATAAGAAAATACTATTATGGGACGATGGCGGGAAAGATGCCTTAAAAACGGGATTTCCTGGCTAATATGCAAGACTTGGCAGGTTGGGTCTGGCTCTGTTAATTGTTTAGGATTACTGCATATATAGAGTTCTCCCTACAGCAGGAGTAAGGAGATCAATTTCTGATTGTGTTGGGCCCTAAACCCATCGTCTGTCACCATTGACTATCCTTTATGGATTTGGGTGGCCGTGGCGCCAATGACTCATCATGAATTACAGGGTTAATTTCTGCCTCTTCAGAAATCAATAAATGTGTGCATATATGTCCCTATTATAGATTTTAAATGTAGAATTAAACAACAAAAAAGCTAGTTTCTTATTCTATACAAAAATTAAGTCCATCAGAGAGAAACAAGATTGCACACACAAATTCCTCCTTGCCTTTTGAAGTGGCAATGTTATTTATTTATTTATTTATTTATTTAGTTAGTTAGTTAGTTAGTTAGTTAGTTAGTTAGTTAGTTAGTTAGTTTTATGTTTGTATATTGCAACTGTTTTCCCCAAAAGGGAAATCTTGGGGTTTACATAAAATAATATATGAGAAAACCCAAATGTAATAATAAAAAGGTTATCTGCCAGAGATGCTTTCATGGACACCCCACCCCACCCCATCTTGGCAGCAGGGAAGGACTACATAACCCAGGGGAACCAACCCAACTGCCTGATTCTATGGCAGCACAGAGCCACTTGTGCGCACAAGCATTTATTTGTGTGCTCCACAGGCAGACATTTTTAAAGCCCGCCTCTTTATTTATTATGCACATTATCTTGGGCTTTCCAATGTGCTTTTCCTTGGCAGCTAAAGTGGCACATAGGAGAATACATCTAATAAATAAGATCATTGCAGAATGCTTTATGATGACACTTGTTTGCTCGGTGACAGAGGATGTAGGTCATTTCAACAGCATGGACAGGGAAAAGGATTTAATATCCTGCTTGGCTGAAAGGAAAGCAGCTGTTGCTCACCAGGATGTACTTTGCAGTGTGCTGAGCATGGGACTCATTAGCCATTTTTTAAGTTGGCCCTACAGCTGCTAGCCAGTACAAGATAGGTATAAAATCTTCCTGGGTTTAATTCTTGGATGGCAGATGAAATCAGAATAGTTCTTTCCTTATCTGTGAGAAAGTGAGGACATTTCTGTTGGTCCTAATAAGAGAGTTTTCAGATTTGTGATAATGTTTTCTGCATAGATAGTGAAATGTATGTGGCACTATAGCAGATGCAGTCTTAGAGTTCTGAAAATCAGAAGCATGAGATGGGTTGTTTGTGTTTCCCTTCTCACTTGGCTGAAAGGAAAGCAGCTGTTGCTCACCAGGATGTACTTTGAAGTGTGCTGGGCATGGGACCCATTAGCCATTTTTTAAGTTGGACCTACAGCTGCTGCTCAGTCCTGAAGTCGACTTGGACCCTCAATCTGATGCTATGCTGGATGTTCAGAGAAAGAGCTGCTTGAGAGCTCACAACCACACAAATTCTCACTCAACACAAACATTTATCATCATCATCTTAGAACTTTAGAGGTGGAACTGATGATCTAGTTCAGCTCTTTTTCTAGCTCCTGAGCTTTGGGACAGGCAGACTTAGTCAAGGGCTTAGGCCATAGTCTACGTGCCATAAATTATTTTAGCATTAGATAATAGGGCTCCCAAATCCATGAGATTAGTACCCATAGTCTAAACACATTTATTAAAAACTAGAAATACGTATTTTTCATGATGCATTTACCAGAACTAGCCAGTACATGTTAGGTGTAAAATCTTCCTGGGTTTAATTCTTGGATGGCAGATGAAATCAGAATAGTTCTTTCCTTATCTGTGAGAAAGTGGGGGCATTTCTGTTGGTCCTAATAAGAGAGTTTTCAGATTTGTGATAATGTTTTCTGCATAGATAGTGAAATGTATGTGGCACTATAGCAGATGCAATCTTAGAGTTCTGAAAATCAGAAGCATGAGATGGGTTGTTTGTGTTTCTTGATTGATCAGTCAGTCCATCAGAACTTGTTCTGTATATGGGCAGTTTCACTGAGGGGAAAGCCATGGGTTTTCACGAAGACATTTTATGTCGAGAGCAGGAATCTCAGGGAAAGGAACGCTCATTGCCTTCGGCTCATGCTGCAAGACTTGAAAATTCTCCGTCAGGGTGTCTTGTGCTGTTGAAGTGGCCAGCTGACAAAACTGAGGAATTTAGCAAGTGCTCTTCCTGTCCTTAGCAGAGATCATCTAGAATTGATTGCAGAATGTGATCTGTTTGCTTACAGCACAAAGAGAGGTTCCTCTATAGTGAGAAGTGACTGTCATTTGCTGTCCATCGGCATGATTCAAATTGAACTTATTTGATACTAAGAGTCCTCCTCCCAAACATCCCTGGTTTCCTGTGGGAGCCTTTTCTGTCACTGAGCTTGATAAGATCTTCTCACTCCATAGCAATCTGATTTCCCTTTCGGCATTCTGTGCTCAGCCAAGTGAAATGTGACACTGAATCCTCTCCACCCTAGCTGTGCTAGCACTGCCATCTTTCTTCAGACCTTGCCATGGACAATGGAAGACTATTGCATTTTCTTCTGAGATACTTATGTGGACATGCACACACACGCCTACTAGAGATGGGCACGAAATGAGTGATTTTTCGTTTTTGTTTTTATTTTTTTCATTTCGTTACGCAACGAAAACAAAATGAAATTTTTTTAAAAAACAAAATGAAAACAAAAACGAAACAACCAAATTTGCCGTGTTTTTCGTTTTCGTTGCAGCAGATGCATTGAACTAAAGAGAATGCTAACGAAACAGCAATTTTTCGTTTTCGTTTTCGTTTTCATTTTTTCGTTTCGTTACCTAACGAAATGAAAACGATTTTTTGTGAAAAACATCATGAAAACGAAAACGAACCGAAACGGACCCCTAAACAACCAAACGACAAACGAAACACCATTTTTTTGAGTCGTGCCCATCTCTAACGCCTACACCCAAGGCCTCTGTATCGCTATCATAAATGGACTGTCCCACCAAGCAGGTTTATCCCAGTCTCTCTCTCTCTCTCTCTCTCTCTCTCTCTCTCTCTCACACACACACACACACACACACACACACACACACACACACACACACACACACACACACACACACACACACTAGAGCTTTGCCCAGAAGGCCTATATTCATCCAAAAAGCAGACGTTCAGCTTGGGGAAGTTTTGAGTTTAGTTGTGTAAAGACAAGGCAGGCAGCACCAGGCTTGTAATCTAGTTCTGGGAAGTACAACTACAATGAGCAATTGATTGTTGAACTGTCACGGGTTATGATGCAGCAATAATTTTTGGTGAAATGTCACAAAGCAACTTTTTCTCATGCTAAATTTGGTCCATGTCATTGTTAATGCACCCACTTACATACATGTAAAAAAACAAACAGAAGTCCCTTTGCACCTACTGATGGCCAAACACCGTCCCCACCAAATCTATATTTTGGGAGGCAGAGTGCTGGCAGAAGTCTACAAAATGCAACAGAATTGCCCCGTTACACTATAAAAACAATTTTAACACTCTGAAGTATTGCAGGCATGTTGCCCACCCACTGTAAATAAGAGCACAAATAATTGAAATTACTGAGTCAGTCCCCCTCTTCCCCAACACACACACACACACACACACACACAGAGAGAGAGAGAGAGAGAGAGAGAGAGAGAGAGAGAGAGAGAGAGACAGAGACAGAGAGACAGAGAGAGAGAGAGAGGCTAAGCCACTATATGCCTTTCTAGGTCTCAAAGCAATGTGGGGAGAGGGAGGAAGGCAGCCCATGGTTTCCTGATGGAAAATTCCACCATTCCAGCCCCAACTCTCAGT
This sequence comes from Phrynocephalus guinanensis, assembly GCA_037367245.1. Classification (NCBI taxonomy): domain Eukaryota; kingdom Metazoa; phylum Chordata; class Lepidosauria; order Squamata; family Agamidae; genus Phrynocephalus; species Phrynocephalus guinanensis. The sequence goes on along the minus strand of CM074732.1, from coordinate 132,217,474 downwards.
GCTTAACCTCAAACATTTTGTTGGCTATTAATTTAACCCCCACCCTCGGGTCCCACCCAATTAACCTTCAGGCTTAAGGAGGGCTGAGGTTGTCACCTCATTTCCGAAGCTGCTTGCGGAGAAAAACAGCTGGATATATCCAGCAGCTTTTAAAAACTGGAGGAAAAAACCAATTAAAGAGGAAACCTGCAGAGGCCTTCTTTAGGAAAACCAGAGGGAAAGAAAACAAAACGAGAAAAGAAGTGAACTGTGAGGAGGAAAGGGTATTTGGGAGGAAGCATCGTTAAATAAATATTTATTTAACGAGAGTGAGAGTAAGCAAACAGGGCTGGGAGGGGAGAGGGGGGGCACTTGAGGTATAAAGTGAAATGGCAGGGGCTATGTAGACTGCAGACCCATATGGGAAGGCTTGAGAGGCTGCCCATGAAGCACTCAAAACTCCAAGTGGCTCAGATTAGCAGCCAAGCAGGCCTGCCTCCCAATGAGTCCCAAGCAGTGCAGTAACCACAGGCAGGAGAAGTCTACTGAGAACCAGTGACCTGTTTGGTGAATTTTTAGTTTTTACCCTTGATTTAGCTCAGAGGAGGAAGGATAATGAAAAACCATGCCATCCACTCATCTGTCTCACTGAGTCTGCTTGCTAGACCTCCCCCCTCTCTCTGCTATGTCTTGTTTTCACATGCAATCTTTGATTCGGATCACCCCCGGAGCAGTCACGTGGTTGATGTTGCAGACCGGATGTTCCCATGTTTGCGTTTTGAAAATCTGCAACCGTTCTGATCCCATGACTGAGAACCACTGCAAAGATACCATAATGGCGGTGAAAAGGTTTTGGTGGAAAATTTCCATGTTTCCACGGACTCAAGTAACGGTTTAAAATCTGCATCGGAACAGCAACAAGGATTTTACCACCTCGAGATCAGGTACTTGTAAAATGTGCTGGGTCGTGCTTAAGTGGGTGTGGTCGCACTTTATTTTTTTAAAGTCTGCTACTTGTGGGAAAACGATTTTATGCTCTGCATCTGCAAGCACTTTGCAGCAGATTTTAGCGGCCTTGTGAAAGCAACCTTGGAGAGTTTACTAATCATAGACTCTTGATATGTCAACCCTGAGTTCAAAGGTTTACCTCGGTCGTGACTAATTGCTGAAAAGGCTGTTGTGGGAACAAGAGTCCTCCAAGTCTTTCCTCCTTACAAATACTTGGCTCTGAGAAAATAACTTGTAAGGCAAATCTGACTCAAATAAATCTGAAAACCCTCATGGCTGTACGGCTGCAACTACATGGTGAAATACCACGGGATTTGTTTCGCTTATAAAATGGGTGAATTCAGAGCATTTTTAACTGACCGCATGACGCACCGGATGATTTGAATTGGTCCATGCATTTTGACTTCCAAAGCAGCTCCCCCCCTCGATTGATTCATTTTCAATCTGGAGTGATTCCAGCGGGCTTTTCCCCATGTGGGTAATTGTGGTATGATACCTGGCAGAACACCTTCTTTCAGTGAAATCAGCCCAATCTATTCATTCACACCAGTTGAGAGCACTGACCTTGAGAGAGGCCGAGAAAGAGAAGACCAGAAACTGAGACTTCTCAGTGGTTGCTCCCCACCTCTGGTATAATCTCCCATTCGAAATATGCCTGGCCCGTTCACTGGGAATTTTCAAGAGATATTGGAACACTTGGTTGGTTTAGACAGCCTTTCCCAGATATTACATCGTCAGAGAGCAATGGTGCTGTCAGAGCATAATTTACCTGTTCCTGTAACTTGTTTTTATTAATTGTTTTCATGTTGTCCTTCTTTAGTTTCAGTTGATTGATATGTTTGGATGCTGTGTTGTTATGATGTTGTGAATATATATGAAGTGGGGGGTTTTTTGTTTCATTTGTTGCGAACGGCCCAGAGTAGCCTTGTAGTCAGATGGGTGGCATAGAAATTGAATGAATGAATGAATGAATGAATGAATGAATGAATGAATGAATGAATGAATGAATGAATGGACATTTGTAAATACAGGGGGGAAGATCTACAGGTGATATTTCAGTAACATGGGTAGTTGAGGCATGATATTCAGGACCAGGGGAACATACCCACACATTCTTTCCTCCTCCTCCTCAATGGTCTACTGATTTTTAAAATATGCTTATATATATATATAATATTAGCACTAGGTCAATTGATCACCTTATCACTGGGTCATTGTTATTATTATTTTCCCTATTTACATTTCTGTTAGTTCCTTCCTAGATTGGCAGGAGGACTAGAAGAAGGAAGGCTCAGCAGTGGTGGACCAGAGGAAGGAAGGAAAGAAGTGGTTTCACAGACAGGAACGAAAATCACATCACATCCTGTATAAAGAGTGAACTCCTGAATCAATCTGTGGCTCCTGTGTGAGCACTGACTCTAATTTCAAATGTAATATGGGCTGCAAATCAAACTACAGTGGTACCTCTACTTACAAGCAGCTCTACTTACGAGCAATTTGACTTAAGAACAGGAAATTGTCGGTGTTTTAACTGCTGCCTTACAAATTTTAGATGCAGTCTGCTCTACTTACATTTTTATTTATTTTTTAATGTTTTAGATATGGCTGCTCTTCTTACAAGTTGTTCGACTTATGAGCATGCATTCAGAGTGGATTAAACCCGTAAGTAGAGGTGCCACTGTACAGCAAAATCTAAACCACTCTGATTCAGTCTTCCAGTGTCATCACATCCAAAGACATACTGTAGGTGAAAATCATGCAGCTGATGAGCTAACGCCTCCCCCAGATATCACTAGCCCTGGTTTTTTTAAGTAAACAGTTGCCTGGGGGTAAGGACTTTGAGAATTGGTTTGAGACAGATCATCACATTCATTTCTGCAAAAGGCCCTTTCTTACACTGAAACCCAGTGCCAAGCTGCATGCGAGACTGTTAATTTCTCCAGCAAGAAAGAGTACCCACTGATCCCTACAACTTGTCTTTTCTTATTGCTCCATATATTAGGCCCTGTCACATGGGACACAAACATTGCCTTAACTATAGTTATAAAAAAAAATGGATGCACACAATTATTTTCTATTGTTATCTTGAAAAATAGGAATCTCCTACATTATGGGAATTGCTGATCTTGGTGGGGGAGCTGATTATAATGAGATCCAGGATTTGTGGATAGGGTTTGAAGGCTCAAACTACTTGGCTCCTTTAAGATGCACTTAGCTGATTTTCATGATTTGTATGATGGCGTTGATTTCCTTTGATTTTAGTGATTTTATAGTTATGCTTGAGTTTACTTGCTTTATGAATATGGTAAGACATTTTGAGCACGGTACTATAAGGGAAATAAGGCAAATGAAAGAAATAAGTCAGTCAGTCAGAAGGTCAATGACTTATAGACAGAGCTGTCAGCTGTCTGTCCAGGAGGAAATGTAAGGTCTGGCACAATTCTGAGTATTTGTCTGGCATCTGCTCCATCAATAGTAGTGCAATCTCATCTTGTGAGAGTTGTACACCTATTATTAGAGCTGCAAGTCCACAAAACTGCTGTCGTTTCAGGATCTGGCTTCACTACATTAGCCCACACAGCTAATCCTTCCCTGATGTCAGACAATGATTCAGGACTTAAAATAGGTTACTTGGAACTAAAAGAAGTGATAAAGAGAGCATATCCTAAGTTCATGGTGGCTGGGGAATTTTGGAGGCTGTAGTTCAAAAGAGAACTTTTTCCAGCTCTGCCAAATTGCAGATTTCTTCATCATCACTTCCCAGTCCAAACACATCCCAGATCAATATATTAAGAGTTCCTCTTCTTGTACACTGATTGCATGTCATTCTGAAAGTGCATTTCTGTGAGATGTATCCAGACTTTTGTGCACAATCAAAATTTCCAGAAAAGGAGAGGCAGACAAATTTTACCATCGATTTCCTCTTAAAGTGTTTCCTTCCACTGACTTAGAAATTTTCTTGTCTAGCAGCTGTTAATGAATAGGGGAAAGGACAAAGAAATATAAATATAACCCAGCACACTCAGCAAGTATTTAGCCCCTAAGGGGATAAAGTATTCTGGAATTGTTAGCTGGAAACAACAATTATAATAAAATTGAAATTATCCTTTTGGGTGAGGCACACCAGCTGTGTTATTACCAGGCCGAGACTGCATCCTCACAGAAGGCATTATATAATCAGCTGAACAACTACTAGGCAGAATCAGGAGGTTCAGCAGGGTTTATATCTGCCCAATAGCCCGAATTTCCATCATGACAAATTATGAATTGTGCTCTGCCTGCATTTGGCAAAGGAAAATAAAATGGCTATTCTTGTGTTATTTTAAATTTACAATTCCTACCCTCTCTGAGCAAGGCATAAATAGACCAACGATGATGTTGATAGCTAGAGATGGGCACGAAATGAACATTTTTTCGTTTCCATTATTCGTTATTCATTTCGTTACATAACGAAATGACCAACAAAAGTTGTGATGAAAATGGAACGAAACGAACAGAACCCCAAAAATGGTGTTCGTTACGTTTCATTTTCATTAATGGTAACGCGCAATGAAATGAGCTGTTTTAAATGTTAAAAAACGCCCTGGACATCCATAAAAACACAGTGATAATTATTTATACTGTCTGATAATACCTACCGGGGGGGGTCCTTAAAACGTGCATTTATGTCTTTTCTGAGATCGCTGTATTTTTTTCCTTTAAGGGGAGTTAGGGGACATCGACCCAAAATGGTTCCCAGATGCCTAATATCGATTTCTTGGGTATTAAAACTCCCTGGACATCCATAAAATGCAGCGATAATGCGATAATTATTTGAAATTATTACCTACCAGGGGGTTGGGGTCCTTAAAACGTTTGTTTTTGTCTTCTCCCATCTTGATGTATTTTTCTTTTCCCTTTAAGGATGACAAAATGGATTTCGCCACTCCAGCCACAACATGGAGGCAAGCCATGTGATGGGATCATGTAAATTCTTGGACAACTTCAACCAATAGCATGCCCAGGTTGCAGACTGGGCAGGTCTGGCAGCCACAGAGGGCATAAAAAGCTCTGGCAGCCCCCCGTCCTCCTTGCAGTCCCCGGTGGGAGTTAGGGTGGGATTGCTGTCTCTGCGACTCTAGCTTCAGTCCTGCAGCCTCCCTGTGTGCGTGCGTGCGTACCTCTCGGTGAATACCCTCCCCTGCCCCGCAGTGCAGTCACTCTGTGGCTGCCTTGCACCCTGGGCAACACCCGCCGCTGCCTTTGCAGCCTCCCTGCGTACCTAGTCTATACTGGGTCTCTGCCAGCATCAATTTTTTTTAGTGTTTTCCCTCTGGTCTGGGGCGTTGGGGGACGCCCCCGCACGGAAATGCTTTAAAAATCACACAAAAAGCGGGTAGAAACGAAAAATGAAAAAATGAAAAACGAAAACAATTTTTTCCCAAAAATTCATGAAAAACGGAAATGAAATGAAACGGACCTCTCAACGACAAACGAAAAACCAAAACACCATTTTTTTATTTGTGCCCATCTCTATTGATAGCTAAGAGACTCAGAGAGCTATTTTCTTATCATACTGTCTTTCTCTGGCATCTTTAACCTCACCCAAGGTGATTCACAATGGTTAAGACCAAGTACAGTGGGGGAAAACAGCAAGTTATAGTACTAAAATAAATAAACTACAGTAGGACTCCCGTATCCACTGATTCATTATCCACTGATTCAATTATCCACGGTTGGCAGAGGAAAAATTACATAAATAATTCAGCAGCCGTAAAGCAAGCTACTGTCACAAACAGCAGCTGTAAAGCAAGCTACTATCACAAAACAGCAGCCGCAAAGCAAGCTACAGTCATAAACAGCAGCTGTAAAGCAAGCTACTGTCAGAAAACAGCAGACATAAAATAAACTACTGTCACAAAATAGTATTTTGGGGGATTTTTTGGCGTTATCTCTTATCCACAGCTTTCATTATCCACGGGGAGGCCTGGAACCAATCCCCAGCGAATACTGGGGTCCTACTCTATAACAATATTGAGAAGCTGCTAATAAGATACTTGGAAACATTGAAGCTTATGCGAGAAGCAAAATAAAATAAAATAAAAATGATTACATCCTGGAATAAAATTCAGTTGTGTTCAGTTGTTGAAAGTTGGCTTTAAAAGGTAGGTTAATGCTTCCTATCTGATGAACAATGGTTGCAGGAGGGATTACCATGTTTGAAGCTCATGTAATATCCCTAACCAATGTACAAGACAGCTTGTCTACAAATTAAAGATTTTCCCAGGAAGACATAAACAATAATTCAAACCCTTGTAATTATCACAGGACTTCTAAAGTAATTTCAAATAAAAAGCAAAGCAAAGTGTTCTGCTTATACACCGCCCCATACCACTTCAAGTAGTCTGGGTGGTTTACAGTTTTTAATTACAGTATGCAGCCTACAGATTGCCCTCCCCCCCAGCAAGCTGGGTGCTTATTTTACCGACCTTGGAAGGATGGAAGGCTGAGTCAACCATGAACTTGCTACCTGGGATTGAACCCCAGGTTGTGAGCACAGTTTTATCTACAGTACAGCCATTTAACCACTGTGCCACGAGGCTCCTTTAAAACCCCAACATATCACTCAATTTATTTCACTAGTGTAATCATGCCTGAACTTGCTATAATTTTGAATCCAGTTATTCCTGTCCATTCCATAGTTAGGTACAAATGAAAAAGAGGACCTCTGAGCACTTAAAGTGGCTTTGTTATTTTACTTCTTAATGTTTATTAATCATTCTTTTCATTTTGTTTCATTCGGCAGGCAAATTTGCAAGCAGCTATAATCTGGGCAGTTCCTTTAGGTCTTTGGCAGTAGGTTTGGCATTTCCTGTTTCACAGTGTTTAAATGCCTGTACTGCAGGTAAAACTGTGCTCACGACCTTGGGTTCACTCCCAGGTAGCTGGCTCATGGTTGACTCAGCCTTCCATCCTTCTGAGGTCGGTAAAATGAGTACCCAGCTTGCTGGGGGGGGATGTGTAGCCTGCATACTGTAATTAAACTTGTAAACCGCCCAGAGAAAACTTGAAGTGGTATGGGGCGGTATATAAGCAGAACACTTTTGTTTTTTTGCTGTATGGCCCTCAGGGGAGGGGACATGCTAATCACACCAGCGTCTCCTTACACAGAAGCTGCTGGTTTATCGTTTGGCTCTAATAACACCCCCCCAAACACACACACACACACACACACACACACACTTTACCTAGAAGAGAATAAAGCCAGTGTTTTTTGTTTTTTCATCTAGAGTATAGTACTATTTCCTGATCTGAGTGCAGAACAAATTTCAGTGGGTTCATGGGAGAAGCTAGGCCAGCAGCTCCGTAAAGCACCATTTTAAAAAGTTACATACTCTGAGGCAAAGCTTCTTAAAGTACTATGAACAATGTTATTATTTATTATTTATTTATTATTTTAGATTATTTTTACGACACCTTCCTCCTCAGAAAAGGACCCAAGGTGGCTTATAGTAATGAGGGACAATATATAGTCCATGCCAAAACATGGCTGCAATCCGTATTTTTGAGTACATAAACATAACAAAACATTATGTACTCAAAAATGTGGATCATAGCCATGTTTCAGCATGGAAATGGCAAGGTAGCTTCCTCAAGGAATTCTAGGCAAGCCTCTGAAATTTGGAGAGGTTTTGGGCTCAGGGGGCTGAGTTATGAAGCTCCAAGGGGGGTTCCAGTAGTTAACCGAAAGAGTGTGTAGAGCAAGCACCACCTATTTAGGAGTAACGAAGTAATTCATTACATAACAAAATGATGAAACAGCATTTCATTTTTTTCTCTTGTGCCGATCTCTAAGTTTTGAGCATCAGGAAAGTCTATTATAAGATTATCAGTTAAGGAAAATAGAAGACCTCTGAACTTGAATAAAGCAGCAGTTACCTAGTTGGCTTTTCATGTGTGTGGGTTTTTTTTTTTTTTTTGGAGGGGGGTTCTTAGTGGTTTCTCTTCTCTCTGAAGAATGTCCTTATCACCTACAACCATTTTTATTTGCACTGCAATTTTATGCTGGTCGCTTCCTGCCCTGCAATATGGCAGCATTGCAGTAGCATGCTTATAGGGGTTCCCCCCCCCCTGTGTGGTTTGGCATTGTGGAGGCTGCTGCTCTGCTGACATGAGAGGGGAAAGAGCTGCTGATTCATCGCAGCTGTTTCAATAGTCTTCTCACCTTGTTCTTTCCTTTCCCTCCAAAAAGCCAGCTCAGCCATTCAAGGCCAGCTGCCTGCCGACGACAGCACTGTCTGCTACGCTGAATTGTTTGGCAGTCCTTTTCCCAGCCAACCTCCTTATCACAAAGTATATCTTTTGAACAATGTAGAGTTCAGGGACAGCAGAAGGCCTCTTTGTCCTTCAACATCAATATGATGGACCATCAAGCCAGACAAGACCTTGGACCTTTCCAACAAATTCTTTCAACTGGATGGTCAGATTAAACCCATTATTTCACCAGATTATTTTCCATATCCATTTCTTCCTTACACCATTTTATACCATATGAAGATTTGCATCATGGTTTGTTTTTTTGGTTACAATTTATTAGTATAAATTGTTTCAGTTGCCTTCACCTCAGCACACAAAAAATACTATTTAAAGTAGACAGCATCATGTTTTGGCTTCTTTTGGTTTTATTTTTGTATTTTCCGTACAGCTATCTTTTTATTATATGCAAAAGAGGAAACCTCTTTCAGATTATTCTGTCTCAGGTTTTTGGTACTTCAAAAGTCACACGGAAGCCTCAAAAACGACTACAAAAAAGCAAAGAGACATGGCAAGAGAGATCTAATCTCTTCCAAAAATGAGACAGAAGTAGAACTAATTACAATTAGTCACAAATTCCAACCATGAAAGCATTACACATACACAGGTTACAGTCCCTTAATAGGCCTCCTGTTCTACACTTTCAGATTTAGTTGCTCATTCCAGATGGTTTGCTGTCAGCGATGGACAGACAAATACATTGCTTTTCTCTTCTTCTGTTTAGTACGTGTGACACTAGTCTGGATACACATTCTATAACTGTCTATTTATTGCTCATTGTTTATTAATGTATGGCAATAAAGGTATTGATTGATTGATTGCATTACACATACACAGGGGAAAATGTGACAAACATTCATACACCACGCCCTCACAAAAGTCAATCAAGCGTCCCAATCAAAAGAACTAGAATATGGACAGGGTTTGTTTTTTTTTGCCCCGACCCTACTTTCTGCTTTTTTCTTCTTCATTCGGACAGCAACAGATTCAAGTGGCAGCACCAAAAAAAAAAAATCCAAGAAAGAAAATGACCCCCCCCCAAAAAAAACCCTAAATAAAAACAAAACTTATTTTAATGAACTGAAAATTTGGGCCACAAAGCCTTCCATCTTCAGCCTGGATCCCAAGTGAGCCAAATTTAGGTGTCTGTCACCTGGATGGAACTCTCAGAATGGAGAACTATGGGGTTTTAATCCCAAAATATATAAAAACATATCTTCCCAATCTGTTACCCCCTGGGACGCTTAGTCCATGATACAAGGGATGGAGGATTATTCCAGTGGGGTCTTGCAACAGGAAAAAGACTGCCCAAAGGGAATGCATTAGCTGTTGCTCATGGGACCAATCACCTTGTGCCAAGGACAGCACTAATTTTGTTGCATTTCTTTTAAGTGATTCCCTGGCAGAGAAAAAGGATGGCTTCCTTTCCAGAAGAAAAAGAAGGTGTGTTTTTGTGTTGGGAGAGTGTGTGGGGGAAATGCCATCAGAATGCAGATGAGGCCTCATTGTCTCCTCTGTGAATAATGGAAGGAAGGTTTGATTGCCAAGGGATCACTTCATAGTAAGTACACTGTGATCCTCACCAATTCTCCTGGCCTGGATAGCAGAGAAAGTTGAGTTGAAAAATGAATGCAAAGATGTATTATTTGAATGATCAGGTAACACAGAAATGCCCACATACCACACCACCAGGGGCAGCGGGAGCATGAAGAAATTCCAAGGGGGTGGGTATGATACCGCAAAATTGTCATCATCCTTCACCTTAGGTTTGTCTTGTTTCTGCTCTTTACCAAGATAAATTATATTTTACTAATTCAGACTTATTTTTAATATATATTTAACTAAATTATCCCTTTTTAATATTTTTAATTACATTATTTAAGGTTGGTGATTGGGGAGAGTTAGAAATGCATGAGGGTATGCATGAGGGTTTTTCAAAAATGAAATCAGGCAGTTTTTGATGCCAAAATGCTTGGGAGATGCAGTACAGTCCTTTCAAAAGAACCTTTCCCAGTCTAGGATTGAGCAGAGGTAAATCCAGATAAATTATGCCTAATTGCTGCAGAAGTTAGTTGGAAATACTGCTGCTGATTGATGAAACCCTGTAATGTGACCCACCATTTCCTCAAGCTCAGAGCAGTTTCACAACCCTGGAAATTTCCTTTGTTTTAATGGTTGACCAAATATGTAAATATTTTCCAAAAAGTGTTGATAACTTACCCAAGATATAAAGAGTTGAAGAGGAGGAAAAGACAGATATATGTAATCTAAATGTGACATTGTTAATCAAGTGCATTTGTCCAATGCATTGTGAAGGCAGAAAGAAAGTTGAATTCACTCTGGTAGAAAAAGCTTAGTTAAAATATTTGCCTGAAAGTAGCACACACACCCTCCGTAATGATAAAGGAGAATGACTGTTTCTAAAGCTAAAAGCCTCATGGGCATACTTATGAAGATTAATATTAAGGCTGCTGAAATCTAAAACAGGAATATTTTGTAACACAAGCATGAAGATTAGGGATGGGCATGATATGGAAAAAAATAGTGTTTCATCTTGTTCCGTCTCATCCCCCCCCCCGCATTTCATTGCATGTCATAAGTAACGGAAATTGTTAAAAAAGATTTCATTACTTATGAAACAAAACGAAATGAAATGACTCCCCCGCAGCACCAGCGTTCTAGCTGGTGCGGTGGGGGATTCAAAAGCCTCCTCGCCACCGCCTCCCAGATGATTTTGTCAGCTTGGGCAGTAAAATTTCTGCCTGACTGCTCCTTTCTCCCTTGCCACCCCCTCCTCCCAGTGGGTGGGTGTGTTTTGGACAGGGAGTGCAGTGGGAACTTCCAATTCCAATTAGAAAAAAGGCTCCTAGGGGCACCCCCCCTTTGGAGCTTAATGACTCAGCCCCCTTAACCCCAAACCTCTCCAAATTTGGGGGGCTTAAAGGGGAGAGTCCAAAGGAGCTACCAAAAATGTGCTTCTCCTTGGACCCTAGGGAGCCCATTTTAGATAGTAACAAAATGGTTCATTTTAACAAAAAATTTAACAAAAATTGACAGCTTTGTTACTATCCAAAACGAAATCATTTCATTAGCTTACGAAACTATTTATAAGCTAAAGAAACGATGAAACAGCATTTCATTTTTGTTAGGGTGCCCATCCCTAATAAAGATATATGTATAAATAAGGCCTAGAAGTTCCCTTTTCAAAGAAAGGAATTCCTTGCTACCCTATGATTCTGTGATCCTAATTGTCATCCTAATTGGGAAATGGAAGGGAAATGTCTTTTGATAGGATCCGCATGCTGCTGTAAGCTCCTGACTTATCTGAGGGTAATTTTTGTCTTCAAGAAGCAATTAAGACCTGTTGGATTTAGGACAGACTACTACTAGGGATTGCCAGACATGGAGATAATACATACTGAAAGAAAAAATCCTTATTGGTTTTGGTAGAATTGATTCAGGCCAGGTATGCCAGTTAGCTAAGTGTGAAATCCTATCTCTCAAAGTATACAGTCCCCCTGCACATCTGGACTTTCCCCCTTACATTACAGAATTTCATCTATGCGTAGTGACATTTGGCATCCTACAGGTTTTAAACAAAGCTGAAAGAGTGGATGTGTATGAATAGAAAAGAAAAAAACCTCCCCCTTCATAAGAATCCAAAGAAGGTTTACTCTTCAAATTTAAAGGAAAACAGAAAGCTTTAGACACCAGTGCATATAACAGACAATTTCCAGAAACAATTTTGTAAATTGGGGGTTGTAGGTTTGTATACATGCAGTGCTCTAAATCGTTACATAATATTTAAAACGAACTGCTTTTGTTGAAACAATATCCTTGAGAAGCCAGAAGAATAGATTGTTCTGTTTTCGTAATTGTTGTGTGTTCCGTTTGTACTCTCTTGGTTAGCTGAACATTCAAACCATTCATCGAATGGTACATATGTTTTTTTAAAATGTCTTGTTGAAATCCAATAGTTGTGGGATTATAATTCTTCATATTATTATTTTGGAAAATAATGTGGGAGCCCTTTTTTTCATAATACTACAACATGAGAGATTATGGCCAGGTAAAAGAAAATACATTTTCACAAATGGTTAAACAATGAAACTCACTGCTGTAGGATAATGGTTCCATCAGGTGGTTTTAAATGGGGACTAGATGAATTATTGGCGAGAAGGGCCATATGTGCCTATACAGATGTCCATGAATCACTTCCAGTATCAGAGGCATACAGAATATCAGTTGCTTGGGAATGCTGACGGGAGAGTCAAACTGTGCTCATCTCTGCTGGAATGCTTCCTATAAGGTACTGATTACATACAGAATGTGGATGCAGACGACTTTTGGTCTGCTCTAACATGATACTTCTCCTTGCCTTATCATTCTATTCCCTGTTTGTTAATATGACGTTGGTGTGTACGGGATTGTTGTTGCATAGATGATTCTATTGGTTACAGAATCCACTGCATACATAATCAAAGCATCCTTTTGTACAAACTGAAGAGAGAGCACAATTTAGAAGCATCTGGCAATTCCTCTATGGCCGCGGTCTTACCAGAGTTTTCTGCGTATATAAATTTCCTGCGTATTTGTTTTCAGGCAGTCACATGGTTTTTAATGTGCAGTTAGTGTCCTCTCTTCTGTGTCATATTTTCATATTCTGCTTTGGTCTCTACCGGTCTACTTCGCATTTTGTCCTTCTTTCCAGCTCTAGTTTCCAAGCCTCCATGGTGTTAAAGGGGAACAACTGATTTTACTGCGTATTTTCAGGGTCCTGTCGTGGTTACAGAAGCAAATAAGTAAGCATTTTTGAGTAAAGTTTCTAAATCCAGCCCCTGGCAGTGGTTTAGGAAACTTCGCTGAAACTGCTGTTCCAGGGGCATGGTCGGCCAAGAGCAGAATTTGCTTCTCTTCCTTGTTAGCATGCAATCTTTTACTACGCAGTTTGCTAACAGGAAACTACACAGAAAACGCTGGTAGGACCGCAGCCTAAGACTAATTAAAAAAAACCAACTAGGAGACTGGACTGTAGTTATATCCTTCGGCCTAATGGCAGTGGTGTTCCTGCAAATGCAGCAAGGGATAAAGCTTATACTTTTTAATGTGCAGTTTGGTTGAAATGCCCACTGATCTAAGACTTGGGCAATTTTAAAGTGTACACAGTTTCATCACATTGCATAAGAGTCACATGTACTCTGAAATTGTCTTTGACCAGCAGCGATATGCCTTCAGCGGTGATTAGCAGCCAGTTATGATCTTGTCCCCACTACGCACATGGAACTGCACAACAGGATTTCTTTACAACAGAACTGCACAGACACAGTATTTGTCTGTCTTACACATTTGTTGCACAATTTGAAAATCTAGTTTGGAAATTCACAATTTTTTAACAAAATGAAATCCAGTTAAGCCAGCAATAGCAATATCATGTGCGTTTCAAAGTCTACATATTCAAATTGTTCTTGTTTGAAATTAGGTTGTTGTACAGAAATAATCTGATTTTTAAAAACATCTGCTTAAGAAACAATTTGTGTTTTATTGAACATTTCCATAAAAAAAAAAACAAATTATATTATCAGCTGTCTCTAAGTGAGATGTTCCTTAGGTGTTCAGCTGTGCAACAGCATCCCTGTAAGATTGACTTGGATTGTGTTATTCAGTCTCATGACAACCCATTTCATCCAGAAAGAGTTTGAGTAAACCCAAGAGCATTGGGGTAGTTCAAAACACATTTGGTAGTTTGCATGCTCTCAGTCAGAAGATGGTAGTAGCAGAGAAGGAATTGCCTGAGGGTGGGGGATCCTAATATAACTGGGCATAACTGCTGGAAATATAGAAGAGAAAGCAAAAAATAATGAATGGCAGAAGGAGCCTGTGAAGTGATCCAGTTTCACCAGTTTGCCTTTATATTTACATCAAAAATAATAGTCATGCATTTTGACCAGTAACTGGTCAGTACTGATCATTATGTTTTTCCACATTAGATCACCGTCATCTTGAACAGCCATGCTTCTTCCTTGTTTTTAGAAATATAACTTTCATTCATGCAAAAAGATCTTCTTAAGAAATTGTGTATAACCTTGTATTTGACACATAAGGCCAATCTACTGATCTGCCATCTGAATGGCAGTGGATGAGTAAATACGGGAAAACTTTGATTATGTACAAATGTACTTTGGAAGTGCACCAAGCAAGGAATCCTAATTTTTAATTCTTTTATCAAGGTAACATGTTTTTATACATTTCCTATATCAAAAACCCTTCAAACTTTTCATCAAATTACAAGCAAGTACAGACAGCTATATCTTTTCTGAGCAAGATTATATATGTCACATTGTTTATATATGCTATAACTTATACAGCCAGTATTTCATTAGATGATGAAATTCCCTTAGGTCCTTTTACTCTAGTTATCTGAACACAGACTTATGGTACACTAAGACTTTATAGCGAATTTCTTCATTACCAAATATCTTCTTGTTTTTGTTTTTGTTGTGCTTGTATTTTAGCTTGATTTCCAAATAAGACTCCATAGAAAGCTCACCACAACGATTGGATGCAGCCTCCCTGAGACCGGGTGCACCTGAACTCAGGAGTACAACTGATAAACTAGTGAAACAATGATTGCCGAGGAGATAGTCCAAAGCATTTTGAGTAGGGGAGGGTGGCCCAGCAGATGCTCTTGGACTGCAACGCCTATCATTTCTCACTGTTGGCTGTTCTGGTAAGGGTCTGAAACATCTGGTGGGCTGCGCATTGCAGTACAGACTGGAAAAATAACGTATGGCTGTTATTTTTACACCACCTATTTGATAAAGCTATCAGACAGGAGAAGGCATGTTTATTGAGTGAGAGCTGTCAGCTAAAGGTGGGTCTGCTAGCGTCTTTCTGCTGGGGAAAACTTATACCTCCATATTCAAAAAAGAGAGAAGTCGAACAATCTGGGCCAAGGCCTCCTTCTCCACCCCCAAAAGAGATCATGCCTTGTGACTAGAGATGGGCACGAAATGGAAAAATGCTGTTTCGTTTCATTTTTTGTTTTTTTCCATTTATTTTCGTTTCATTTGAAACAATTTTTTTAAAAAAATCATTTCATTTTTTCAATTTTTTTTCATTTTTCATTTTTTACTCTTCACTCAAGCTGTGATGGCGAAATGGCTCTTCCACCACCACTTGCCACAAAGACTTTTTTTTATTAAAAATGCCATTTCTCCCCCAGTGCACCCAATGGGGGGGAGAATGGGTCATTTAAAATGTCTTTGAGCCACCAAGGCAAGTACTTGCCTCGGTGGCTAAAGAAATGAAAAATGAAAAATGAAATTTAAAAAAATCATTTTGTGCCCATCTCTACTTGTGACTCTCTAGCCTGTGAATCATCTTCTGGCCAACCTGGCTTCTATCCCTTAATCCGGACATAAAGAGAGAAAGCAATTTGGAAGCAAAGCACATCTGTCCAGAATACAGGCCAGCAGCGTCCAGCCCCAAGGAATTGAAATCCTATGACATGACAAAAAGGCTATGTGGGAGATCCTCCCAGCCACAGGCCCAAGGCAGGGACCACCCAGAATCCCATGACCATGCAATTTGTTTGGGAGTAGCTTGGGAATTGCCTTTATGGTTCTCAACCATACCTCTTTGTGGTTCTCAACCATACCTTATTTAGGTTCAGTTCTGCCTGACCACTGTAAGAGGTTTTTGTTTTTACACAAAACTGGGAAAGAAAGAAAAAAACCCCAAGGTAGAAAATGGGTTTAAAAACACCAGCTGCATAGTTTAAAATTAAGAGCAGATTTTAGACATGTTTTGGTGACACAAATCCATCTAGGGTTCATCGCAAAGGTTATAATACACGTATCTTCTTTTGCACAACGCGTCGACACTTTTGCCACGGTGGCAGTGGGGATTATGTGTCATCAAGTTGACTTTGACTTATAGTGACCTTATGAATGAGAAATCTCCAAAATGTCCTGCCCTCAACAGCCTTGTTCAGCTCTTGTAAACTCAAGTGTGGGGCTTCCTTTATGGAGTCAATCCATCTCATATTTGGTTTTCCTCTTTTCCTGCTGCCTTCAACTATTCCCAGCATTATTGTCTTTTCCAGAGAACCCTGGGAATAAACTGTTGACCATGGTTTGGATGCCTAAGTGTGCTATTTTATATAATCAGTTAAAATGATTAAGAAGGAATAAGGACTGTAATTTGGGGACTGTGATTAAATGTGGGCATGAAACCAAAAACCCATGGTTCAGGTTCGTCTGTTTCGGGCCCACCATTGGTTCAGTTTGGGTTCGGGTTCGTACGATGTTTTTTTTTAAAAAAAATAGCTAGCTACCTGTGGCCTGCCTGTGTAACTGTGTCATTGCCAGCTACCAGAAAGGGGAGAGACAGAATCACTCGGATTACAGTAATTGCATTACTGGGGTTTGGGAGCAGGTCCAGACACACTTCCAAGAAAAACGCTGAAAAGCCGAGATAAACATTTCTGTTGCACCAGCTAAGGTCTCTCCATGCCTCAAGGGAAGCCCAGACCTGCCCTCCTACTTTTCGAACTGGGAAACAGTCACACTTTGGGTGTAAAACAGCCTTTGAAGCACAAGGTCTTTGAACCGAGAAGTGGAGGAGGTTGGGTCTGTTAGACTCGGCAGTGGGGGCCCGTGCATTTCTCACTGTCAAGGATCTGTGGTCCTTTTTGCTTCCATTAACGTGAAGACAGCTTTGTTTAAATGCCTTTTGTTTGGCTCTGTCTCAACCAGACCCCGAATTCACTTGTGGTTTTGCACAATGGCTTTGAGGAACTCTCATCAACAAGGCCATTTCTCCTCACCACAAGTCTGTGGCTTTTGTTTGCTGATCGCATGTCTGACAACAACACATCCTCCCCGGGCAGAAAGAGATGGATGATCAACAAGAAATGTTATCCCCACAAGTGCAACTATGTTTGCATTACACTTCAGCCGAAATCTCATGTCACCAAGGGCTGGGGCAGGAGCTGGTCTTGTTGAGTAATGTGTGCTTGATGAAAGACAAAAGCCGGCTTGGAAACAAGGGCATCACCACTTCTGCTGTCCCCACTGTCCCAAGCGAAAGGCCTCTGCTTGCAGAGCTTTGCTTTCTTTAGTGTAACTACATATAATTTAACTACATTAAATAAAACAGCAGTTAGCTGTGCAGAGCTTGGAAATGTTAGTTTTTCTTTTCTACAGCTCCCAGAATTCTCCAGCCAGAGGTGTACTGCTTTGTGTATCTCATCCCAGGAAGTACCGGCCGCCGGTGGAGAACCCCTGACTTAACTTTCTTTCCTAACTCTCCTGATTAAATAGCATAAAACATGGAATATTTTTCCTTGTGCTTTGTCACTCACTGACCATCTGAAATGGCTGCACATATAGCCAGAAACACCCTCTGGCAAACTAGTTTTTAAGTGGAATTTATATTCTCAGCAATTAATGTGGGAACCCAGTGCTCCAATTTCATCAGCAAGTCATGCCTCTGGAACCAGATTTTCACATTAAACCCGTGTTTTTCTTCCAAGAAACCAATCACACATAAAAGCACACTAAATGCAAGATACATAAGATAAGGAAAATCATGTGCTATGGCAAAGAGTCATTTCCTACATGGGGTGCAACTGCTTCTAAAAACGTGATGAATATATCAAGTACGATATTCCCTTACTATTTGCTGAAGTGTGCCTCCCGTATAGAGCACCCAGTGAAGTTTTACAAAATTCAGTAAACCATTTTGCTTTCTTTTACAGCAAATATTTTCAACGCCTTGCTGTTAGTTCTCTTTTTTATTATTAAAACAACCTTTTTTAAAAAAAATGCAGGCTTGATAACACTACATTCCCAATGAAAAGGTAAAAAAAGGAAAGACACAATAGGTCAAGGATTAGCAAGTGTCTTTATTTTCAAATATTTTCTTTGCTTGTTTGTTTATTCCCCACTAGAGATGGGCACGAATCAAAAAAAGATGTTTCATTTGTTGTTTGTCATTTGGAGGGTCCATTTTGGTTCCTTTCTGTTTTTCGCAAATTTTTGAAAAAAAAATTTCATTTTCGTTCATTTCGTTACCGTTTTGTTACCATTTATTTCAATTTTTTGTGATTTTTTTAGTATTTAAAGCAGTTCACTGTATTGCAGTAATGGAAACGAAACGCACAACAAAATTTCCGGTGTTTCTGTTCATTTCGTTTCATTTTGGAGATAAAATTCATTTGTCGTTTTGTTGCGTAATGAAACAAAAAAACAAAAACGGAAATGAAAAATTGTTCATTTCGTGCCCATCTCTATTCCCCACCGTTGTTCCAATAAAAGGCCATAAGCTGTCGATACAAGGATCAGTTTCTTTCTAAGTAACATTTCTGAGCAAAATGTAACTATCAACAGCACTTTTATCTGTATTTGGCATAAAAATCCTACGCATAGGAAAGGACAGCTACAACATAGTGTTTCATAACAGGAGTGCCACCCTATTCCTTTGAAGGGCTCTTGTGGTTTTAATAGTGGGATAACAGGCAAAGTGTACCTACTGTATCCTTAATAACAGGATCCAAAAGTGAAACAGGTGATACCTTTCAGCTACTAGAAAATTAACAAAAATGTTTCTAATATTTCGAGGGCGAATCATTCTTCATTAGTGCTGTACCAATAGGTTAAAACATGGCAAAAGATGGATTTGCCAGGAGTTATTTCTTAGATGTAAAGTCATTGGCAAGATGGAAAATGGACCATCAATGGAGACATGACAAGACTGCAAACACTGGATAATCTCTTTCCTTTTAATTTGATCCAATTGGCTATACCCAGTGGACTTTTCTAAATTTTATCCCAATCCCCAAGTGAGATGCATGGGTCTTCTGCACCAATCTCTTTCCTTTTTATTTGATCCAATTGGCTATACCCAGTGGACTTTTCTAAATTATATCCCAATCCCCAAGTGAGATGCATGGGTCTTCTGCACCAATCTCTTTCCTTTTTATTTGATCCAATTGTCTATACCCAGTGGACTTTTCTAAATTATATCCCAATCCCCAAGTGAGATGCATGGGTCCTCTGCACCTCACTAGCAAGGAAGGGGGCATTGGCCTTGATGAGCCACATTGTGGATGTGTGTACGTGAGCCCTGACATGTCTTTGGAAGGACTGGGACAATAAAACACCTCCCATCATTTTGCATGCAGCCTAAGAACATCTAAGCTCCGAGCCTCAACTAAGAAACTGCCTGGCATTTTCCCCCACCTTGCCAATGACTTTACATCTAAGAAATAACTCCTGGCAAATCCATCTTTTGCCATGTTTTAACCTATTGGTATAGCTCTGATTAAGAGGGTTTCACCCTTGAAATATTAGCAATGATTCTGTTAATTTTCTAGTAGCCTAAAGGTATCACCTGTTCCACTTTTGTATTTGGTTTTTGTGATGGCTGCATAGCTCCTCAGCTTGTTTTAATAACAGGATGTTAGGCCCAAAAGTTAGAATGTTTGATCAAACTCTTCTAGAATGCAGATGGAATAATGGGGGAGGGTGGCACCTGATCTGCTAGGTTGCTGCCCTTCTATTATAAATATCTAATGCCAAAACAATTCTGAAGACAAAACAAAATGTACTGCTTTTCATGCTCTCAAAGATGTAAGGTTTTCTCCATTATCTATATTCAGATAATAGGCTACCATAATGTTTCAGAGAACTTCAAGTGTTTTGAATTAGTGGTAATTTCAATTAAAAATTTAACCTAGTAAATTATGGAGTACTTAGTCATTTTAATGGACAGAATGAGCAGAACATGAAATACAGCTTAGGGATCTGGTTACTTTGTTTTATTTTAATTATCAGATATGGAATTGGAAAACTTGATACTAATGCATTACTAGCCATTAAAAGTTCAATATGAATTTTCAGCTTTTAAAGAAGACCAGGGAAAACAAAATACAAAGCACTATTTTTTCTCTTTTTAAATAAAAGGTAATGAACTTGTCAAAAACTTTTTTAAAATTTTTTTAAAGAGTTCTCAAGTACTGGAAAGGGGAATACTGTTACCTTCTTTCCTTTACTATATAACCATCTCACTTCACTTCACTTCACTTTTCTTTTCTTTTCTTTCTTTCCCCCCCTTTCCATAGAGCTATCCAAAAGTTGTGTCATGTAAATGGACTTTTCTTTTTGTTTTAGAAATTTAGAAAAGAAGTCCAGTTGCCATGACTCAACTTTCAAATAACCTCACCTGGTTGACTGAGAATCTTCACATACATGTTGCATAGAGATAAATCTTCGCAGGTCAGCAGCTTGTACTGCATTTTTGGTAGATTTTATTCCAAGCATTTGGTGGATTTGGCTCCCTCTTCTTACAATACTGAGGTAAGTTACAATTAACGGAAGTTTCTTCATTCTGTTAAAGTATTTTAATAATACTGTATTTTCCTGTCTATAAAACGCCCCCAATGTATAAGACGACCCCCAATTTTCCAGCCTGAAATAACAGTTTCTCTACTGTGTGGTTCTCTCATTGGCTTACTTCCATGTATAAGACAACCGTAAAATTTTAGTCTAACAGTTTTAGTTTAAAAAAAATAGTCTTATACATGGAAAAATACAGTAATTTGGCAACTCCTACCAATCCTCTGATTATTACAGCTGAACTGTATGGATTCTCTTGTTGTCAACTGCCCAGAGTTCCTTCGGAAATTGGGCAGTATATAAATATAAATAAATAAATAAATAAATAAATAAATAAATAAATAAATGTTTTTTTGAAAAACTGGAGGCAACAGCAGTTTCCTGTGACTTCAGCCATACATTTTAAGCATAAAATTTGCATAATCATATGCAAATAAGCTTGGATTCCACACACACCCCAATACAAAGCAATACATCATTCGAGCTGGTCCTTCTATGTTATGGATATCCAATCTGGTTGAGGAAGATATATTGGATATTTGTCTGAATTTGAATTGAAAAGGACACTTAATTTTTTAAGCTCTACAAACATCTTCTGTGTTGGGGCTGTTGCTGAGGACTCGGGGCACTTTTACACGACCCCTAAAATCCGAGGCAAAGGGCTCCCAGATGCGGAGCTTAAAATTGTTTTCCCAACAGGTCTGGAGTTTAAAAAAAATAAAGTATGGCCACGCCCACCTAAGCGCATCCCAGTGCATTTTCCAAGTACCTGGTCTCCGAAGGTGAAACATTTCTGATGCGGATGTAAAGCAGTGAGTGCTGGGCTGTCCTTGCCTTCTGTGTGTTTTTGGTCCCCCCCCCGCCCCTTTAAGAGACTTTAAGAGACTGGAATGCTTCCCAGAGCAGCTCCCAACAGCAGAGCGGAGGTGAGCCTGCATTTTTTCTCCTTTTTTTCCTCCCTCCCCTCACGAAGACAGGAGCAAGGGAGTGCGGAGGGGTGGGAACACAGGAAGAGCGACAAACCCCCACAATCTCTGGTCCGAATTTAAGTTTCCAGCGGATCTTAGGGTTCGTGTAAAAGCACCCTAGGTCACACAAATCATAGCATTTTGTTGTTAGAATTACTCATGCTGTCAGTTACTCAGCTGTGGATAAGAAGAGGCTCATTTTGAGTATCTTGTGTTTGCATGATACATAAGTAGATATCTAAGTAAACAGAAAGCACCATAGAACTCAAAAGTGTTATGTCTGCAGGCAGCCCTTCCAAGACCAATTGTTCCCACAGTTGTAGCATTTACCTGCTGGTCTTTGATTTACATATCTCCCAGCTCCAGTTAAACTGAGATGACTTTGCTCGCTGTTTAATTAAGATAGAAAGGCTGCCTTCTTCTCAGAAAACAATTGGCCAGTGGTTCAATCAATCAGTGGTTCAATCAGAAAACAATTGGCCAGTGGTTCAATTGTTTATTTAATAATATATAGTAACAAATAATTAGTTGTGATTAATTGCTTTTTACAACAATGATGACACAACTACATTATTTGACTGCTGTATTTTAGATGCTGAACTCCTGTGTGTGTGGCCTTGGTTAATGGCATAAAAAAATATCTTACAATTCAAGTGCTGATTGGTGTTCTACCTCATGCTCATTTTGAGGGAGGGACAGAGGGGATTGTGGAGTGCATGGAGGGGAAGTGCAGTAATTTTGTATCATGGCAGAAGCTTCTGCAATTCAGATTATTTTAAAAAACTGTGGTAATTACTGCTGAAAAATGGGAAAATAAAGAATTAAAACTGGGAAGGAATCAATGGTCATAATACACATTAGATCCAGCTCTTGTCCTGGATCAACAACTGGCTAAGCGACAGGAAACAGAGGGTAGCACTAAATGGACACTTCTTCAAGTGGAGGGAGGTAAAGAGTGGGGTCCCCCAAGGTTCAGTGCTGGCACTCCTGTTTTTCAACCTCTTCATAATTGATCTAGATGTAGGAGTAAATAGCAAGGTAGCCAAATTTGCTGACAACACTAAATTATACAGGCAGTAAAAACAGAGAGATTGTGAGGAGCTCCAGAGGGATCGCTTGACACTGGGGGAGTGGGCAAACCACTGGCAAATGAGCTTCAACAATTACGTTTATAAACTGATGGGGTCTGAACTCTCTGCAACAAACCAGGAAAGGGACCTTGGTGTCCTGGTGGACAGGTCAATGAAGGTGTCAACCCAGTGTGTCACAGCAGTGAAAAAAGCAAACTCAATGTAAGGATCATTAGGAATGGTATAGAAAATAAGTAAGCAAGTATCGTTTTGCCTCTTTATAAATCTACGGTGAGGCCCCATCTGGAGTATTGTGTACAGTTCTGATCACCACACCTCCAGAAGGATATTATGGAAATGGAAAAAGTGCAGAGGAGGGCAACCAGAATGATTAGGGGACTCGAACACCTTCCTTACCATCTGAAGCTGCAACACTGGGCCTCTTCACTCTTGAACGACAGCACCTGAGAGGTGACCTGATTGAAGTTTATAAAATCATACACGATACAGACAAAGTAGATAAGGAAAAACTGTTTTCCCTATTGCACAACACTAGAACTAGGGGCCACTCCATAAAACCTTTGGGTGTTAGATCTCAAACAACTAAGATAAAATACTTTTTCAGCCAGTGGATCACTGGACTATGGAACTCCCTGCCAGAAGAAGTTGTGACAGCTGTCAGTCTTGACATCTTTAAGAAAAGATTAGACAAGTTCATGGAGAACAAGGGTGTGAATGGCTATCATTATGGATGCCTAAGGACAATGTTGGAGAGATAGGCAGGATATCTCTCAATGCCATTTGCGGGGAGTCATAAGCAGGTGAATACATCTGTTGAGACTGAATGCTGGACTGGATGGGCTGTGGCCTGTTCCAGCAAGGCTGTTCTGATGTTTTGATGTTCTGATGTTAAAACATTAACAAGGCTGAGACTGGCCAGGCCATGGAATTACAATTGTACAACATTTGCTTGAAATATAATTTTTTTAAAGCTTTATGGGTCTGGTATTCTTTCCTGAGCAATAGAATTCCATAGCCACATAAAGCAAAA
This sequence comes from Phrynocephalus guinanensis, assembly GCA_037367245.1. Classification (NCBI taxonomy): domain Eukaryota; kingdom Metazoa; phylum Chordata; class Lepidosauria; order Squamata; family Agamidae; genus Phrynocephalus; species Phrynocephalus guinanensis. The sequence goes on along the minus strand of CM074732.1, from coordinate 132,193,707 downwards.
GATTCTCGGAAATACATTCAAGTCGTTAGAGAGACCTCTTCCTCAACAGATACTTTTTACCATTATGGAAAAAATATTCCAACAAAGAAGTAATTTACTATGGAAAAGTATTCCAACTTTTGTTTTTATGTGAGCATCTGGTGTTTTCTGGCTCGCACACATGAATTCCCCCTGAAATTTGAGCTTCACAAAGACCCATCTCCACTCCCAGAACCTTGGTCTTCCACACCCCACAACTTCCTGTCACAAGCAGAACTTTTCATTGATTTCACACTGTGGGACAGAGTGGTTAACAAGGGCTAAGTACATTCTTGCTCTCTAAGGATGCACCATGACAGAAGGTCAGACAGAGAACAAAAAATAGCCAGGCCACTTTATTTTCTGGCTGCTCCGGCTCACATGCCTCTTATAGCCACATGACAGCAGAACTCCAGCAGGCCACATTTTTCCCACCATAAAGATGGGAATGAGAAACACATCCCTGGCTGGATTCCTGTTTCTCATGACGCTTTGGAGTGCATAGCCTCCCTTGCCAGAAAAGCAACGGATGGATCTGATTTGTCACACAAGGAGGTTCTATAAAAAGACAAGCAAGTCACAAGTACGCGGGCAACGCTGCTGAAGCAAGGGGAAAAAAGTTTTTCTATGGCATGCATGAAGGGTCGTAAACTGGAACAGGTTCAGAAATGTTCAGCAGTAATAGTCTTTAGATTCTCTATAGTAATGGAATTTGTAAATGTCATCAATATTAGATAATAATGTTGAAATATGTAGCAAGCCACCCAGCATGTTATTATGAAATCCTAACTTGTTTACTTGTTCTTAAGCAACCAATCAACAGACCTCTTTTCTTCCTGTCACTAGTGGGTTAATCTGAGGCAGTTTTAATTCAGTTAGTTTCAGTTTAACAGACATCATGTAGAGAGTTTATTAATTAATTTGTTTATTCATTCATTTTCTGCCCCACCCATCTGGCAGCAGGGCAACTGAGTTCATTCCTCGGGCATGATTTTAACAGACTAAATAACAGTATTCTTTTTAATACTAACGACCCCTTGTCTTCATATTAAGATTTTGAGCACATAATTTTGGAAGTCAACATTATTTCCTCTTTTTACTATTGTCTGACTGAATATTTTTACTGGTCTACTAATATAAGGAGAATTTTGGGGGAAGTCACATAATTCTAAGCCTATAACTACCCTGCTTTTTGCTGTGCATCAACATAAGACTCAACAAAAATAACTAATGTGGAGGAAAACAGGTGATTTGGAAACACTTTCACATGCTTTCTCCAAAATTCTAAAGTTGAAACAAAATATCTATTTTTAAACAGTTACATGGCTTTTCTGTACAGTTTATGCATTCACACACTCACATTAAACTCAGGTGCCATCTTACAAAAGCAGGTTGTGAAGTGGCTGCTTGCAGAGAGTGGAACTGAAAACCATAACATGAAAAAAAAACATTACTTGTTATGTATTTTTTCATTTTTGTATTTTATTTAATTTTATTTTACTATAGAGTCTGAGAAAGAGATGCGTGCAGACATCTTGACACCAGGTGTCAAAATAATTTACCAGACTTCCGGTGTTATGCAACTGAATTTGGATCGGAAGGAGAGGCAGACTTTCTTTCTTCACCTCAGACAGCAAAATGCCTTGGGCTGCCTCTGTACACATAAACCTTGAAATGCCAGACAAATATATGGGCATGGATTTCAGTTAACACCATCTCTGTCACAGTCAAGAATCAGGCAAAATACACAGACGGGAGCCATGCTTTGTGGGATTCTTTGTAGTGTTAACGTGCTTGCCCCCAGCCCTTTAACTGGCTATTGACAAACACTGCTTCTGATTTCCCTCTTTTGCTGCCACCAACTAGCTTTGCTAATAAATTAAGTTGAATAAAAATTAAAAGAAGTTAATTTATTGCAAAGTAGAATCAAAATAATCAATGGTAACGTGTTGAAGTATAAGCACTTTTGCTTTATAAGCAAAAAGAATAGAGTTCAAACCCACTTAAGTTTGATCACTAATAAAGCTGAATACATGCACACCCGGTTCCTAAGTATGCAAACTCTAAACGCTTAGTTTTTTCACAGACACTCTAACAATCCTAGTCTTTCTCTTAGATGGTACCAGACCCTATCTGATTCTCTCAGACTCTTGTCAGAATCCCTTTCTCCAAGTGTAGGTCTTTCTGTAGGTTCCTATCTGACCCCTATTTGTCCTTTAGCCCTATCCGACTAAAACAATGCTGAGCAGAGGCTTAAATCCTCTCAGGACACTCCCCAGACTCTCTCATTGGTCTACAAACCTACCAATCAGTTCAGACACCTCTCATGCACATCACACAGGTAAATGCCACACTCTTAACCAGGGTTGTTAGCGTCTCTTTGAGTATGAGGGCCAGGTCTGTGTCTTTCATAACAAATCCCAAGACCAGCTCTGAGTATTTGCTATCAGGTTACAGAGTCCCAAGCCTCAAGCCTGAGTGTTTATTTTTAAGAGGGTGGGAGGGTGGACTCCAAGTGACAAGTTGAATCTGAATGATTTGGCAGGGGGGGAGCTTCTTGAATCAAGTGAAGAGATTGGTGCAATGCAAATCTGATGTGACAGCAAGTTCTGCAACTTGAGACCCTGTCCCTGCTATTGCCTTTATTACAATTTCAGTACACTCTAGGGCAGTAATGGCGAACCTTTTAGAGACCGAGCGCCCAAACTGTGATTCAGAACCCCCCCTTTTTTTTTGCAAAGTGCCAGGGCAGCAATTTAACCTGTTTTCTGGTGGCTGTAAAGGGGCAATGTCGGGTGCCCACAGAAATGGCTCCGAGTGCCACCTTTGGCACCCGTGCCATAGGTTCGCCAACACTGCTCTAGGAGAAGGCTGAGAGACTGAAAGAGAGATCCAAGGGGACAGAGAGGGAGAAATACATTTCTTAAAATCCCACTTCCTGTGTATGATACTCACACAAAATAGTGACCGCATGAAATGGAGTAGTAGGGTTGTGTCTGTAACCCAACCTTCAGTTATGCATATCTTCTCCCTCCCTTGCTGTCTAGATCAGCGTTTTTCAACCACTGTTCCGCGGCACACTAGTGTGCCGTGAGATGTTGCCTGGTGTGCCGTGGGAAAAATTGAAAAATTCTAAAGAAATTCAACCCAGGGCCGGCGGGCGGCCCACAGCTGGGAGGCGCTATAAATAGCGTCCAAGGGCCAGCTTGGCTCTTCCCCCCCCCCCGAAGCCCACGGCGCTGGCGTCACTTCCTCCCCGGCCGGACCTGGCCCCGCTCATTCTCTTAGTGTTTGCCCTGTGTCTGCCGCCGCTGCCGCGACTCGCTTGCTTCCCTCTCCCCCCTCCTTTTTTTACCCTGGACCACCACCACCCCTTTCCTGGGAGCTACCAATGGACTGAGCCGCCCGACAGCCCGCCCACCAACATGAGCCGGCCCGGGAGCCCCAGCCCAGAACAAACTACCAGGTGAGGGGAAGGGGAGGAGGGGCGCCCGGCTGCCCCACGAGCACCGCGGCAGGGCTGCGAGGAGGAGGGGATGGAGGAGGCCTCCGCGGGGCCTGGGCTGAGGAGGCGGGCGGGCGGGGGGGGGCTACTGGCACGGCTGGCCGGCCGGCCGGCCGGCCTTTAGGGTCCGGGAGGGGAAGAGCCGTCTCTGAGGGGCCCCGCGATGGGTTCCTTGAAGTATTGCCCCTTTCTTTCTGTCTTGGGTCGCCCTCTTCTTTCTCTCTGACTTTTCTTTCGTTTTCCCCCCACCTCTCTCTTTCCATTCGTACCCTTTCCCCTCTTCATAGAAACGTGCTCATTTCTAGCCTGCATATGTGTATGTCTAGCAGCCTGCCTACTGTAATTAAAACTGTAAACCGCCCAGAGACTCCTTGAAGTGGTATGGGGCGGTATACAAGCAGAACACTTTCTGCCTTCTTTCCTTCCTGCCTTCCTTCATCCTCCTCCCCTCCTGTCGCTGGACTTGCTGAAGGCATCTGCCTTGGCCACAGTGTGGAGAGCAAGATGGGCTTTTGGGTCTTATTTGTGTTCCTGGAGAGTCAGTGCCCCTTCTCAGGTCTCCACTGGACACAGAAGTCCATGCAGGGCAAAATGTCTTTAAAAAAACAACACAGGTAAGTGGGAACTAGGTGCTAGAGAGCGGGCTGCCCCAACCTGTGGCCCCTCTGTCCTGCTTCTCCCTACACCAGCAATGGTGAACCTTTTAGAGACTGATATAGGCACAGAGTTAAATTTTTTAACATTTTCTAATGGTGGTGTGCCTCGTGATTTTTTTCATGAAACAAGTGTGCCTTTGCCCAAAAAAGGTTGAAAAACACTGGTCTAGATATATGTAGATTGCTATGTGCAGATGTTTTCTTGGATTATGGAACATCACCAAATAAAGTAATCCTCTGAATGCTTACCTATCAAGGAAATATGCAGTTTTACACCCTGGACTCTATCTTTTTCTGGAAATAGAGTAGCACTTTAGACAATGATGTAAACTCTTTATGCTGTGAAGCAGAGAGCTAACACTTCTTTTCTGCCCATACATTTTCTATTCCATACTTTATAACTGCTTCTATGGCTGCCTTCACATGATCACTATAATCTGAAGCAAACTTTGATCTGGATCACCCCCTGGAGCGGTCACGTGGTTGATGTCACAATTCGGGTGTTCCCACGGTCGTGTTTTGATAATCTGCAACCATTCCAATCCCACGACTGAGAACCACAGCAAAGACAACATAAAGGGGGCAAAAAGGTTTTGGTGTGGATTTTCTGTGTTCCCATGGACTTGAATGACAGTTTAAAATCTGCATCAGAACAGCGACAAGGATTTTACCACCTTGAGACCAGGTACTTGTAAAATGCACTGGGTCATACTTAAGTGGTCATGGTCACACTTTATTTTTTAAAAAAATCCACTGCTCGTGGGAAAACAATTTTATGCTCTGCATCGGTGAATACTTTGCAGTGGATTTTAGTGGTCGTGTGAAAGCAGCCTATGTTCCGGATATTAATACAAAAACAAGGTCCTTGTTCAATGAGCCAGTTAAAGTTAGATTCTGTGGCCACAGCCAAAGTTTTGGACTTTAATGACACTACCAGTTGCCCTTTGTTTGTACTGCCTTGTGACTAGCTTGAGGAAGATCTTCATAGAACTTGAAGGCTTGTACATTCCTGGGGAATTTTAGCTAACCCTAATAAATGTCTTGTGGATTTTTAATTTTGCTTTGTCTGATTTTAATTTATGTTTTTTTTCTTATAGGCTAACAAGGCCATCTTTGTTTTTGAAATGTCTGGAAGGCTCTAAAAAAGAGAGTTGAGTGAGGGAGCGGGAGGCTGGTTTACACAGAAAAGCAAAAATGTATGGAAAAAGAATGACAGAAGGCCTGAGGAAGTCAGTATGAGAACGATGGATAAGGGTATTTCTCAGGAATATTGACTTGCTAGCTATGCAACTAAATTGGAATTGTGGAAATGCTAACACAGCAGAATTAAGGAGAAGGGAACTGAATGAAACAGCCAGAAAAGAAACAAATTGTTGACAGATATTACAGGATATTACTAGAGGAGGGGAACAGGGATTCTGCGGATGGATGGCTGTCCCTATAAAGAGAAGGTCACCAGACAGCTTTGCAGAATTACTGGCTGGTTATACTTCCCTTTATTGAGAATGGCCGGATGTCATGTTATAAAGCACCACATGACTTGCCACATCTACCACAACTTCCACAGAGCAGAGAAGGGGAGGAACTAATCACCACTTTCCAAAAGCTTTCATCAAGACGTAAAAAGATAACTACTCAGAGAGACAGCAATTGCCAGACCAGAGAGCATCCTTCAGAAGAATTGTGTTGAACTGTATGTGTCATGAATGCATTGTCACACATTTTAAACTAGTCTTTTAACACTACAAATCCTCCAAATATAATAGACAGCAGGAATTAATCCCACCCCTGCCCCTCAAACATACAAAGTTTGTGTGGCCATTTTTCCAGCTATCCTTCCTTTAAGGTGGTCTAGGTAAGAATGGGGCAGAGCAGGTAAAAAACTCACTGTCCATGGCTCTATGTCTATGAGGAGCCTTATGGCACAGTGGTTACATGCCTGTACTGCAGCTAAAACTGTGCTCAAAACCTGGGTTTCAATCCCAGGTAGCTGGCTCATGGTTGACTCAGCCTTCCATCCTTCCGAGGTTGGTAAAATAAGTACCCAGCTTGCTGGCAGGGCCGGCACATCCATTAAGGTGAACTAGGCAGTTGCCTAGGATGCCAAAATGGAGAGGGGGTGCTGGCCAGCCTGCTGCCCCCCCGCCGCCCCCCGCCGCTGGCCACCACAGTCCGTCCCCCGCCGCCCTTCGCCGTCCGCTCTCCGCCACCTGTGCCCATCACTGCCCACCCCATTCCCATCGCCGTCCCCCGTCATCTGCCGCCCCACTGCCGCCCTGCTGCCCCACCCCTCGCTGCCGCCGCTGGCCACCCCACTCCACCCCCGCCGCTGCCCCCACCCCCCGCCGCCCCCCTGCCACCCGCCCGCCTGCCCACCCTTCGCCTAGGGTGCAAAAAAACCTAGTGCCGGCCCTGCTTGCTGGGGATGTGTTTCAATGTGTAGCTTGCATACTGTAATTAAATTGTAAACAAAACACTTCACTTTCTCTCATAGGCCGCTATCTCAGAACTGAAAGATGCGGTTATTGAGAAACTCGGGATTTTGTTCTGCATTGGTCACTTGATTACAATATGTGGTTTCAGAGATCCCATGTGCATTCTGTTATTTTCTGCATCTGAAGTGTTCCCACGGTCACACCCTGCTTCAAACCTTCTCCAAGAGGAGTGGTTGCAAGAGGGAGGTGAGCGCATGGAGGAAGGTTTGGTGTGCATGCCTATCACTCCCTCGCCAGGTTGAGTGGCAGGCAAGGTGAGATACGTACAGTGGAACTTTCACATGCTCCAGAGCCGAGCCGTCCCCTTCTCCCATGCACAGACCCTAGCATTTAAACAGACAGCTGTGGCAGTGGAAAAGGCTGGGGTTCATCCACCACACATCCCTCCTCATTCTTTCCCCGCACTGTTTTGCAAACAGCTGAGGAAAGGACATCCCCTCTCCTTCTCTGGCTACAGCGCTGACAGTGGGAAAGGTTGGGGCTCTCTTTGTAAGCTTCCGGAAAGTTGAGACCTCAACAGTCAGCGGCACGGTGTCAAAAGAGGGAAGAAAACCTGGTTGTATGCTCCACCACAGACTTCTGGCACAGGTAGAAACACACATGTATAACCTGATCAAAAATACCCACCATCACCATTCCCAGGAAACCTCGCTAAAACCCGGCTAAGTGGGCGTTACCGGTTTTTCCCCCTTAAAAAGCCCGCTGACCGTAGGGACATGATTTCTGGGGACACATTTTCAGTAAGTAAGAACCAGATGAAAGAGGTCGTGAGATAGCACCCATAGAAGCAGACTCCAACTCTGAGTTATATTTTGGAAGCAACATTTAGCTTACCATCAACTGTCTAGATAATGCATGGTCCCCAAAAGAGGTTTGAGCTAAATCGCTGGTTCATGGCAGTAGCCACACAGAGGCAGCAATACTAGGTGCCATCTGTGAGTTTCCAATTTAAAACTCTCAATTTAGTATCTTCAGAAGCCTCTTCTTTAGACAGCCATGTGTATTTACTTCAGTTCTGAAGTCTAATACATACAGTATCTTCTTTTTTACTGACACCCTGCATCAGCATTCAAGTTTTTCCCCCAACTTCTATATTCTTGGTGTACTTGAGCAAAGACCCCCACTACCTAAAAAGCTTTGGCCAAGTCTCATTGGAGAAAAAAAGGAAATGAAATAGTAGTCTGATTTTTGCAAAAAAAAATAAAATAAAGCAAACAAACAAAAAAACCTGATTTAAATCATGGCAATATCATACCTGCAGAAATTACTTCCAATGTCCCAAATGTATGAAAATAAGCATTCTATTGTTGTATAAATTTTTATTGTACATAAAAAGTAATAAATTAAGTAAATGTCATCTTGCATATACTCAACTGTTCCTGGCTACTAGTGGACACATCTGTTAGGGTGACTTTATCCTGCCTTTGATTTTTTTTTTAAAAAAATCACAAGTTATTTCTACCTCAAATATGAAAAATCTGGAAATGTAATTAAATTCTTACCCAAACATAAGTGGAAAAATAAGTTGCACCCCTTTGCAGAAGTTCAGTTGGTACACCCATTCCCAACATGGGAAGGACCCACATTGTATCTCCTTGTCATATAGCTGTCAAAGATGAGGCTTCTATTGAAAGAAGAGTTGTGGATCTAAACTCAGTGCAAACAAGGCTGAGTGGGGAGCAATTCAAACTGAGCCTTTTAAGAGCTCAGCACTCAAAGTCCTGGATTTATGAATGAATTTATAGTGGAACCTTGACTTACATGCTGCTTGACTTGCAGCATATTTGACTTGCAGCAAGAAGGGGCTGTTTGAGTTGAGTCACAGGCTTTGACTTACATCTCGGAGCCCCAGCGCAAGGCACCGGAATTGGGCGGCAGCCACAACCCAGCATCGTGGCTGCCGCCTCCAAACTGCTCCTGCCTTCTTCTTGGCAGCAGCGGCTTCGGCGAGGCCAGCTCCGAGCACCTGGAGCTGGTCCTCGGCCTCACTGAAGCCGCCGCTGCTGCCGGAGGAGAAGAAGGGCCGGGAGCTTGGGGCTGGCCTCACTGGTTAGACAGTCGACTCAGTCTTGTCAAAAATCTGGCTGCAGAAGTCTGGTCCACAATGGAAGCATTTTAGTTGGGGAGCTGTACAGTTATGGGACTCTAATGGTAAGCACAGAGTTGTTCAGAACTTGGAACGTCAGGTTAAAAATCAATAAAACTTAAATGATAGACATTGTGGCTATGAACATCAAAAAGTGGAGGCGTGTAACTTGTGGACTATAATTCCACTGCCTCCTCCTCTCTTTGAAGATATATTTCATTTACATCCTCGGAAGGAATCTCCTATCCCAGTCAAATTTGTGTTAAATTGCTGTTTTCGGGGGTCTTTTTCATCATCTGGAACGGATTAATCCACTTTCCCATTACTTTCTATGGGAAAAGTTCATTTGACTTAAGGCATGTTTGACTTATGTGTAGACCTCCGGAATGGATTAATGACGTAAATCAAGGTTCCACTGTAATCATTTGGGTTTTTCCCAGATTCACATTATGCTTTTGCTGCTTATGTGGGCAGTTGCATTGCAAAGACAAGGGAATAACCTGCACGTGTTAGCACTAGATCACAGTCCAGGCATGTCCAAACTTTGGCCCTCCTGATGTTTTGGACCACAACTCCCAGAATTCTAAGCTTTGTTTGCCAATGGTCCAAAACGTCTGGAGGGCTGAAGTTTGGACATGCCTAACCGTTCCCAGATGGCCACTGTAAGACCTGGAAGCATGCATGTGCTATATTTCTGACTTGGAAGAAGAAAAGATGCATCTTCAGCATGTTGCTTTGTGGTGAAAGTAGTCATTCTTGGTCTTGTTTTGCCCATACAAGAAACCTTATAAGGTGGTGTGAAGAATTGTCTCCAGTGTATTGGTACTTTCAAATGTTACAGTGTGCCCCAGGGGGTCCACATGGCTTCCAACGAGAATGGCTGGTCTTGCTGTGCTGCCTACTTCCAGGCTGTCTGGGCTCTGGAATAAAGGCAAGGGTTGCACTGTGTGCCAGTATGGAGAGCCAGTGCACTGACTGGTGACACCTGCTGGCCAAGCATCAGACATATGACAAACCAACAGGAAGGAGAGCCAGCAAGAAAGGAAGGAGCAACGGCTGGAGGGTTCCAAGTAATGGAGCTGATGACTGAAGGCCATTCTCATTTACTGTGGGTTTCAGTATTGGTCTCTTTCCTGTTTTGTCTGTTTTCTGGACTTTGTTCAGCTGTTACTTCCTTCCCCAGGATACATGTGGGTTCCGAATGGGGTATTTTAGAGAGTCACTCCAGGATATAACCTCACCGTCAGGCTGTTGTTGCCAGGCATATGCTGGTGCTTGTTCATGTCTTAATCTATACAATATACAGTAGACTCACCCCAGTTCAGTTGCTTAACAGGTATGATTCTCAGGCAAACACTGCTGCCACATATTGCTTGCTCTTCTGTCCATTCTCTAATTTTCAGCCATGGTGTATTTCTATTTCTTACTCTAGCAATATCTTTGCTTTTTATTATCATATTTTAATATCCTCTTCTGCTCCCAAATTAGTCCCCCCCCCTTCTTTCTAGCCACACTGCTCTGTCCCAAAAAACGTCTTCTGGAAAAGATTTTAGAAATGGACCACAACCCCCTGAATCTTTCATCTAATATAGGCACTGTGTTCTAAGCTCTGACTTAGAAACATAGAAGTGTGTCTTTGAATTTTTTATGTTGTCCTCTGGAAGTACCTAATAAATGGTACCATGAAGAAGCTCTGTTCACATTTGGGTCTGACTAATGGGGTTCCCTAGGATTCTAAAGTACTGCTGAAGCTGTGAGTCAATAATTGGTAAAATCATGTATCTGGCCAACAAATGTAGTTTTGTATCTCTGCTTGGGTTTCTTGAGAACCTGGACAAACAATGATGTTTCTGTTTATTCAGCAGAATAGTGATTTGTGTTTCAAATAATTGCTTTTGGTATGTATCCAGTCTCCTTGCTCTGTTCAGGCATTCCGTTACCATCACTTGAGGAGCTCAGTTAAGATGATCCTGCTGCACAAAACTCTTCTATTGTGTCTACTTCAGAATATCCCATAGGTTAGGAATAGAGATGGGCGTGAACCAAATTCGGAGATTCAGCCCCATTGAGCGCTTCACCCACACAGGTGTCCTGAAGGCCTGCTCCTGCTTTCTCTGTGAGAATGCTACTCACTTACCAATCACAGTGTGTATGTTTCCCTCCACTGACTCCCCCAGCAGCTGCCCCACTCACTGTTCATGGTATGCACTTCACTCCTCTTCCTCCTCTGGCAGCTGTCCACCCAGACGAGGGGAGGTATGACAGGGAAGCCTGCAGCTCAAGGACCCTGGGGGGGGGGACTTCCTTGGGTAGACATATTTCAAGGTACATAACTGATACATCAGAAATTCAATCTTCACCTGAACTGGAGCGAATGTAGAGAATGGTCAAAGAAAGCTTTCCTAGAAGCTTGGTGTACCTAGGTCCCATGGTGGGCATTCTATAGCCCAACAAACTGACAAATCCAAAATCACGAAAATAATCAGTTTGTATTCATTGGGGGCTATTGATTTGTACAAATGCAAATTGAGAAAAGTAGCAATATTTGAACAAATTTTGCAATTTATTTTTAAATTAGTGCCCATGATTTATCCTCTTCAAGCAATCAGTTCAAATATCTCGCAACAGCTACTTGGCTGGGGAGGGGAATGCACAAAAGGGTGTTTGGTCCTCCTCACTGCCAGCATGTTCCCCCTGGCATACATATTGCCCCTTGCAGTCACAGAGCAGAGCTTGGGGAAGTTACATTTTCCCTACAAAGCCCAGAATTCTCCAGCCAGAATCTTAGGAAAAATGGTTGTAGTAGTCACTATTAACCACCTAGAGTGGCCCTTCTGCCAGATGCGCAGTACACAAGTCAAATCAAATCAATAAATAAATAGTATTTCATGGTAACCAAAATAACATTACCAGTCACTGCTGATTAGAGATGGGCACGAATAAAAAAAAGGCGTTTTGTTTGTCGTTTGTCGTTTAGGAGGTCTGCTTCGGTTCGCTTCCGTTTTTCGTGAATTTTTGCAAAAAATTCATTTTCGTTTTCGTTTGTTTCGTTACCGTTTCGTTACCATTTATTTCAGTTTTTTGTGTGATTTTTTTTAGCATTTAAAGCAGTTCAATATATTGCCATAATGAAAACGAAACGGATGACAAAATTTCTGGTGTTTCTGTTCGTTTTGTTTCATTTTAGAGACAAAATTCGTTTGTCATTTCGTTACGTAACGACACGAAAAACGGAAACGGAAACAAAAAATTGTTCATTTCGTGCCCATCTCTACTGCTGATATTAAGCTTTCACGAGCAAAGTCCAGCTCCACCTGATCTTCAGTAGAGCAAATTAAATATCCAGCTACAGATTTTCTTATTTCACTTCTGCCAAGGAAACTTTGGCCTAGTTTCCTGACAAAACCAGCCTGACAGTTTCTGACTGAGCAGCCAAGGCTATAGTCGGAGCCTGTAAGAATAAACCCCTATGAAGCCTCATCATGTTTGGGTTGGAGATGGTGAGCGGCTGGCTTTTGTAGGAGGGGGGCTGTATTCAGTTCAAGCTGGGCCAGTAAGGAAGTTCACCAACCATTAAGGAAGAGCATGTGATGACATGATGAACTCAAGGGAAAAGCAAGCTGGTTGGAGATTCGGAGGCAGATTCGCTTGCACCTTGGCAAGCTGGAGGGAGACAGCCCACCCGTCATGCCACTCATATAACCCTCTGGAAAGACTAAGGAGGTGAATAAGGAGCAATGCAAGAGGGCGCAAAGGCCCATCAGCCAGTGGACTGAAGAGGATTATCTGTGACGGGCACCTCTCTTTCTATCAAAGCCACTTCCTGTGGGAACTTTGGAACATTTCCTTCCTTCCAAGGCTTAATGAAATACGAGACCATTAAAAAGAGCTGGGGAAAGGAGCATGCGGACTGTCTGCTTCCTACCCAGTATGCCAGTCATGGCCTTCTTAGATTAGAATGGACAATAGCTGAGTAGATTTTGCACCCTTCTATTAGAATTAGAAAAATGAAGTGCCAAATGGGAACACAACTAAGCTTACCTGATCCCCAACCTTGGCACACATGGGTTTGGATACAAGATACTTAGATTTATTTCTGACAAGTGCTTGAAAAGGGGCAATGTTTTCAACAGTAGCTTCAAATACTATGGTAAAATGAACTTCTTTTCTTTAACACTCCAAGAGTTACTTTTCTTCATTTTTTCCTCTCTTGTATTCCTCTTATATATTTTTTTAAAATGTCAGCATTCAGAAACCAAGAATATCTATCTACTAGATAAAAAGGAAGTTCATCTAATACAGCACGGAGCTTTGGATCTTGGCTATGTAGATACTTTCAGGATGCAGGAACCAAAGGGAAATATCTGGAATATAGAGGCACTGCCACAGAATATGGACGTTCTGCCAAGCTACTAGGTGGAAAATGTGGAATGGCACAATGGTAGGTTCTTATAATACATGCAATTTGCTTGTGTGTATGTGTGTGTGTGTGGGGGGGGGAATCTAAATCTAGCGTCATGTTCTTTATCTTTTCCTGTCTCCAACTAACAAGTGGAGGCCAGTACAAGATGCTCACTCAAAATTAAGATTATTCTGAGCCACAGTTTTGTTCTGAGTAACAGACTGTACTGAGTACACAACTACTGCATTTGAGACGGGCATCTTGTTTTTATTTGCTAACTTTATGGGATATCTGGCTTTTAAAATATTGTTATACAATATTGTTTTTATAGTTTTTAAAAAGTACAGTAGGATCACCTTTGGCATTGAAGCAGCTACTTGGGAAATTGAAAAGAAAAAAACTGTATCTTTAAAGTATATACAGTAACATTTAGATTCCAAAATTCCATTTAATTTATTAGTGTTTCAATGTACCCTGAACTTTTCCCAGTGTACATATTGTCATTGTTGATAGGTGCTTTTCTATGAATTCCAACAAAGCCACAAGCATGGAGACTCAATTTTCCTTTTAAAATCCTTCTTTTATTTATTTATTTTTAATATATTATAAAAATTAAAAGACAAACAAACAAATAACAATACTAGTGCATCCCCACCCCCCCCGGGACCATCCAGAGCTTCCATGAGTTCTTCTTTATTACTCCAACGTCTGTTGTACTAATATTCTTCTTACAAGTTGTAACTGCAAGCAAATATACATTTTTTGGTACTTTTCATGCTTCTAAAGTGATTTTATAATGCAAACTGCTAGATGGTGCCTGGGACACCAGGCAACATGGATGAAGACACTGGGCTGATCTCTCCAGCTTTCTGTGTTGCTGTTTTTCAAACTCATACCTTGCTATGAGGATTAACCAAAATTCCCCATTATATTGCAACAGCAACATGGGGATGTTTAGCTTGTATCTGTGGTTCTTACCCAGAAGAAGTTGGCCAGGCCTTTCGGGCGGGGGAGGGAGATGCTGCTGGTTATGAATAGGAAATTGAACAGTGGCTGGCCATCACAGTGAATTGCCTGCAGGCATGAAGCAAAGCAACTTCGGCTTTTGTGTACCCAGCCTTAACAGTGAATGCATTTTAAATGCATGAAAGGGGGGGGGGGAGGAATACAAGACAAATATCAGAAGTGACCCCACCCAAGTTAGAACTTACCATCCCACCAGTTTAGCTGCTTTGGACAGAGAGGGTGTTAACAAGCAAAGTCATGGCTGGTTTAGTCACATGGTGACAGCTGAGCCAAAGCGATAAACAGATTTTGTTTTTTAAAATGACCATACCAAAAACCTAAGGGAAAGTCTTGTGGGTTTTGGGTTTGCTGTTGTTTAAAGGAAAACCCACACAGCATCAACAGTAGCATTTACTGAATACATAAGAGACAGTTCTCTTCTTTCTTTCAGCTCTTGAGACATGATGGGAAATTATGTCATCCCCAGACATAGTGACCACAGCTGAACCCACTCAATCATCTGGATGCATTTATTCTACACAATTAGCTGCATAGCCTCTTTTGACATAAATCAGGAATTTCAAATCACACTACAATTCATAATGACTCAGACCATTAAAGAGCCATTTATCTTGCAGATCTAGAAATGTGAGGGAATGCATACCTAGTGTGTAGGAGACTAAGAAAGTTGCCATCTGTTTAATACTTTAAAAAATGCAAAGTCCCTTGTCCTAAATCACTAGCCACAACTTGCAAATGCCTGATGTAAAGAAGATGCACCAAACATGTCTCAGTTTGATTCAAATGGTTGTTAAGCGGCTACAGAATTCAGCCATAGCCTGAAGGGAATCAAACCTGCCCCATGACCTTATGCAGATAAAGAGGTACTTGCTTCCAAGGGAATGGCATTGCTTGCAAGTATTGCTTGGATTGCTACTTCCATCTCTTCCTCACAGCTGTTGGACAGCAATCATTATTAGTTACAGCAGGAAACAGGCTATATTTACTGTGAAACCATTACCAGGATAGAAAATGGAAGCTATCCTGGGAGCAGCAGTAGACACGATCATACATTGCTGTGCAATCACCATGCTTTTCCAACCATTAAAAGTGGTATCGATCAAGTATCCCATTGAACACGCTTGCAGAGATGAAAACGGGTAGTTTCAGGGAGGAATACCAGGATTATTTTCTAGTTCATACTTTTTTTATTTACAAACTATGCAGCACCCACACTATTCTCTCCAGAAATGGAGACTTGCAGGATCACTGATAAATCACCCAGGTTAAAAAAACTGATGTGTAATAAAGTTTGTGAAGGCACACATACTTGGTGTACAATATACCTGTCACATACTTCCCAACCGTTAGTGTAGAATACTTGCCATTGGAAAAGTGGCAGAATTTGGCAACCAAGTATTTAATTGCTTCTGGAAAATATTTATTATTGGTTAATTATACTCCACTTGGAATGGACATCCGTACTTAGGCCTATCTGTGCTATCGCTTAATTAGCCTTATATATATATATTTAGTTTTCAAACAATGATGTAGAAACAAGTACTACAGAACTAGAACATATCTTCCTGTAAGGATGTGTCACTGGAGACCAAGGCAAGATTACCCATACTAGGGTATTCCCTGTTATTAGTTAGGAGTGCACAAACTGGACAATAAAAAAAGCTGGGAAACCCCTCCAGTTCATTCAAAATATGGTGTTAGACGATAGCATTATGGGCATAAAGATTTTTTTAAAAAGCAGGTGTTGAATCAGATCTAGCCTGAACTTTCACTAGAAAAAAAGCACCCTATGTAAACTGAGGCTATTGTACTTTGGGCACCTAATGGGAAGACATGGCTCCATAGAAAAGGCAGTTAGTGCCTGAAAATGTTGAAAGCAGCAGAACAAGAGCATGAGATGAACTGAATCCAGAAAGTAAGGTGGTTACTTCACGTCCTTCCTCGAGCCGAGGTGAACTTGCCTCCGTGTTGAAATCAGTTTTCAACAAGGATCAAGAAGTGGATTGAAAAGATTCCCGAGCTCCAGGACGGGAATCTCTCACCCCACTTGGAGCGCAGTTCAGGGGGCATGGTCGGGGTGAACTCGAATTGACCCCACAAGGACGTGAGGATACGTTCCTTCGAACTCGGATTGACCCCACAAGGACGTGAGGTTACGTTCCTTCGAACCGGTCTCCAGCGGGGCCGCGAACTGCAGCGAGAGGGACGTGAAGTATCAGCCTAAGCCACACTCTTGAGTTTGCAAAAACTGTTAACGATAGGACCCTTTGGAGGGAAGTGATGCATAATTAGTTTACGCTAGAAGCAACTTGGTGACACATAACAAAATGAGCATTATCTGATCATGGAGTAAACTTTTCAAACAGCATCAGCTCTTCACATATAACATTGGCTTTATAATGAAGAAATGAAAATATATCTTGAAGATCCTATCACCCAACCACCAGGACTACTTGGTGTGCAGAATCAGGGACCCCCCCCCAAAAAAAACCCCAGCCTAGTCTGTGCTTAAACGCCTTTTGCACTGCTGAGCTCACAGGAAACTTTTAATGAATTGAAACTTTTCATATGTTAACTACAGAAGTTGGCAGCGTCAGGGTCTACTCTTTTTGTTTTGGTTAACTTTTTGGTGCTGAAATCTAGAGTTCAGTAGACCATATATAAACCCATCAGAGGCTATGCACAGAATTGCATGTTTAAATTAGACAAGAATCATGTACAGAGTCCAGTGAATGGAGAATTGTTCCAAGGGAACACATTCTGCTCTCAGAACAAGCCGACCGAGACTAGTCACAATTCCATATGGCTCTGTTGGTGAGATTTCTTATGGCATCAGCACCCTCTTGTGGATTAAGATGTCAGAAGCATTCAAGAGACAGCTGGAGTATGTAATGCCAGTGTCATCATAATTCAGTGCTAATCTTCTTCAAGGTGAATACAAACCTTTGGATGATAAGAATTCATGCTCCTTTTATAAATTATTACACATAAATCACCCAGATTTTATGTCAGTTACTACATAATTTACACAAATTAAGCAATAATCTTACAACTGGCATACAAAAGGAGAGAGACTAGACTGGGTGATACCTTTAGGCTATTAGTAAAATAACAAAAAGGTTGCTAATATTTCAAGGATGAGACCCTGTTTTTTAGAGAGAGACGAGAGAGAGAGAGAGAGAGAGAGAGAGAGAGAGAGAGAGAGAGAAGCCGTTCGTTTTTTGTGGATGAAGTCTCCCTTTGAGTGAGACACTGCTTACGTTACACCAGTGAGTGCAACTAAGGATTTTCACCAATATTATTATAGAGCAGTGGTTCTTAACCTGTGGGTCCCCAGATGTTCCTGCAATGCAACTCCCAGAAGTCTTCATCACTAGGTGAGCTGTCCAGGATTTCTGGGAGTTGTAGTCCAGGAACATCTGGGGACCCCCAGGTTGACAATCACTATTATAGAGAAACAGCCACATGGACCCACCCACCCACAAAAAATACCTTATTGGCATTGTACTTAAAATAACAATATGTGCCGCAGGTAAAGGACTTCCTGTGCATAAAGCATCTTTGAATCAACCACACATTATTTTCCTTGCTGAAAAGATAGCGGGTGGCTCATGTTGGTAGTGAATTTATATGTGCATTTGAGTGAACACACTTATAAATCTCAGTGCATTTAGATTTGCATTACAAGATTTCCTGACCATGCACATTTTCTAGAAGCATCCAGTCAGATGGGCAGTAAAATCCACTTCCAACCTTCCTGCATTAGGGAAGGCCAAGATGAAAAGAAAGTAAGAACTACAGACCTTTTCTTTCTGCCTGTGAAATGGAAAGATATTTTTCTGATATCCTCAGTAAAATTATTAGAAGAATAACTTTTGTACAAAGTGTGCATGCTGCATATATTATACAAATCGCGTAGAACTATTATAGCGGCTACCTTGTTACATGGAAAATATTGGAGTGGGGAGGGAATCAGAAGCATTGGACAGGTTGTTTGCCTCCCGAAAGAGTAGAGTAGAACTGAAACAATCTTTGAACATAAGCAAAGTTTTGCAAAAATACAGCAACAAAATTTGTTTAAAGTGACCATGGAATCATACAATAATTGAGTTAGAGGGGGTGTATAAGGCCATTGGTACAAACACATACATGCTCTGTGCTGGTACCCAAATCCAAGTAGATCTGAGAGACAGCTGCCCAGTTTTCTCTTGAATGCCTCCAGCTTTGGAGTGCTAACTACCTCCCAAGAAATTTAGTTCTATTGTTGAACTGCTCCAACAGTTAAGATCGTCTTTCAGATAACTCAGCTGAAATCTGTCTTCTAGTAACTTCAGTCCATTGTTGCATGTCCTATGTTCTGGGATGCTTGAGAAATGATCCTGTCCTTCCTCTGTATGACAATCTTTCAATTATTTGAAAAATACTATCATATTTCCACTCAGTCTGCTATTCTCAGGACTATACATGCCCAGTTCCTGCCATCTTTCCTCATTTGGCTTGGTTTCTAAACCTCTGTTCATCCTTGTTACCCACTTCTGACCTTCCTTCAGTGTGTTGGAATTCTTCTTAAAGCTATTCCACCCAGGAGCAATGTCAAGAAGTGGACACAGTAGTCAAGATGAAGCCTAATCAGTACCAGATAGAGGGAGACCCTGGAAATTATAGTTCTGTGAATACAGCCTAAAATAGCATTTTCTTTTGGCTCATATTCAGTTGGCTCATATTCAGCTTATGATCCACCAGAATTCCTAGATCCTTCTCACATGTAGTATTGCTGAGCCAGGTGCCCCCCCCTCATAACTGTGCATTTGGTTTCTTCTTCCTAAATGCAGTACTTTGCACGTGTGTGTGTGTTGCATCGTTACAGTCGTGACTGACTCTTCGTGACTCCATGTCCATGGAGTTTTCTTGGCAGGAATACTGGAGTGGCTTGCCAGTTCCTACTCCAGGCGCCTACAGCACCTGGTATTCCCTGGTGGTTTCTCATCCAAGTACTAACCAGGGCCGACCCTGCTTAGCTTCCGAAATCAGGCGAGATCGGATGTGCTTAGGGCATCTAAGCAGCTCTACTTTGCACTTATCCCTGTTAAATTTCATTCTGTTGGTTTCAGCCCAGTGCTGCAGCCTATCAAGATCCTTATGAATTTTGTTTCTGCCTTCCAAGGTGTTAGCTATTCCAACCAATTTTGTGTCATCTGTGAATTTGGCAAGCATTCCCTGCACTCCCTTGTCCAAGTCATTAATAAAAATGTTGAAGAGCACCAGATCCAGGACTAAGCCTTCTTACCTCCTCTCAGTTTGAGGAGAAGCCACTGACAAAGCACTCTTTAAGTAGGGTTCTATAACAGGGCTGTTCAACTTTGAACAGGCCAAGGTCTACTTTTTCCAGCCCAAAGTGCCTGAGGGCTACTACACTAAAACCTCTACTTACGAATTTTATCTGTTCCGAGCACATGCTCATAAGTAAAAACTTTTATAAGTAGAGCAGCGGTTTCTCATAAGAATGCATTGAAAACCAATTAATCTGTTCTGGAAGCAACAGCTTTCAATGCGCCCTGGCCCTTGAACTGCCCCACTTGCCTGAGACAGTGGGTTGGGAGACCCAGAACTTTGCTGGGGCAGTGGTGGTCCTTGGGATGGGGAGGGAGGGGTGGAGAACACATCCCTCACTTTTTTTTATTGATGGCCGGTGGGCTACTTTTGAACCCTTCACAGGCTACCAGTAGCCCGCAGTCTACCTGTTGGGCAGGCCTGTTCTATAACTATGTATCCACTTGAGAGTTTTTCTATCCAGTTCACACCGAGGTAGTTTGCTAATTAGAATATTATGAAGCACTTGGTCAAAGGTTTTGCTGAAGCTGAGCGAAATCTAGAGATGAGCATGAGCAGCCAAACCAGCAATTTTTGCCAGTTTTTTTTGTCCAAACATGTATTGATTGCCCCCCCCCTCGAAATGACCAGGCGAGACAGTGTGCTGGGGGTAAATGGGCCACACTTTATTAACACATATAACCAATAACAACAACAACAGGAGGGGGCAGGCATCCATAACTTGGTTGGAACCCCGGGGTCTCCCGGGACCCCTCCAACCAGGCAGCATCGGGCGAGCCACGAACCCCCAGGTGGTGCAGTCATCCGACAGCACCCACCAGGCCAGTTGTTTTATTTGCTCCTCCCTGCCTCTGCTGTCACCAACCTGGGAGATTCCCAGCGCAGGGAGGCGTTTGCTCTCCCCTACCCCAGCACCGAGACCTCCTGGCCCGCAGTGCTGTGGTTGAGGAGCTTTGGGTCCAGATTTTAATTTTATGCTCACCGCTGCCCTCCATCAGCTTTTAGCCGCCATAGTGTGACCAGTGTGGGAATTGACATAAACCTTTTAACTCCGAGGTACCAGTGTGGGATAGGCGAAAAATCCCCGCTCTCAACGGCCAATCTAGAGTGCGGGTCAAAAATTCCTATCCGGCCCCAAGAATTGGCGACCAGTCAGACTCACACTAGCCCTAACGCGGTGGGTGGGTGGGGAACGCCGGAAGAAGACTGGCTGCAATTTGGGGGGAGGAGCCGCCCTTTACAGGGCGCTCCTCCCCCTCCCTTACAGGACGTCACCATCCAGTCTCGCCCCCTCGCCATTCTCGCGAGGGGCAAATCGTCACCGCGGGCGGACAAGCCGCCCGCGGAGCACGCATTGCCCCCCCCTCGAAATGACCAGGCGAGACAGTGTGCTGGGGGTAAATGGGCCACACTTTATTAACACATATAACCAACAACAACAACAACAGGAGGGGCCAGGCATCCATAACTTGGTTGGAACCCCGGGGTCTCCCGGGACCCCTCCAACCAGGCAGCATCGGGTGAGCCACGAACCCCCAGGTGGTGCAGTCGTCCGACAGCACCCACCAGGCCAGTTGTTTTATTTGCTCCTCCCTGCCTCTGCTGTCACCAACCTGGGAGATTCCCAGCGCAGGGAGGCGTTTGCTCTCCCCCACCCCAGCACCGAGACCTCCTGGCCCGCAGTGCTGTGGTTGAGGAGCTTTGGGTCCAGATTTTAATTTTATGCTCACCGCTGCCCTCCATCAGCTTTTAGCCGCCACTGCCGAGGGCCTAGCCTTGCTATGGCCCCGGTCTCCCATTAAATAGCCAACTCAGCAGCCAGCCCCTCCTCAAATCCTGCAGGAACAACTCGGTGCCCTCATCCGTCAGGTGTACACCGTCCGGCCTGTAGAGCTCCGTCCTGCGCACGTTGAACTCCGGGTGGCCCACCACCGCCCCAAAATCCCGGCAGACCGCCCGACAAACCTCTTGGTTTACCCCTTTCCTGGAGCGGTTCAGTTTTTGTGGGTCACAATTCGCTTGCCAAGTCTGGTGTGGGATCAACCAGGCCTTCCAAGTCGCCAGGTCTCCCAAAATTTCCAGGATTAAGGATTTGCCAGTTTGCCTGGTCAAGTCATTTCCCCCTAAGTGAATCAGGAGAATGTCCGGCGAGAGGCCCCCCGCCGCAGCCGTGGCTACCCCGAGGAACTCTCGCCACCTCATTCCCCTCTTTCCCCACCACTCAATGGTTGCCCGATTGCCCAGCCCTAAGTTGGGCCTCCAGCCCGTCCTACGTGCAAATTTTTCAGCCCAGTACACATAGCTGTGACCCACAAAAATAATTCTCGCCCGATATGCGCAGCCTGCAGGCCCTGCGGAAACAAAAACAACACGTTAAAGCGCCGGCAACGGCCGTACGTATCTTTTATAACATTGGGAGGCCCACCTCCCCAGCTGGCGAATGGAGCCTGGGTCGTATCCCACCGCTGCCGCTGTTGACGCGGCACCAATTCGAAAGGAGTGTTCCGAACTTGAGTGCCCCCAGCCCCAGCTGCCCTAATACCCTGCTGGTTACTGTTGCAAACTGGAACCTGGTCAAGGAGCGACCGTCCTGATGTATAAAGATATACCCCCCACCCAGCCCCCTCAATGTAATGTAAGCCCTCATCGCTGCGACTGGGCAGATAGCCAGCACCGAGCATGGGCCCAGGGTTATCTCTGCCCCTTTCCCCCTCTGGTCTGTCTTCGACTTCCTAATGCGTACCACCAGGCCGTCCTCGGCCATCTGGAGGTCGTCTCTTTGGAGTGCGGTGAAAGATGTATCGTGCCCGCTCGCTGCCACCAGCTCACTGACGCGCAGGGCGCCAAAGAAGGCCAAGAGAGAGGCTGCCCGGAACAGGGCCACCTCGAAGCTGCCGGAACAAACTTCCGGCCAGCTGGCGCCCATGCGCTCCAGCAGCCGGGGCGAGAGCGGGAAGCAGGCGTCTGGAGCCCTTCCCCTCACCCGGCTCCAGCCCACCACCATGCCCCTGACTCGGAAGTCCTTGGTTGTGTCCGGGTAGCCCTTGAGCCTGGAGTAGAAGGCCAAGGCGGCCAACCTCCCCTGCAAGGAACTCGGTGCCAGTGCCCTGCGGTGTAGATAGACCAGGAAACGCTGACGGTGCTCTATGGGCAGGGGCCACAGTTGGTCGAGGCCTTGGGCGTCCCTAAAGGCAGTGAACTCATCTATCACCGATGCGTAGCCCCGCTGTGTCCTGGGGGCAACAGAGTGGCATAGAGCTCTGTCAGCCTCAGCACGCCAACCCGCCATACCTCTGTTGGGATCTCCACGGGGCGGTCGGCCGCTTCTGGGGCAATAGCCCGAAAACGTTCGGCCTGTCGGCGGGACAAAGCATCGCGATGTCATTTTCCACTCCCGGCACATGGCGGGCGTGCACCACGATATCAAATTGCAAGGCCCGCAACACAAAGGCCCGGACCAGCCTCATAACTCGGGGGGATTGTGATGTCAAGCTGTTTATGACATATACCACCACCTGTTTATCACACCAGAATTGCACCACTGAGTTGGCCCACGCCTCGGACCAGATGTAAAGGGCCGCCCAGATAGGGAACAATTTAAGGAATGTGAGGTCACGCGTGATGCCTTCCGCCTGCCAGTCTGAAGGCCAGACGCCGCTGCACCATTCCCCTTTCCAATAGATGCCAAACCCCAGGCCCCCGGCCGCGTCGGTGTGTACCTGGAATTGGGCGCCCAACCAGATATCGTCCCTCCAGAAGAATATTCCATTGAATCCCTCTAGGAACAGGCCCCATACCGCTAGGTCCTCCCTCATCTCAGCCGTCACCCTGGTTCTATGGGTGGGCCTCCGAAGCCCGCTCATTGCCGCGCACAGTCGGCGCAGGAATGCCCGCCCCGGGGCCACCACCTTGCAAGCAAAGTTAAGGTGGCCCACGAGCTCCTGCAACTCCCTCAGGGAAATTTTTTGGTGCTGTTGTACTTGCTGCACCCTGACACGAAGGGCACGCAGCTTATCCTGAGGGAGCCTGCAAGCCTGGGCCCTGGTGTCGATTTCTATGCCCAGGAAGGTAAGGACCTGGCTGGGCCCCTCGGTCTTTTCTTCGGCTAATGGGAGGCCCAGCTCACGAGCCAGTGAGCGGAACTGATCCAGCAGGGCCCTGCACTTGCCGGAGCCATTGGGTCCACAGAACAGATAGTCGTCCAGGTAATGCGCCGTACTTTCCCAGCCCGTGGATTGGCGAAGCCGCCACTCCACGAATGAGCTAAAGGTCTCGAAAATGGCGCAGGATACCGAGCATCCGAATGGGAGGGCCCGGTCCATGTAGAACTGGCCCCGGAATTGGAACCCAAGCAGTTCAAAGTCCTCCGGGTGCACGGGGAGGAGGTGGAAGGTTGACTTAATGTCGCATTTCGCCATCTCCGCCGCCACTCCGCAAGTGCGCACCATGCGTACGGCCGCATCAAAGGACGTGTACCTGACTGTGCAAAGCTCTGGCGGTATCCCATCATTGAGGGATACGCCGCTGGGATGGGACAGGTGGTGGATCAACCGGAACTCCCCCGGGGCTTTCTTTGGGACCAAGCCAATTGGGGACACTCGCAGATTTGGTACTGGTGGTTCGTTGAAGGGGCCAAGGACACGGCCCTCCCGGACTTCCTTGAGTATCTTACCCTCTGCCACCCCTTCCACCATATCCAGGGATTTCAGATTGTTTGCTAACCGAGGTATACGGGCCCCCTCAAACGGAATACGGTACCCAAACGTAAAACCTTCAACTAAGAATTATGCCGCTTCCTTATCTGGATATGCGGCAACCCATCGCCTCAACACCTCCAGCCTAATTGGGCTGGGCCCCTTTTGCAGGGGGTCCCTCCGTGCCTCTGGTTTTTTTGGCTCCTCCCCCATCCCTGGGCCGTCCTTGTTGTGGGCTGGCTCTGCTGCAGGTGGTTGCCGGGTGCTGTGCCCCACAAACGGAACACTCATGTTTAAAACGGCAGGGTTTCCTGTTACAGATGCCCTGGCCATTGTAGTCCCAGCAGACCATCCGGACGTGAACCGGCTGGCCCGCAGCGCGGGCAGGTGTGTTGGCCGGCCCCTTTCTTATGGTGTGGCCACTATCATACCTCTCCCCCAGGATCGGCCTAACCGGGGTCATGAACTGCAACCAAATGGGTGGCAGCGGCTCGTCCCAACGGACGTAGGGGTCCAGGGCCGCCCTGCGATGAAATTCCTCGTCGTACTGGAGCCAGGTATGGCCTGGAAAATCCACGAAAGCCCTGTATATTATATCTAAATATTTAAGCATTGCCTGGGCCCTCCACGGGTGGGCCTGTAGGGTCAGGGACATAAAAATCAGGTACGCTGGCAGCCACGTCGCCCAGGATCGCTCCGGCTTCTTCCTGAGCCTGCGCTCTCTGTCTTGAGGGTCCTCCTTGTCCAACTCCTTGGTATCCAGCTCTCGATTAAGTAAGCTAAAGATATCGATGAATTCCCCCCTCCAGATTTTCTCCCTAGTGGACTGGGACAAGTGGTGTCCAAATGGGGAGGCGTAGTCGCCGTATGGCATGGCAGCCGCCGCCACCCCGGGGTAGCCCGGGGCTGCACCCATCCCTGGCCATGCCATTCCACCTGCCATGTGCCCGATCCCTGACCAGCCCGGCAACAGGCCCTGTGCCCACTGCGGGGGGACTCCCGGCTGAGTTGGTTGGAGCTGGCCTGGCCCACCCACAGAGGATGTCGGTTGGCCCGGTCTTAGCCCCAGAAATGGGGGTGTCGGGCCGGGCATCCATGATGGGATAGGCCCCCACGCGGGGAGCGTGGCCGCCGGTGGTAGCTGGGCAAGCATTGCCTGGGTTGCACCCTGCGTCAGGGCCGCTACCCCCGCCCGGCAGCTGCCCGCCGGCCAAGGCCACGTGATTGTGGGCGCCATTTCAGGTGTGCACGCCAACTCACTGGGTGCTGTGCTCTCCGTTGCAGGGGTGATGGGCTGGTCTTCCACCTCTGGCTCCACTGTCAGGGCTTCATCCTCATCTGTGTTCTGCAGGGCTGACCGTGCTCGCTTAACTGCGGCTGGTGCCGCGCTGGGCCCGGCCGACGGTCCCGGGGCTGCTTCCATTTGCTCAAGCACTGTAAAGCGAGAAGACATATCCTGGATCATGGCCTTCAACTGAGCCCGCTTACGTGCTTTTGCGGGACGCGCCCCTGTCCTGGG
This sequence comes from Phrynocephalus guinanensis, assembly GCA_037367245.1. Classification (NCBI taxonomy): domain Eukaryota; kingdom Metazoa; phylum Chordata; class Lepidosauria; order Squamata; family Agamidae; genus Phrynocephalus; species Phrynocephalus guinanensis. Next base: position 132,167,975 of record CM074732.1, on the reverse strand, counting down.
AGCTGGGCCTGGCTGGGTCCCTGGGCCCACTACCCCCTTTGACGCCTCCAATGCCTTGAGGCGAGCCTCCATTTGCAGCAGGATAGGCCACTGCTCCTCGTCTGAGTCCTCAGCCGGGGACTGGGCCTGCTGTGGGGGCTGCTTAGCTGCTGGCATCTTACCCTTGCCAGTCCTGCGGCCCTTGCCCGGTGCCATCTCGCCCCCCCTCCGCCTTGACGGTATGGGGCCTTGTAGCTAAAGCTGGCCTGGGTCCTGTGGCTACGCTGCTGTTGCTCCCTGCTCGCTCCCCCTAATATGCCTATAGGCCTTGGGGGAGTGTATGAGGGCGGCTGTGGGCCTCTGGTGCGGGGTTGGGAGAGGGGAGGGGGTGCAGGCCGTCCCCGATAGCCCTAGGGTCCGGGGAGCCTCCCGGCCCCCCCACTGCTTGCCTCCCCCCTGTTAGCCCCCCGCCTCTGGGTACAGGCCCAGGCTACCGCCCTCCCCAGGCCGTTAGTCGGGGCCTATTTGTGGGCCCGGTGCTTCCCCGCCGCCATGCGTGTGCCATTCGACAAGGCCGCTCGGGCCCTTCTCTCCGCTGGGTGGATGGGGGGGTGCAGGCCGCCTACCCCGCTGGGCGCGCTGCCTGCCCTGCCCGGCTCCGGCTGCCCACCTGATCCCCAGGGCCTGTCTACCCCAGGGTTCCCCCCCCTCCCGGCCCAGGAAGGCTAGGGGGTTGTGGAGCCCGGCCTCGGCCGCTCGCTCCGCCCGGGTTCCGCGGCCCTGCTCACTCAGGAGGGGGAGGGCCGATGCCGCTCCCCCCAATCCGCCGGCTCCTCGCGGCTGGGGCCTGCCTCACCGTTCGCCGGCCATGCCGCCGCCTCTATGCCCGGCGCTGGCCGTCCTCCAGCGGCCCGGCACGCCAGGCAACAGTCCGTCCCGTCCCGGCTGTGCGCTCCACCGCCGCGCGCCGCACCGTCCCGATCGGCCGCAAGTGCGGCCTCAAAATGGCGCCCGCCACGTGGCGCCTACAGTCCAGCCGGCGTCCGGATGGTCCTCTCCCTCCGAACGCCGGAAGAAGACTGGCTGCAATTTGGGGGGAGGAGCCGCCCTTTACAGGGCGCTCCTCCCCCTCCCTTACAGGACGTCACCGTCCTGTCTCGCCCCTCGCCATTCTCATGAGGGGCAAATCGTCACCGCAGGCGGACAAGCCGCCCACGGAGCGCGCATTGCCACTGTATTGCCTAGACTTTTAAGGGCTAGGAACAATGGTGTGATAATTTTACTTTTTTAAAAAAAATCAGACAGCCTGTTTGCTTTATGTGTTGGTTTGTTTTTCAAAGCATAAGGACAACTACTGCTGTGTATATATAGTTTTCACAAATCATGGAGACACTGCCAAGAATAGATCATTCTTTGTTGTACTGTTACTTGGCGATAAAGCATCCCTGCGGGGCTTAAAATTTCTTCATTAAGATATTTTGTTGAGTCAATAGAGACGAAAGAATGAAAGATTTAGTGAGTATTTTTATAGCCCTATGCACAGTGAGAAAGACAGTTTTGTGTGTTATTTTATGTACCCCACAGTACATAAAATGCAGCCTTATTTTATGTACCCCATGGGAAGCTTGATGAGGGGGACCCCTCAACTTCCTGTCTAATTCTTATGTCTGATGTGAATTCTTCCAGAGGCTAGTGATTTATCCATAATATATATTGATACGTCCAGATAGCAGGTCTTGCTGGGAACAGGTCATTTTGTGGGCATTTTTCACATTTCTAGTAGGGACTGCAGGGCAACATCTCTGGACACAGAGCTGTACCCTTGTTGCTGTCAATGTTTCAGGCATAAAAAAGCAATACTGTACATCCCTGTCATCAGCACCCAGTCTTTGTTTTTATTTTGTTTTGTTTTTGTGTTAAAGCAAAATCTATTTCTATGTGTCATACTATTAACAACAATATGATCAGGTTCTACACTACACATCCTGTCTCCTTGCTAAGCCTTCTTTTTGAAATTAGTGCTGTCTACTCTGAAGTATATTTACCACACAAGGACATAAAGACACTGACTCTGCAAGGAAGAATTTCTAGTTTTTTTTTAAGCAAATATCTTTATTACTGAAATACCCACCCATAATTTGTTTAAATCTGTACATGCATTTCTTCCATTTGGAAGAGGTTTCTAAAAACAAAAGAAATCCAGAATGGGCTCAGCTTTGCTCCTCCTCAGAGCTGAATCCAAAAGAACAAGAACCATCGCATAAACATACTGTCAGTGAAGCGGCTTATCAATTGAAGCACAAGAGGTGAATATAAAACCTAGCTTTACAATCAATTCAGAAAGGGACACACCCATCCAGAGGAAAGAAAAGCATATGTTAAAACATAACCAGGAAAATCCTTTTGCCAAATCTGTCGTTTGCCTGAAAACCTTAATAGAGAAAGAACTTTTTTTAAAAAATGCATCAACGTGTTTCCTCCATGAGATATCAATTCTTCTATTACTGCACTTACCTCTAGTTGGATCAAGTCTAGCCAAGTCATAATGATTAGCTTCTGTTTGCATTTATGGGCAACAGCTGAAGAAAGAGTAGCATTTCTGTACTGGAAGTATATTGAAACAAATGCCCCTCACAGGTTTGAATGTTGGCCTCCAGGCCCCACTGAGTTCTCACCTCGGGACAATGGCTTATTTTCTCCTCCTTGAAGATGCTTCTTTTCCCTGCCGCAATGAGACACTGTTTACAGACCAACTGATCAGTGTGGGGGTAGGTGGGGTGGTGGTGGAAGGGTCTTAGACTCTTAATGCAGCAAAAGTTGCAAAGAACAATTGGCCAAATTATGGGATTTTCGGTAAGTGCCTTCCTAGGCCTCCTTAAAATGGAAGCTCTCCATACAACAGTCAATGAGCCATGTGGCCCACTCCTAACCTGAACGCCATTGCCAAGCTTCCAGAGGGCTTATTTGGTACACGCCGTTCACACTCAGAAACACAAGGGATTCCTGACAGTATGGCAATGCCCGCTTAGGACTGCTGGGTGCAGACATGTCTCCCAGTGAAGCACCACTACAGAGGACCCTAGCTGCTGAGGGGACACAGCAACATTAATCTCTGGATTCTGATGGCAATGACCCTACAGCTACATGGCACACAAGCAGAGATACAGGATGACAGGGAGTAGCCATTGGTTTCCCCAACAGAAGTAACTTAATAGCCAAAGTAAGTGCTCCCCACCCCCACCCCCACCCCTGGTACCAACAGCCACCAGTTCTATTTAAAAAGGTTTTCAGAATAATAAAGAACATTATGATACAAGATTCATACTGGGACAAAAATACATTATTCTCCATCTCTGCCTCTGTGGAAGCGAGCAACCCAAGAAAATATTCTGCCAAGCTTGCACAAACTCATCCATGCTGTACATGCAATCTCTAAAGTATCTCCAAGATAAGGTGATCCAAAAAGGATGGGATGAGGTGGGGTGGGAGAGGTGGAGAGGGAGAGGGAGAGAAAGGTGAAGTTCTAAGCCACAAGCCCTGTCCAAAATATATCTGGTGAAACCATACAATTATTGCATACAGTTGCTGTATAAACTAGAGCATTGGCCTCTCCATCTTGAGCCCTAAGATACTGATAGAAGAAAACCTCCTTGAACCCCCTTGCTCTCTCTCCATGCTGGCTAGAGTTTCTATGAATTGAAGTTTAACAACATCTAGGGACCCAAAATTCTCATTGCTTCAAAGTTGGTGTTTAAGAGCCCAATCACCCCCCACCCCCCGATTCTTCCTAGCTGAAAATAATAAAAGGTTAGGTAACAATTAGAGATGTGCATGTTTGTCTTTTTGGACTACGGCTCCATGAATTCCCAGTGTGGGAATATGGGAGCTGGAGTCCAAACCCACCACCAAAAACAACCTACACATCTCCAGCAGGGATGCTAGACGAGAGCTCCAAAAAACCCCAAGTACCATTCTGAACCTAGTCACAAAATGGTTTACACAAGTGAATGAAAATAAGGAAGCACAGTCTAGCATGGTACTGGCAATAAAGATGAAGTGAGAAATTGCATGAATTGAGGAAGACTTAAATGGGATGCTTCAAAGGAGAAGAGTCAAGAGATAAGGAGGGGACTGCTCAAGTCCTGATCGCTCAGATAATGTATGGCTTTAATACAGCCTAGTTGATCCACAGTAATGCTGGACGTCCCGGAGGGACAAGCAATAAGTGATGAAGACAGTCTGGGTATGAGGAAAGAAGTGTTGCGTCTGTTCTGGGGCAGCTCCCAGGGCTGACAGTTTCTCAGTACTTGGGCACTTTGGTATAATCTTCAGTGTGTATGTTCTTGCAGAGGCAAATAGACAGAACCATCCCAAGCAGCTGTAAGAGAAAACACGGGGAAAGGTAAAATATGATACACATTGGGAACCCTTGCAGCGATCTTGAAGCTTAGTACCTTATCTGTCCCTAAACGCTTAGCAGCCTGTGGCAAAGGACAAGAGAGGGCCCTCTCCACCCCATGTATAAAGGAACTAGGGAAGAACTGGTGGCCACAGGTGATGAGAGTTCCACTCCAAGGGCAGCAGGTCAGGGGATTTGGGAGAGTCTTTTGTAACACATGGAGAGTCTGTCCAGAAAAACAGAATGGCCAGGAACTCAAGAGGAATGGCTTGGAGCCTGTCATACTGCTGTCTGCAAGTGTCTGAAATGGTTTCTGGCTGCCCAATGACAGGGCCAACTTTGCCCACCAATGTGATGAAGCAAAGTTCATTTTCCATTATCATCCCTGATTCCACACACTTACTAGTTCTCTTTCTAATTTTCCTTGTGTGAAAACTGACACTCAAAGCTGGGCAAGGCAAAGCTCTGAGTTTTGTTTACACTGGTATGAAAAGTTTTAAAGCATGATGAAAAGCTGTGCTCATTTACTTCATTTCTAGGGCATTCAACAGTGGTCTTATATGGGTGGTTATTGTATGTTTACAACTGACTTCTGTGTTTTAAATAGATTAACACAAATGACACCCAAGAAACAACAAACACATGCATCAGTTAGGCTCGAAATATGTCAGAGAAACAATACAGTTGCATCAACATGCTAGAATTCATTAAGCGATAAAGCAAAACAAGAAAAATAAATGTCCCCACTGGCCATTAAAAGGCAGGCAAAACTGGAATGTGAGAGAGACAATAAGCCCTAGTTGGGTGTTATGAATTTGGACTGATCCATCAGCTTTGAATGGAAACCAGTTTCTTGGCACTTGCCTCAAAAATGCCTTAAAGAGGAATGAAAGAAAATGACCTCAGACCTGAGTGTATCATTCTATAGGCAAAGAAGCAAGAGATCAATGAAAGAGGGCACAGATGGTCAAGTTAGTTGAAAGGGGTTATATATGCTCTCTTCTGACTTCAGAAGGTGTGCCCCTTAATTTATACCTAATTTATGCAAAAATACAGGCCTAAGTCACTCACTCTCGTTTTCAAAATTAAATGGAATTAAATTGCATCCTCCCTTCAGCACATGTCCAAGCTAATTCATAACGTAATTGATTTGAGCTTGTTAGCACCTAGCATTGCTCCAGAGAACCGGAACCACTCATTTCTCACTCTGCTCTCCACTCTTGTCTGTGTAGACTACCAGCCCAGTTGCTTGTGTATTGGCACTGCTACACTTTTCTCTGCTTCTAACATAAACATGAGATGGAGAAGGGTGCCACCCACCCACCTGGGCACATATTTTCATCACTCTTCCTCATACAGAGAGTGGCCCCTGTGAAGAAGACAGGTTCCCCTACCCATGCAGCTTCTCCCTATTGTTGAAATCACTGGTTTCCCCACATTCAAAATTGTGTGAATAAGCTCCGTATATGGGGGCGGATCTTCTCTTCCGAAAGTTGTGCCTTATGTGAGGAGGATGCAGACAGGGTGCCACACACCATCTCATGCAATTAATCCCCCCAGCTCCATAATACCCAAGAAAGGCTTGCATGCTGGCATTAGTAATGAAACATCCCATCTTGTATGCCTTCACATGTTACATCTAAATAGCAAAGACACAGAAAACCTATTTGTTGCTATTAATATAAACATTTCAGCCCTGAAGAGGCCCAAGGAAGAATTAATGCTGTTAGAAATGAGGCGTACATCCAGGTCCAACATTTATTATTGGCTCATACCCTTGGGATCACGTTTTTTCCTCCCATCTGCATTCCCCTGCCCCTACATCCAGGTATTCATAAAAAGCAGCTTTCACGTGCCTTGTCCATGAAAATGAAAATACTGCAATGAAGGGATAGTAGAAAGAAAAGCCTCTTTGCTAAAATTGCCCATAGCCTATCAATCAAGCAGAATTTTCATTTCATTTCATCCAAATATAGTTGCAGGTCTGGCAAAAATTTTCATACAGCAGAAAATAAAAGGTGAAAAATGCAACTGTGCTTTTTAGTAAGTCTTTTACTTTTAGGATGCTTTCTGGGCAACCATTCACCAATTCCGAAACTGGAAACAGGTCGACACTAGGGATGGGCACGAAATGAAAAATTATGTTTCGTTTCCTTTCCTCCCCCCACATTTTTGCGTTTCGTTTCATATGAATGTTTTTAAAAAATCATATGAAACGAACCACTAATGAAATGGTTCATGGGGAGGGCTGGAAAGTGGTGGAGGGACAAAAAAGTTTTTTTTTAAAAGCCCTGATCTCTCTTTTAAAAAAAAACAAAAAACCTTTTTCCCTTCCCCAAGCCTCGCCTGCCAGCTGATGGGCACTGGGGTGGGGAAAACGGTTTTTTTCTGATTAGCTGGTGCAGCTTGGGGGAGGGGGAAAAGTTATTTAAAAAGCCCAGAGCTTTTTTAAAAAAACCTTTTCCATCCCCCAAGCGGCTTACAGACAGAACGAAATGGTTCGTTTCAACATCAAAAACATCATTTTGTTTTGTATGTAATGAAATGCTGCTTCCTCGTGTCGTTTCGTTTCATTACATTTCATTATGTAATGATGACATGACGAAAAGGCATTTTGTTTTTCGTTTTGTGCCCATCCCTAGTTGACACCACAGAGCAGAACTGTATTTTGGCTAAATAATAAGATTAGAGTCCAAGGCTACGGCACATCCGCTAATGATGAGACTGCAAATACTTCTGGCTTTCACGTGTCACTTTCCTGGTAGCCACTCAAAAACAGAACAATCTCCTCATGACCAGAAAGACAATATTGGTGTGGAGTGTTTCACACGTTGTTGCAGCAGTTCAACATATTGCCAGTAAAGTCATAGACTGACCTCAATCACAGCAACCCCTGTGCAGACTCCAAGAATGATGCCAAGATTCTCCTGTAACCAGTTCTGCACACCTCTCATACACCCCTGTGAACAGGAGAAAGGAAATATAAGGACTTGCATAATCCTCAAAGGAGGGAACACCAGAAAGCTACCACCCGAGGACTGAAGACCTGCCTTACCCCTGGAGACTGCCTTATGTCATTTATTGATCTGACCTAGTTTTGTCTCTTCAAGTGGTAGGAGCACAGATACAGAAAAACCATCTGCTCATTGTCTGATCCTGTTAAAATCAGAGATGCCAAGGATACTCTTCCACATGCATGGCAGAAGTGTTACCACTGTTGTGGAAAGAACACGCCCAAGTATAAATTCAAGGTCTGTAACCCTTGTTCTGTGCAGAATTGTGGCTATATGGCTTTAACAGCAACTGGCTTCCCCACCCGATACCCATGCTCTATTTACTATCTATTCTGATTAAGAGGTCTGCAGATTCTTTTAAAATGGGGGGAGCCTTGTGGTCATTGTAAAATACCAATGAAAGACTAGGCTACCCTGTTATACAGTAGGTTATACTGTTGGATTCATCTAATAAAGGCACTGAATAAGTTGTTGTTTTTTAATAGAAGGGAGGAATTATTGCTTCTGGTCTGGAAGCTGTGTCAGTGATTTGAAAAGCTATTTTTTGAATCTAGACCTCCCAGTTTTCCCCAAGAGCTGAGGGCTGAAATCCCGAAATGTAGTTTTACTAAACCAGGTCAATATGTGAAACACAGAGATGTATTGCAGTCTGTGTGTGTGTGTGTGTGTGTGTGTGTGTGTGTGTGTGTGTGTGTGTGTGTGTGTGTGTGTGTGTGTGTGTGTGTGTGTGTGTCGGGGGGAGAGGATGGTCTAAGTACCTTGCTGGCATTTGTAAGCTGAGTTCCTCTTGTTAAATTCCAAGAAACACAGTGGGATTGTATAAAGTTAGAAAACCACACTCACCTGCTTTCTAACCGGCCAGTCATCCACTGTTGTAGTATTGGAAACAAATTCCAAAGGGCAGAAGCCCACTTCGGGCATGGACTCAGTTGATTCGTTGCTACAAGAGCATGGGTAGGATGTCTGATTTCTGTCCTGGAGGAATGTATTGTTCTTCCAAGTTTCAGGTCCGGTCCACCCACAGCAGGACAGCTATGTTGATAGAAATAATCCCAATTGGTACTCCTTTTCAGCCATATCATCACACAGTTTAATTTGTTTTGTGAAAGCTCCCCCTAGGTTCATCTCATCTGCCTATCACCCTATTTTATCTTAAAATTCTCATAGCATTTCAGATAATAAAGGCTACATCATCATCATCATCATCATCATCATCATCATCATCATCATCATCATCATCATCATCATCATCATCATCAACAACAACAACAACAACAACAACAACAACAACAACAACTTTATTTTTATGGCACCTTTCTCCCCAAAGGGACCCATACTATTATATATCATTATAGGTTGCATGCTATGACTCATTATAGTATATCAGGCATTGGGGGGGGGAACCTCACAGAATGCCTTAGGAACAAGAAATTAATACAATAAGCAACACAAGTCTACTTACATTCAGGAATTTTGTTTAACTGCTAAATGGTTCAAGTACAAGTAGTAGTACATAGTTGCAAACAAATAGTAGTAGTGGTCCTAGAATTAATACAGACCTAGAGCTTATGCGATTTGCAGTCTATGTATGAGTTAAACGGAAGGTCACAAATTTTACACATTTTCTCCACTCCAAACTGCTGCATACCTTTCTAGATCACAAAGATGGCAAGTTACTAAACAGTAACACTTTAACATAAGCTAGGTTTAAGTCAAGCCCTTTTACTAATTACTTCATCTTAGGGCTACATTTCCTGGATTTCCACGATGGTTTCTACTTCTCCCACTTATGACTTCTCAGTGCAAAATGCTGGCTGCTGCTGCAACCCCCCATCTCCCCCCCCTTCCATGTGATAGAGCTGCATAACAGTTGACAGACTGTTACTGTATGGGCCAATATGAAAGAATTCTGGTTCAACAAAGTGCAGTATTTGTTTGTTTTTATGTGCTTATTTGTTTTGTTAACTCAATTTATATATTTCCCATCCAGATAAAAAATACATTAAATGAAAATGGTGGCCAACATGCACAAAGTTTTTAAAAGTATTCTTACGTTAAACATTAAAATGTACATAAGAATCCAAGTAAGAACAGGTAAAAAGTCAAATAATATCATTCTTTGAAATAATTGAAATCTAGGTACAGTATACACTTCCATTAATGCAATGGGTTCAACATTCCTGGCAGATTCACGCGGGTAACTGTGCAAAAAGAACATCACTGCCAGAATTTATTGTGTCCATGCATCACTAGATTCATGCCCTGCAACTTCAATGGAACAAGAATACCAACTGCCAGTAACAGTCAATTACCAGAAGATGGTGCTCTCCTATTATTCCCTTACATAAACATCAAGACCAAGCAAACACCTGTCAACTTAAAACTAACTACTGTATTTGTTCCAATGAGAGAGCTTTCATGGATATTTGGGCTTTAGGCTTATATATACAGCATAGTCCCTGAAACAAGTCTCACTGTGGAATTAAGAAAAATAATTTTCATTTGTAAATAAAGAGGAAAGACAAATAGCCAACTAGTAATTCCATGCTGACATGTTGATTCCAATTTAAATTATGACCCTTTCCAGGAATTTCTAGATACAGAATACTCAGAAATAGCTTACTGCTCCTTGCCCAAGTCTATACAGGGTGGCTGGGAGGCAGTGGGAAATCAAACTCTGAATGTCTCGACTACAGCCTGCTCACTGAGCTATCCAGCCAGCTACAGCCAAATGAGACATATTTATTCATCCAAGGCATGGTGGCTCAGTGGGTTAGAGTGCTAACATTGTCAGCTGGAAAGTCAGCATCTCAGCAGTTCGGATCCTGGGTGCCATGCAGCGGAGTGAGCCTAGCCGTTTGAAAGCATGCAAATGCAAGTAGATAAATAGGTACCACCGTAAAAAGCAGGAAGGTAAAACAGTGTCCTGTGCACAGAAATGTGTTCGGCCATACGGGCCACATGGCCACAGACTTGCACAACACTGGCTCTTTAGCTTGAATACGGAGATAAGCACCGTCCCTAGAGTCGGACATGACTAGCATGCCTGTGCAGGGGGAACCTTTACCTTTACTATTCATCCATACAGTACAGTACTGTGGAATAACGGCATGCTGCGCCTGCCAACAAAATTTAAATACAAATACTCTCTGCACAATCAACTAAAAGACCACTGAAGACATGGCAGCCAGATCATAGCTGGGGTGTTGTGAATGGGTTCCACATAGGGGAGTGCGTCTCCCTCTAGGTCTGGCCCTAACATAAGCCTGGGTGATGTAGCCACAGCACAGGCAGCCAATACTAGGTGTGAAGGTGGGGGTTGATGATTAGTTTCATGGCTGGTTTTCATTATCATGGGGATAGTCACTTGGGGATTTTGTGCTACATTGTCCAAATAACTGGTTTGGCACTGGGAACTATGCACTCTGACTTGAATGGGAGAGAGATGCCGTTGTTTGCTCTGCCTCTGGCTCTAAAATGTCTTGGGCCAGCCCTGTCTCCTTGCCAGCCCAGTTCCTTGTAAGTACAGACAAACAAATGGCTTCTGATTCGGATTCAGAGACTGACTGTCGCTTATGCACAGAAGAGGTAAGGCAAGGATTCAAGAAGGATAAAAGAGGGGAAGAAGGAGGCAGGAACCAACCCTCAATGCCCTTCAAATAAAGTAGCCTCAATCAGAGGAAGTGAAAGCCCTCTTGCAATGTTCCCACTTAGGATCTGCACATGCTAAAAATATCGGGAGCCTTGTTTTCACTGTGTTGAATGGTCTAGCAGATGTTAATTTTCTTTGAAGAATCTTGAGGCTTGCCAGGACTAAGCTGCAGTACTTCAAGCGCTCCTATTTAATTTGGAAGACTAGAGGAGTGAGGGGAGTACATTATCTCAGCAGTTCGGATCGTACAGCTAGTCAAAGAGAGGAAACAAATCTTAGCACATATAGATAGAGGCAAATCCATGGAGCAAAGCCCATTCACTGTGTCCAAATGTTGGTTTTGCTTCTACATCTGCCCAAAAACTTAATCCATATAGCTACATGGAGTGATTTGAAGTGAGTATAGTGGAAAATGACTTTTTAAAAATGTATGGACAGCACTGTAACAGTGAAGACCACAACTGACTATTAATTGTGACTGTCTATCAACACTCAGAAGAACACACGACCACTCGCACATAAACTGAAATGCCAAGACTAACATGGCATGGATGGTTCCAAAGAAGCATTCATTTTGGAGATGCTATTTTTCAGTGTTTCCTTAGTATGATCGATCATTTGCTGTCTGAACAGTCAAAGCTGTTTTTGGTAAAGCTGGTAAATTTTGGAAGATCTTGAAAGTATAATCCAAAAAAGTAACTTTTCCAGAATCTAAATATGGAAGTGGTTAAAGAACTGAGCATAGATTAGGGAGGGTGCCACCACAACATCTTGGCCACTACAAAGAGGAAACATGGAAGGACACAACTTCTTTTTTTTTTTTAGCAATAATTTGGTACCATCCAGGTTTCCTCTTCCTCGCAGTAGCTATCCTTACCATGGATCCTAAAGAGGAAAACTATCAAAGTGTGCTGCTTTGAACTTCAATCAAACGGCAATATAGGCAAGACATTGCAGTGGCCACTTCTTAAGTCTATTCTCAGTTCTTTAACCAATCCAATAACTAGGTTCTATTCATATTTGGCCTGAGGCACTCGATCTCTTGGAAATTACTGAAGAAGTCGTGCTCCAGGACAACTATGAATAGAACCTAGACTGATGTTTTAGTTCTCAGCTACACTTGATGTCTTAAGTCTAAGAAAACTTAGCACCAGTTTTTCTATATGTTTGTTCCGGTCTTTGTTTTCGAGCAAGTGTATGTGTGTATGTTTGTTCTATGCTCAGGACCTGGAACTGTGCCTAGAGAAACAAAATGAAGTCCAGCATTTTGTAGGGGAAGGCTCAAAGCAACAGAACTAGCAGGAAAAACGGGCCTGCAGTTCCAATCCAATGGTTACATAAACCGTTGGGTACTTTAGCCCATTGATCGGTCTTTAGAAAGATCTAATCTATGCCAGTACCGTTTGTGACCTACCAAGTCAGCTTCCATAGCTCACCAAATATATGTCCAGACAACCCTTGTACAGCCTGCCTCTTAGCCATGTATTGTGATCTGCAAGGGACAGCAGACACAGACATGTGGGTGGTGGTGGTGGTTCCCAAACATTGGACAGCTCAGATGGCGATCCATGTTCAGCTTGGTAAGACCCAAGCCACAAAGCCTCAATCAGGGCTTAAAGCTTGCCAGGAAATATACACAGAGAAAACACATACCAGATGGCAGTCCTTACTTTCTGCTTTCCCCCCCCCCCCACCCCCAAGATCAAGAAAGTAATGCTTAAAATGAAATAAAATAGTTTCAATATTCCAAAAAGGGACAAGCCTGAAAGATTGTTATTCGAATCAGTACTTAATTTTAAAAGCTGTAGTTTAAACAGGAGTGCACAATTCCCTACTGTGCCTCCAGTGGAAACAGCCAGTCTGTGTGGCTTAGGGCAAACCATGGGAAGCAGGGAGGCAGAAGGAAATGGCAAATCATCTCTGAATATTCTGTACCTGCAAAACCATGCAAAAGATCACCATAAGTCCGAATTGATTTGATGACACATGATGATGATGATGACCATTAGACACACCTAACTGTAGCACTATTTCAAGGATGAGTTGAATCATATGATAGGAAAGATAAGAAATAATGCTGTGACACCTTAAAAATGAGAAAGCATTATTTGGTACCAGCTTTCATGGACTTGAGTCTACTTTTGCAGCTGCAAAGCTTTGCCAAAAATAAACTGTTAAGTTTTTAAGGTGTTTTTGCTACAACAGACTAACATGGTTACCGCCAACAAAATGACAGCAAAATAATTCAGCCTTCAGGAACGGGGGGGGGGGGGGACGACGACACTAAGAGCCACTTCACGCAGGCATCACTTGATTTATTATTACCCGATGCTCTGGGGACAATGCCAGTAAGCCAACAGCATCCTCCAGGACACCATGTGTGAGCTGTGAGGAGCTTAGAGAGAAATATATCTGTATGAACTGGCATCCCCACATGGGATTATGGTTTTGTCATTTGCAAAAATATGGCAGCCTTCCTGAGCTGGCAAACCATTTTGGCCACAAATACAGGCTCTACCAGTTCACAGGTGTGGCTTATCCCAGTTGCAAGCTCAAAAACAGGTATGTTTGGTGACCACAGGATTGTGTAGCTATACGTTCAGTTAAAATGAAGGATTGTGCCTGAAATGCTATGAAAAATCTGCCTGTAGGGCTTGAAACATATTTACTCATGGAAATCACGTCTCTCTATATAGCAGTGGTGGCGAACCTTTGGCACTCCAGATGTTTTGGACCACAACTCCCACAGTCCTTTGTCATTGGGAATCTAGGCTCAGAATTCTGGGAGTTGTGGTCCAAAACATCTGGAGTGCCAAAAGTTCACCACCACTGCTATATATAATGTGCTACATATGTACACGGTCCTTGGAAAAATGTGCAAAAAAGACTAAATTCAGAGTATGTGTGCAATTCAGGAGTGAGTATTGGTCAGAGGAAGAAGGCACTGTTCATTCTTGGGATGGAATACCACATCATACTGGGCATGAACAAGGCTAACAAGTAGGCCAGCAATTTAAACTGAGGGCTTCCACACACATGCTATGTCCAGAACATATTTACACATTCATGCTATATCAAAATATATTTGCACATTATAAAAAATACTGCTTTGTTGCAATACAGTAGCATTCATTTCATTATGTTACTTTGTTGAAACACTCAAGGTTGATTTCCATGGTACAGGAAAATGTACAGGTTTTTCACCTGACAATAATGGGCATGTGAATACAGTGCTCACATTACAATGTATATACAGTGGTACCATGACTTACGACGCACCCGACATATGGAAATCCTGACTTACGAGTGCGATTCCATTGGTTTTTAAATCCCACTGCCTTAAATACAGAGCAAAATACAGGGTTTCCCCAACTTACATTTTTTTTGAAAACTGTTTCTCCTGTGGTGCTTTGCATTTTCCTGCATTTTTATATACTGAACTGTATTATTATTATTTTTGGCATGTTTGCTGGGGGGGTCTTTTTTTTTGCAGTTTTTAAACAACCTGAGCTTCCCCCCTCAATCAGGCACATTGCGGGGAAAAGTGCACCTTGTTCTGAGCCACTGAGCCAAGCGGTTGCCTCGGTGGCTTAAACACATTTTAAACCACCCATCACTTCTCCCCCCAAAGCACTGGTGTGTGTGTGGGGAGCTGTGGGTGGTTTAAAGCAGTTTCCCAAAGGAATGCATTGAAATCCGTTCGTCTGGAATGGATTAATTGACTTTCAATGCATTCCTATGGGAAACTGCTCCCCAACACGAGCTAATCGACTTACAAGTGTACACTCGAAACGGATTAATTTCTTAAGTCGGGGTACCACTGTAATCTAGGTAACATGGTATATGTCAACCTGTGTAAGACAATTACAGGTACTGTTTAGTAGAAAGTAGGGGTATATGTCGAACAAATAAATAAGGGTGAAATGACTCTTGCATTTTGAGTTTATAGCAATATGAAGAAGTACTCTTATTATATCATCACCCTTCTTGCTCAAGTTCCTACTTCAAATGGCAGAACACTGTGTTTGGTAGGAAATGCAAGGCATAAGGCATATTAAAGCACCTTAAGAAACCTTTACCTATTCTTCTTGACACTATTCAAACAGTACCACTAACAAATATATTAATCAATTTATGTGAATCAGAATGCAAATGGATCAATATAAAATCAGTTTTGTTGATTATGACCATCACAAAAAAGACTAAATCTCTCATAGCACTATTGACTGGCGTGTATCTTTCTAACCTCATCAACTTGTGTGTGGCAGCTTACCTGTGACTGGACATAGTCCCATGCAGTCTCAAGTGTCCTATTGGTTTCATCGTAAGGGTTGTAATTCTGGACCAGGTCACTAACAATCACAGACATTTCTGCATTGAGCTAGTGAAGCAGACAGAAAGAAAATCAGTGACCCCTCAATGTTTCTCCTGCAGAGTTTAAAAGGCATTTCATATAGTTGAACATATTGTACATTTGTTATCACATTAAGTTATTTAAACTACAAGACCACAAAAAAACCCACCACTTATAAAAACAAACCACTTCAATTTAGTCACTTAATAATCATTTATACAATCTAGAACTTCAGGAAGGAGAAGAGGTCTACAATTCTACATTGGCTAACTGGCCACAATGAAAACTGTAATGAAAGGTCCTTTCCAAGGCAAGTTCTGTCTCTTGGAAACCAAGAGACGGAGCAGTTGGCAGTTCCCTGATCTGGGCACCAGTTCCAAAGGTGTACTGAGCACCTTCAAGCTCCATTGTCTTCTGCTTCCACAGGCTTTCCTGAGAGAAAGGTGAGTGGGGTGTGTTGCCAATAGGATGTCTGCAAGCATTCTGAACCCTTTTAGAGAATGGCACACAACCCTGACATAGATGGCAAATTCATAAACAGTTAGGCTATGGATGAGTGCTAGGTATAATCACCATATTAAAAACAGTACACTGGAGGGGACAAGTATGAGGGCGTTGATGCTATAGGTTTATCTCAGGGACTTGGCTAGCCACTGTGCAAAATGAATGCCTGATTACAAAGGATTCTTTCCTGACTCAGCACAGCCCTCCTTATGTTCAGGAAAAAATGAGAATGACTTTTATTGCAATGAAATTTGTGCCACAGATTTCTTCAGCCTCCGATTTCACAGTTATGCCTGTCTATGAGAGTAAACAGATTTCTTTCATGCTAGATTATGCGAATGTCTGAAACCCATGAAACTAGATGGCCTAGTAAATGCTCTTAACACCATGGCCAGACTGTCTTTTTCAGCCTGTTTAAAGGAAACTCTCCCTCCATTTCCTCATAACCAAACAAAGTGGCCAGTAATCCAATGCAAGGAAATGGAGCTAGTAATTATTATAGAATCATATATTCATGAAGTTGGGAGGGGCCTACAAAGCCATTGAGTCTAGTTAAAGGTTAAAGGTCCCCCACCTCGCAAATATGTGCTAGTTGTGTCTGACTCTAGGGGCAGTGCTCATCTCTGTTTTTAAGCCAAAGAGCCAGTGGTTTTTTTTTTAAATGAGTCCAAGCCCCCTGAAAAAAAAACAAAGGGAGAAGAGGTTGCAGGCTTTCCTTTTCCTTTAAGCCTGTCCTTTCAGGCTTGAAAGAAAAAAAGGACCAGGGATACAGGGCTCACCTTTTCTTTTAAGCCTGTCCCTGCCAGGCAGCCTTAACACAAAAAGAAACAACACTTCCCCTGGAGAGCCATTGCAGGAGATTTAAAACAACAACAGTGAGATGGCCCCACCGAACAGCTGATTGGCAGGCCATAGGAGAACAGCCAGACACAGTGTGCCTGCCCCTCAGACACGGTAGGGAGGTGAGTGGGCATTGGGGCCAGGAGAGCTCAGGTAGACCTGACAAACCCATGAACCGTTTTGTGGCCCGTTGGTTGCGGGACACGGAATATGTGGTACATGATTTGTCAACCTTGACAAACCATGAACCAAGATGAATCACCACTTTGGCAGCTCATCCCAGTCTCTAATACAAATCAAAGGCTATTTAATCATTTATTTACTGAACTTTTTATTCCACTCATCTAGCAGATAGTTACTCTGCCAGGCGGTTCTCTAAATTCCTCTTGGATGCTTCCAGCATTGGAGCACTTACCACCTCTCAAAGTAACTGGTTCCATTGCTGGACTGCTCTAACCGTTAGGAAGATTTTCCTGATATTCAACCGAAATCTGGCTTCCTACAAATTGAGCCCATTGTTGTGTGTCCTGGACTCAGGGATGATCAAGAGCAGATCCTGCCCCTCTTCTCTATGATAGCCTTTTAAGTATTGGAAGAGTGCTAACATATCTCTCTTCCCCCATCTTTTTTTCTCAAGGCTAAACATGCCCAGATCTTCCAGTCTTTCCTTTCTTTCAGCTTTATACAAGCATTCTAAGTAAAAGCGAAATAAATGTTTTAAGAAGACAAAATTAAAAAAAAGACAATTTTTTTTGGCACCTTCAAGACTAGCTGTTATATTTTTTTATTGTAAGCTTTTGTGGATAAGTCCACTTTGTCCCACATAAGAGATACAAATGGTAAATATTTATACATGGCATCAAGATATAGATATCAAAATGCACAGATCCTGGTTAGAAAGAAAGTCAGTGGGTATTTAACACTGTGATGACAGCGTCTTTGATATGCAGGTATTTCACTGGCGATTGTGCTGTAAAAGATGTGAGAACCTCTTCATAAAGTAAAAATGTTAGAGTAACATGAAGGTTAATTAGATTTTTACAGTTGCTAATGTGAAACTTTCCTTTGTAATCAGTTGCAATGGTGTGTGATTTACCCCCAAATGATGCATGACTGACCATAAGAGCAGAGTAGAGAATCTGTTTTACAATATGTTGGGACTCCACTCAGCTCTGGCGGAATCTTACATTTTGAGCAAATATATACAAAGGAGCCCCAATGTTTACTGATGGCTGAATGCCGAATACAGGTTAGTCTCCCAGCAAACCTGTTCAGAAAAGAGGTGGTATAGTCTATTCTTGCATTTGTATTTTGCAATGCCCATGCGGCTCCCCCCCTTTTTTCTTTTCAATCATCTGCTCATAAATTCCTACTAGCCAAGTGATTAGATGGAATTAAATAATACAATCACCGTCCCATCATCCCAGCTGACACAGAATCCAGGGTCGCTCAGTTTACAGTGGCCAACCCTCCTCCCATTCACGGGGTGGAAACAAATGAGAAGCACAGCAACTTGACCTGATTCCTGCAGCTAAGGCGATTGGTCTTGACCGATTTTTTTTTAATAAGCCAGAAAAGGGGATGAGACTGCAAAGCTTTTGTTCTTTCTGTTGTGGTGTCAGAAAGCAGCTTTTCAATGTCTGGCTCAAACCTTGGAAGCCCAGAGGTGATGTCGGGAAATGTCAGTGGCAAGTATTCTTCCATGATCACACTAAGATATCATGCTCAGTATTGCTTTTAGGTGTAGCCCAGGGGTTCATATACATTGAGCCTGGAATCGGTTCTCGCAGGGTCTGGCCTTGCTGGCCTTGAATTCCAAAATGTGTGAATTCAGAGAAGCCTACCAAGCCATAAGGATTGTGTTTTTTTCCATTACATAAGCAGATGATTGAAAAAAAAAAGGGGGGGGGAGCTCTCATGCCCCTCACATATTAAACACATGTAAACACCTACAGAGAGAAGCTCTTTCTCCACAAATAGTTTATATGTTGCCCAAACTCACTATAACTACATTCAACTAAATTCATTAAAGTATTGTTATAGGCAGACTTAGTGCCTTCCATAACAAAACAAAAGGTCATCAAGAACATTTGTATGCCCTAGTTACTACTGTGTGTTGTGCATTAAAGATGTTTACAATGTAAAGGGGGGGAATGCAAGTTATTTTTTAAAGCAGCTTGGTTAAAATTAAGCCTGAATATTGGCATGGGAAACCCATATTTATTTTTAAGCAAATTAATCCACATCCCACCATCAAACAGAGTGAAATTACACTGATTACATGCATGACCATCGGAGCCACACACTTCCTCTTCTACTTCGCACCCGTGTGCTCACATGATCTTCTCTCATATACTAGTTATTTCCTGCAAATCTCATTTGGGCCAGGAACCATGCTCTAGATTCACTTTTAGTACAAACAGGAAAAGAAGTTACAGCAACTACTACTAGAAAGATGCCTCAGTCTTTTTTGTCTTTTTTTGCAACCCTGCTGACAGGATACTATCTAACAGGCAGGTTAGGAAAAGCAGAATTGCCAGTAAGGAGGAGCTGTAGAAGCAGAGGAAAGACAACTAAGCCTGAAGAGAAGAGAAAAACACACTTTGAAGTGTGAGAGTGGAAACAGTGACTGCTGTTTGTTCTAAGGGTGCAAAGGAAAATGCAGACCCCCTTATGAAAGACAACCTAATGATTCTCTCTCTCTCTCTCTCTCTCTCTCTCTCTCTCTCTCTCTCTCTCTCTCTCTCTCTCTCTCTGTGTGTGTGTGTGTGTGTGTGTGTGTGTGTGGCACTAAAGGATATTGCAAACTACTGACAGTATGCTTTTTCTGCAGGACAGAGGTGGAACAGCAGGGGAGGGGAGATTGCTTTTAAGGAGCTGACCTCCTCTCCAGCACCTCTCCAGCACCTCTGTACTTCAGGGCAAAGACATATAGGGAGGGGTGAGTTCCTGCTGATTTCCCCAGTCCTAGGTAACAGAATTCTTCATCCTGTTTAGCTTCCCTAATATTATATCAACTATTCCCATGTGAGGTTGGAGGCTTCGGATCACTCCCACATGACTAGACGCAAGTAATAAAAGGAAGCCAAACTGAAAGATTATTAAAATCTGTCTTGTTCTTTGCATTTCCTATATCTTCTGTTAATCTTTCCAATAAAGACAGATTCCACACTTGTTTATATCATGGATTCAAGGAAAGTTGTGTAGGTTCTTTCCAATGTTTTTCTCCTTTTTGACAATCAAATATAAACAGACAGGTAGCAAGATTTTTATGTAAGATCTAAGCGTTCTTTGCAAGAAAGACATTTAACACAAGATTTGATTGGCTTAATTGAAATTGCTGTGGATGGGAGACTGTGGCCCCACATTCCGCCACCCACCCTTGCTCTCCAGGGTACTGCTACAACTAGAGATTCTGGAAGTCACCAACCAAAACTCTGCTACATTGGTTCACTTGGTCAAGCATGTGGCAGAAGAATCGTGCACTTCATAACCTCAAGTAAGTGTCAAGTTGGCAAGATGCAAGCTGTGCTTTTAATCTATGTATGGCACAAGCAATGTCTGGGGTTATTGTCGGAAGCCCTGGTTATGAGCTCAGACAGGAAAATGAAAATATTTCACAACTTCTCCCTGATGTTGTTGTTGTTCAGTCATTCAGTCGTGTCCGACTCTTCGTGACCCCATGGACCAGAGCTCGCCAGGCCTTCCTATCCTCCACTGCCTCCCGGAGTTTTGTCAAATTCATTTTGGTTACATCGATGACACCGTCCAACCATCTCATTCTCTGTCGTCCTCTTTTCGTTTTGCCTTCGATTTTCCCCAGCATCAGGGACTTTTCCAGGGAGTCCTCTCTTCTCATGAGGTGGCCAAAGTACTGGAGCCTCAGCTTCAAAATCTGTCCTTCCAGTGAACATTCGGGGTTTATTTCTTTCAGAATGGATAGGTTTGTTCTCTTTGCAGTCCAGGGGACTCTCAAGACTCTCTGCCAGCACCACAGCTCAAAAGCATCAATTCTGCGGCGATCAGCCTTCTTTATAGTCCAGCTCTCACTTCCATACATCACTACTGGAAAAACCATAGCTTTAACCATCCTGACCTTAGTTGGCAAAGTGATGTCTCTGCTCTTTAGGATGCTATCTAGGTTTGCCATTGCTTTCCTCCCAAGAAGCAGGCGTCTTTTTATTTCGTTGCTGCAGTCACCATCTGCAGTGATCAAGGAGCCCAAGAAAATAAACTCTTTCATTGCCTCCATTTCTTCCCCTTCTATTTGCCAGGAGGTGATGGGAACGGTGGCCATGATCTTAGTTTTTTTGATGTTGAGCTTCAGCCCATTTTTTCACTCTCCTCTTTCACCCTCATTAAGAGGTTCTTTAATTCTTCCTCACTCTCTGCTATTAGAGTAGTATCATCTGCGTATCTGAGGTTGTTGATATTTCTTCCGGCAATCTTAATTCCGGCTTCTGATTCATCCAGACCGGCCTTTCTCATGACGTACTCTGCATTTAAGTTAAATAGGCAAGGTGACAGTATACAGCCTTGTCGTACTCCTTTCCCAATTCTAAACCAGTCAGTTGTTCCATATCCAGTTCTGACGGTTGCTGCTTGTCCCACATATAGATTTCTTAGGAGACAGATAAGGTGGTCAGGCATTCTCATTCCTTTAAGGACTTGCCATAGTTTGTTGTGGTCTACACAGTCGAAGGCTTTGGCATAGTCATGAAGCAGAAGTAGATGTTTTTCTGGAACTCTCTGGCTTTCTCCATAATCCAGCGCATGTTGGCGATTTGATCTCTAGTTCCTCTGCCCCTTCGAAATCCAGCTTGTAGTTCTGGAAGTTCTCTTTCCACATACTGCTGAAGCCTGCCTTGTAGGATTTTGAGCATAACCTTGCTAGCATGTGAAATGAGTGCAATTGTGCGATAGTTGGAGCATTCTTTGGCGTTTCCTTTCTTTGGGATTGGGATGTAGACCGATCTTTTCCAGTCCTCTGGCCACTGCTGGGTTTTCCAGATTTGCTGGCATATCTTATGCAGCACCTTTACAGCATCCTCTTTTAAGATTTTAAAGAGTTCAATTGGAATGCTGTCACCTCCACTGGCCTTGTTGTTTGCAATGCTTTCTAAGGCCCACTTGACTTCACTTTCCAGGATGTCTGGCTCCAGGTCAGCAATTACGCTATCTTGGTTATCAGGGACATACAGATCTTTCCGATATAATTCTTCTGTATATTCTTGCCATCTCTTCTTGATCTCTTCTGCTTCAGTTAGGTCCCTACCATTTTTGTCCTTTATCATATCCATCTTTGCACGAAATACCCCTTTAATATCTCCAATTTTCTTGAACAGATCTCTGGTTTTTCCTTTTCTGTTGTTTTCCTCTATTTCTTTGCACTGTTCATTCAGGAAGGCCGCCCTGTCTCTCCTTGCTATTCTTTGGAAGTCTGCATTCAGTTTTCTGTATCTTTCCCTTTCTCCCTTGCATTTTGCGTCCCTTCTCTCCTCCGCTATTTGTAGGGCCTCGTTGGACAACCACTTTGCTTTCTTGCATTTTCTTTTCTTTGGAATAGTTTTCATTGCAGCCTCCTGTACAATGTTGCAAGCCTCCATCCATAGTTCTTCAGGTGTTCTGTCCACCAAATCTAGTTCCTTGAATCTATTCTTCACTTCCACTGTGTATTCATATGGGATTTGACTTAGGTTATACCTGACTGGCCCAGTGATCTTCCCTACTTTCTTCAGTTTAAGTTTGAATTTTGAAATAAGAAGCTGATGATCTGAGCCACAGTCAGCACCAGGTCTTGTTTTTGCTGACTGTATAGAGCTCCTCCATCTTTGGCTGCAGAGAACATAGTCAATCTGATTCCGGTATTGTCCATCTGGTGATGTCCATGTGTAGAGTCGCCTTTTGTGTTGTTGGAAAAGAGTGTTTGCAATGACCAGCTTGTTCTCTTGACAATACTCAATTAGCCTTTGCCCTGCTTCATTTGGAACTCCAAGGCCAAACTTGCCAGTTATTCATTTTATCACTTGACTCCCTATTTTAGCATTCCAATCCCCTATGATGAGAAGAACATCTTTCTTTGGTGTCAGTTCTAGAAGTTCTTCTAAGTCTTCATAAAATTGGTCAATCTCAGACTCTTCAGCACCGGTAGTTGGTGCATAAACTTGGATTACTGTGATGTTCAAAGGACTGCCTTGGAATCGTACCGAGATCATTCTATCATTTTTAGGTTGTTTCCCAGCACTGCTTTTCTCACTCTATTGTTGACTATGAAGGCTACTCCGTTTCTTCTATGGGATTCTTGCCCACAGTAGTAGATGTGATAGTCATCTGAACTGAATTCACCCATTCCTGTCCATTTAAGTTCACTGATGCCCAGGATGTCAATGTTTATTCTTTCCATCTCACGTTTGACCACATCCAGCTTACCCTGGTTCATAGATCTCACATTCCAGGTTCCTATGCAGTATATTTCTTTGCAACATTGGACTTTCCTTTCTCTTCCAGGCACGTCTGCAGCTGAGCGTCCTTTCGGCTTTGGCCCAGCCACTTCATTAGCTCTGGAGCTACTTGTACTTGTCCTCCGCTCTTCCTCAGTAGCATGTTGGACACCTTCCGACCTGAGGGGCTCATCTTCCAGCGTCATATCTTTTAGCCTTTTGTTTCTGACCATGGGATGTTCTTGGCAGGGATACCGGGGTGGCTTGCCAGTTCCTACCCCAGGAAGTCTTACTACAGGCCTCATTGTCACCAGTGTAATTAGCCTTACAATGATGAAAGCACAGTTCAGCCTGTTTTATTTTGTAGCCTCACTGATCAACTGGGACACAAAAGTAGAAATGTGCCCCATTTATAAGATATTCCAGACTGATGAGAGTTTTGCAAAGTGGCACAAGGTCAATGTTTCCATTTAGAACTCAGAGTTCAAAGTGGCACAAGGTCAATGTATCTATGTAGAACTAATTCATTGGAATGCAAGTCAAAATTCCTGTTTCTCCTTTTTCTATGCCAACTTAATTGATTAAGTGATGGGTGGGGGGTGGGGGAAAAACCCTACCATCTACAGAGCGCAAAAACCAGATGGGGTTCAAGGATGTGGACAGAATGTCAACAAAGTACACTGTGGCCAAGATCTATTGAGAGTGTACACAGACACAACAGAAAGTTGCCATAGTTGGTTGCAGTTTAGAACACAACCAGGCACAACACAGCACCTCTTCCATTTGGCATCACAATGTACATGCCTACTCTTGTTCACACACAAAATCCCACCAGGATTTTTCTCAATGAATTTTTGACAGTGAAAGCTGTTGGAATTATTGCACCCTTGTATGTTGCCTTTAAGGGTTTTTGGCTGGAATGGACCATTCTAGAGTGGAGTGAATGTCAATCAATCCAGTAGCAGCCAATTGTTCCCTTTATGCCTCAGAGCTGGAAGGAGTGTTTTCCTGCTCTTTTCAGTCATGAGTCGGTGATTAGTTAGCAATGCAGTCTGTCAGGGGGCAGTTTGAGTCATAAGAATATCAGACAACCTGGAGAGAGAGCAGCAGTCAGCAAGTAATGTAGTCATGAAGCTAGTTACACAATTAAGTTTTGTTAATGTAACCAGTTAATATTTTTCTACAGAATGCTGTTTGTTTGATCTATGAAGAAGTGTGAGTAAACTGGATTCTTTTTTCTTCCCAGTGTCTCTGAGTAAGAATTATTATAGAGATATTTAAGTGCTAGTTGAGGAGAACTAACAATCATGGGCAGCCTGCTGAAGGGAGACAATTCTGCATTATAGGTCCCTGAACTTTTATCTGTTGTAGTTAGAGCATTAAGCCAATAAATTTCCTCGCTGACAATAACTGCCACTGTAGAGTGGTACACTGTTAATTACACCATATACTAATGTATTCATTGGTCATGTACAGTAGTACTAAATTATATTGTAGTGAATGCTGCACTCAACATGCAGGGTTTTTCATTTGTTTTCATTTGTTTTTGGTGAGATGGATCTCATAATCATAGCAAAGTACAAGGGAGAATTAATTTTTTTCTTCCCTGTTATGGTGCTGAAGAAAATTGTTCCTTTACAATTTATTCCTGAAGGAGCTACAAAGTCACATGCCTCAGGCCCTTCTGTGATAACACATTAATTGGCCTAAATTCAATCAATGATTCCAGCTAGAGAAGATCTACTGAATCAGTGTGATTTATGTTGATTTATCATTCAGCTATCCATTCATGGGACTTAAACCATGATCAACCCCTACGACCCCTCTTGAAGGCGGTCCTCTCTCCCTCCCATTCTCTCTGTTTCAAGTCTACATCTTGCAATGCACAGGTGCACTTAATATTGTGTGCAACCTGGTTTCAATCGTGAGAAAAATCATGAAGACTGCTTTCCGGAAATCTAAGGATGTCACAAGATAGAGCAATGCATGGCCAGTAAGGTGTTCTGCCGTGCATGACAACCTCTCAAAAGAAGTAGGGGCAGGTGAAGTAAACAGGAAGGAGTTATCTGACTGTATTCTATGGGGCTAATGGATACTTCATAGAAACAGTACTTGAGCCAGTGAGCTACACTATGAAAGTGCTGGGCTTTGACGGAAGGGACCTGGGTTCAAATGCCAGCTCAACCATAAAGATTACTACGTAGGATAATCTCCATGTACAGAGATTAAGCATAAAGAAGGCTTAAATTCAAAGAGAGCAGAAGGATTACTGGAACCCAGCAGAGAACCCTTGGATTCATTATATCTACCCACTGATTCAGCACAGTCTGATCTGTGGCATTTTAATGAAAAATTTCGAATGCTGTACTGTATATGGAAAAAAATTAATGGCAGATGCACTCATCATATCAAGAGATATGATATAGTGCTAGAAAAAGTTGGCTATTGGGTGGGGGAGGAGGCTCCAGCATCTACAACCTCCTCAGCAGCTTGGCTAGGGCATTCTGGGAGTTGTAGTCCAAGATAGTAACTTCTCTTAGCCCTGATGCAAAGCAAGGGAATACCATTTCCCCCCTGCGTACCCTGACCTGTGGAAAGCTGTGACACACACCAACACACCAAGTTGGAGCAGAGGAGGACTCTGGTTTCCATCCCAGCATCCCAGCTTGAGCTGAATGCAGGCCTGACTTCATCCTCCACAAACATGTGGGGAGAGCAGATCCGTGTGCCAGACTCTTCCTGCCAGAAGGAGGCCTGTGATGTTTCCAAAGCTGCTTCCTTAGTCTAGGCAGAAGAAGATAAACCCAGGTTTCTGACTGACCTCTGTTGCTACGGCAACCCTGAGGGAACATCTGCAAACAGGCCTCCAACTTTACCACAAGTTCTAACAAAACATGTCTACAGAAATAAATTGAAAGGAAAGGGAGTACAAGGTCCCAGGTGTTCTCAGAATTTGTTGGACCCCATGAAGCCAAGAGAGTTTGGAGGCACACACGAAGGAAAATATCTCAAAGGCGTGACAAAGGTAGGCAGCAGCCAATGAATTATTTACACTATAGAGAATCTACTCCTGCTTCAAAGAGTGGCATGCCTTATGAAAGAAAAAGGTTAACAAAGCCCTCTAAATCCCCCTCTGAGAGGAGGCTGGGATTAAGTGGAGGTGCTTTTCAGCTGGTAGGGTGAAGCTCTGCCAATGGGGAGTTGGGAAAATCCATGGCAGAAACCACAATTACGTCCATGGAAAGAAGCGCAAGTGTTGCAAACAGTCATGGGTGGTTGTGAAAAACAGATTTCTAGAGGCAAAACAGTCATTCTGTTTTGTTTTGTTTTGTTTTTTACTTTGGCCTCCAAATGTCCTCCCCTGTATGATATAGCAACTTCCCCATCATGGAACTGTGAGGAAAGCATGTGCAAAAAGCTACGGGGGAAAAATAATTACACCCCCTCCCCAATCCCCATTTTCCTGCTCTGGACAAGACAAGCCAGGCTTTGGAAATGGCAAGCAATTTATCACTTCTCAGAGTGCTAAAAATGGAGTTAAATCTTTTGTTGGCTTCACTGCAACCTACATATGATGGCTTTGAGAGGTTTTGGCTGGGAGGGTTTTTTTCTGGGCTGGGGTAGATGCCAATCAAATCAATAGTAGCCAACTGTTTCCTCTCTACCTCAGATTCTCCCTCCACCTTATTTTAAAGGATTTAGTTACAATTATATTTCCAAGATAATGAAGCACATTTTTCCATCTATAAGACACCCCCATGTGTAAGATGATCCCCATTTTCCCAACCCAAAATTACAGTTTTGTAAGCACGTGGTTTTCTCCTCAGCTTACTTCCATGTATAATACGACCCTCAATTTATAGTTTTATAATTTAAGACAATTTTATACAAAAATATTGTCTTATATGTACTTTTAGCTATACTTACAGTGACAAAATTCTTTCCTCTCTTTAGTTTTAAGATGGAACTGACCAAATACTTTTAGTTAGCTGATTTAAAACCTGACATGCTCATAGTCAATGGTCTGGAATTCCAGATACTCTCTCCATCAATTCATCATCACACACACACTCAAAAAACAACTATATCAGGAAGAGCAGCAAAGACCTTTCTCTTCAGGCAGGTGTTCCCTGAATGATGGGCTACCATGTGTATTGTATATGAACCTATAGGTTCACATACACTTTGTGTTTATAAATACTTAGCCAGGATTTGGAGTGCCTGGGGACAAACTTTGTTTTTGCGACCTTCCTGCTGTCCCCCCACATCTCACCCACCCGGCAACAGGGGCTGAACCCTGTGGGTGTGGTGTGTGTCTGTGTGTGTGCACGCACACACGCGCAGTAGTGCACACAGCTTACACCTCTCCCACCAAGGCGAGGAAGAGGAGGAGAAGGGTGCTGGGGCCACCACGCTCCTGCCTGGCTGGCTACTTCACCGCTCACCTGGCACACGGTGGCAGAGGCGGCGGAAGGGGTGCTGTTGCCAAGCCTTAGGGGAAAGAAGGACTGCTGGGCGGCGGAGGGTGCACGGCTTCCTCCTGCTGCTCCCCCTCCATGCATCCCCAGATTGCTGCACCTGGGGCAGATGTACCCTTCTGCCCCTCCCTAGTTTTGCCCCTGTTATAACCTTGTAGTTTTAATGTAATGTTGTCTATTAATGCTGCAGGATGTCTCTCAATTCCTTGTTCTCAAATACTTGAAAATGTCTTTTTATTTATTTATTTATTTATTTATTTATTTATTTATTTATTTATTATATTTTTATACCACACGTCTTCCAAAGGAACTCCGGGTGGTTTACAATGGGTTAAAAGAACAATAAAACATAGGGAAAGACAATGCAATAATTAAAAAAAAAGCCATCAGCAAGAGGCGTCAAAGAAAAACAATTAAATTAAAAATTAAATTAATTAAATTAAAGGTCACCCAATGGCTCCTGATACAGCATGGTTTTAAGTGCTTTTTTGAAGGCGGGCAGGAACTGTGCAAGGCGCAACTCACTTGGGAGATGGCTCCCGAGTGAGCCACAGAGAAGGCACGGTTGTGTGTAAGCGATTTCCACGCCTCCCTAAGCATGGGCACTCGGAATGAGAGCGCCTGCAACATTCTAGTGGGTCGGGCCTCAGTTGACTTTTGGGAGACACACTCTGACAAGTATTCGGGTCCCAAGCCGTGGAGGGTTTTGTAAACCAAAATCAGGACCTTGAACCTTATCTGGAGAGCCATGGGCAGCCAATGCAGGTGGGCCAGAACTGGGGTGATACAATTGTATCTACGTGCACCCACCACCAGTCTGGCCACCGCATTCCGCACCCGTTGGAGTCTCCAGGTAAGGGTCAAGGGCAACACCACATAGAGGGCATTGCACTAATCAATCCTCGAGATCACAAGGGCCTGCACAACTGTTCTCAGGGAGGCCTCATCTAGGTACGGACGAATCTGGGCGATCCGGTGGAGATGGGAAAAAGTGGTCTTGGAAACAGACGTCACCTGAGCTTCAAGGGATAGGGCTGAATCGAAGACCACACCCAGATTCCTGGTCAGAGGGTGACAACCCCTAAACTGGGGAGGGGGCCATTGTACCCAGAGGAGGGCGACCCAAAGAATAGAACCTTGGTCTTCTCTGTATTAAGTCTGAGCCTGTTGGTCCTGGTCCATTCCATGACCGCCTCCAGGCACAGATTGTAATTAATTGTACTAGACTGTATATTATCCCTCATTACTGTAAGCCGCCTTGGGTCCTTTTCCAAGGAGAAAGGTGGGATAAAAACACTCTAAAATAAATATAAATAAGAATAAGATAGTGCTTGAATCACACAATAGTCTTCCTTCATCATTTGATAAGGCCATGCTATTCTAATTATATGAGTAACTAATAATACTATATACAGTTGTGCTGCAAAAGAAGGGATGCTACCGGTACCTCTCATTCAGTTACAGCTGTAATACAATGCTATTGTCTATGGGGAAAGGAATGCATTATGAGCAACTAATTATTATAGTCACTTCCAAGGTCTGAACACACTCAGCAGGTGCAACCACCTAACAAATTCTACTGCTATCACAGAAGAATATAAAAATTCAATGAAGTAGCAAGCTTTATTGTGCACCTCATTTCATGGCATAGCGACAAGGAGGGACACTGGTCTGTCAAGTTTGACAATTAAATTAAGCCAGGATGGTCAGATACAAAACCAACACTTCATAGATGGAATATTCCAATTCTTATACCAATAACTCCTTCCTAAACCTCCTCCTTCCTACCCTGCCCACCAACACCTGAGGCCTGTTGCTGAAAGCTGCACTTCACATACTGCCTGGGAAATTCATTTATCCCTACGGGCCTGTTCAGCACTGCTCTGAAAGCCAAAAGCATGTTAGCAAAAGTACCAGGTGAAAGAGAGGAGTTGTCTTAAAACAGGTTAATTGTCTGAGATGTAACTTTGCAGCTCCAAATGACAGCTTCGCAACATGAGCATTACGAGAGAGGGAAGTGGTTAAAATGTTTTATGCAAAGTTTTTGGACCATTTATATTTTATTTCCTGCATGTTAAACATGGAATCAGATTTCAGACTTAAAGTGCAATTCCCCCACACACCTTCTCATAAATGAGGCCCATTATGGTCCAGGGTGTTTATTACTAGTTAGGTTGGAACAGGTTTGCGGCTTTAGTTCCCTTCATTTTCATCCACATTGACTGACTATATAAATTTTTGAGTACTTGATACTGACATGAGTGTGTAATAAAAATCTTTCTGGAGTACTCAATACTTTGTATTAACTGCTGTGTACTATTTTCCTATGTATAGCAGGGACCTTTTTTAAAAAAAAATGTTTTCAGTTATTTTTAGTTTTGGTTCCACTGCTGGTTGCAAGCAGCTTTGAAAATGCAGAACTCTAATTAGCTAGACTTCAAAGCCACAGGCAGTTATTTGCCATTAAAGATAACATTTCAAAAAGCAACTTTTATTTTCCCATTCCTTGCTGATCATGAATTCTTAAACTCGTGAGAACACCTTCAGCTGCAAGCCAGCTTTGCTTAGCCTGTGAGCAATATTTTCTTTGTAATTTTGCTATTTCTACTTCTCCTCCTGGAGGCTCTACATGGGCTATCAGACTGTTTTAACAGCTCTGGAAACCTTTACTGCTTCCACAAATCATGAGCAGAGCTGCAGATTTCAATCTGAGCAGTATTTACCATGTGGAGATGTACCTACAGTCTCCAAAACCAAGAACAATTAATAGCAGGTACCTGACAGCTGTATAAAGGTTCTCTTCCATTTCTTTCCATTACCAGGAGTGCTTGATTGGAAAGATTTGGGGCATATAAATAACACACTAGTTTTCAGGTTGAAACAACGCCCAGGGCAATAAGAGTAAGCTTAAAGCATTTTCATTTCCTCTCTTCGCCCAAACTATTAGCCTTTCATTCTCACAATTAAATCTTTGCATGGTATAAGCAAGGAAATGTTGTCCCTCTGCTTACTGAAAAACTGAACACTGTGTCATGTAGGCAGGAAGGACTGGACATATAGCTGTAGACAGAAGTATACTGATCTGTGTTTTTCAACTACAACTCCCAGAATTCCTGGGGCAGCTATGTATACATTTACAGTGGACCCTCATATAACAAACGGTTTGTATCACATAAAATCTGTACAACATAAAAAATTCCGGAGAGAGGGGAAATTTGCTTAACAGAATCTCCTAGGGGGCGAATCTGTACAACATAAAAATGGTCCCAATTAGGGATTACTCCGTTTTCAATGCATTCCTATTGTAAATTTGTACAAAGGAAAATTTGCTTAACAGAATTTCATTTGGAATGGATTGATTCTTTTATACAAGGTACCACTGTAATTTGAGATCTTCAGGACAGGCTCTCTCTTAAGAAAAACCACCCCTTGCAGAGGTCTGCTTCACATGTTCTAGTCTAGAGGGTTCTATATTACAGGAGATCCTTCCTTCAGAGTTACACTTAGCCCTCATGCTCACTGATTTCATGAAAGAAGTGAAAACACATTTTTAAAAACTGGTTTAAAAAACAACTTTGTTTTTTCAGATTATTATTTTGACTGTCTATAAACTGATTGCAATGGATTTTACGGCTGAATGTTTTGTTTTTTAAAATCAGATTTTAATGGTTTTATGGCTGACTCCATTTTTATTCTGCTTTAGGATGTCTGTGAGCCACCTTGAACACCACTCCATAATGGAAAGACATGTGAGGAGGAGAACGAACCCAGAACAGTGGAAAGGGTAGTAGGAAAAACAACAAGAAAGGTTAAAATAAAAAATGTGGAAAGCAAGTGTCACTTGATAAGGATGTTTGATGACAGCATATATGAAGCTTGATTTCAAGCATGTGTTTGGAGTGGAACATGTATTTGTGTTTTGAATCAGAACTAGGAATGCTCAGTTAAAACCCTCACATCAGATGCCTTAACAACAACAACACACAGCACAGGAGATAAAAAGACACTTACTTGATCTCGCTGAAAGTAGATGAGAAGGGCAGCAGCTATCTGGGCTAAGAGGATCAGCAGCAGGCAAGTGAAGTACTGAAAAATAAACCAAGGAGACACCCATCACCTTACAAATAAAGGTCTTTGGAGTATTGTAGTGGGGAGCTCTATGGAATAAAACAAGAAGCCACAGCTTATAAACTAGCAGACTGTTTGGGAACTGCAACACATTTGTGAACTGCAACACATTTTGTAAGGTGCAACCCCAAAATGAAATGCCTTCATCTTTAAAGTACAAGACTCGGTGTGGTTTTTGTGGCAGCACACTCAAAAAGCAACATCAGCTACATTCCCCCCCTCCAAAAAAAGAAGGGTGGAAGCCAATCTGTTTCTTTGGGCGTCCAGGATATCTTTACCAATGTATCATTTCCTATTGTTATGAATGCACAGAATCAACTAAGCTGGCTTCAGTCAGATGTTTCAACAGGCTCTTGGTTGAGATTGACACTGGGTGGTTGAGCAGGTCAGTAGCAAGGCAAGGGTCATCTGCTGACCCTTCCTGCCTAGTATTAGTTGCAGCACCCTGACGATCTTCCTTCTATACGCTCTCGAGTAGCTCATTCATTATGCAAAGGAGAGAAAGGGCAGCTGCCAAACTGAGAAAAGCGCACAAAGGCCACTATCACCAAGAGGTTGGCTCAGCCCTCGACAGCCAAGGGGCCCAACAGGACACAGAAAGGGCCTTCTTGGACCACCTGAGGTCTTGTGAGACAAATGGGAGATGCAAAAAATATATATATTCTCCTTTCTTCAAATCCTAGTTATTTTAAAATAACTTCCAGATGGCACTTATGAAGAAGGATATTTACTATTTTTAAAAAAACTTGACCACTGTATTCAATGAAACTATCAAAGCGGAGAGCTGGCTATATGAATACACATTTTTAAAAGGTTTCTGCCAGGCAACAAAAGAAATGTAAGGGGAGGCACCCTTGAGGAAGGATATTCACAGCTTAAGAGTGTCACAACCCACCCAAAAATAATAATAAAGAAAGGGTCTCTTTACAACTGCTTCCTCTTTAAATTTCCAAGGGAACCACAAAAAGCTGTGATAAGCCAAGGACATTCCTGATATAAATACGGGCATAAATACAGATATAGATGTATATTTGTCTTGCCAGAGTCTCTACGGCAGAGCTGTGGAGCCCATGAAACTCCGGATATTGGCTGCTGCTTCCATCACCTCCAGAGCATTCACAAACCAGCTCCTTGTGAGACA
Organism: Phrynocephalus guinanensis; assembly: GCA_037367245.1. NCBI lineage: Eukaryota > Metazoa > Chordata > Lepidosauria > Squamata > Agamidae > Phrynocephalus > Phrynocephalus guinanensis. Next base: position 132,135,046 of record CM074732.1, on the reverse strand, counting down.
TGTGTTGGGCCAGCTTGTTTTTTAAAAAGCCAACCCTTGCAGCAATTTCAATAATTTTAGGATTCTCCCAACATTCCCTAGGGCAGAGTTGGGCAACAAATATCCATTAAGTCGTTTGCGGACCACAGTTCCCCATCATCCCTCATGACTGGCACTATGCTGACTAAGCCTGTTGGGAGTTTCAGCACCAGAAAGACCATACTCTCCCCAAGAAATGATCCATCACTTGTGTTATAGAGATACTGTACTGTATTCCTAGATGCTTTAACCTGCAACAGAGTTGAGTCTGGGGGACCATTTTCTGCCTCTAGCATCCTCTGGTGGCTATATAGATTGGGAGAGAGAGAAAAAGAGAGAGAGAGAGAGAGAGAGAGAGAGAGAGAGAGAGAGAGTAGAACCCAGAACGAAGCCTATTTCCAGGCTTGAAAACCACTGTAGTCAGCATCTGCAACCATTTTTAAAAGTGAAATGTTGCTCCTGGAAGAAGTGGTTCACCTTTTTTAACTTTGAAGAAAGCACTTTTGTGGAGTAAAATACATAGGATTCTGATGGTATTCAGGGATGTAACAACAGCCTTAAGGCCACCACATGCATTTCCAAAGTTGCAGTTTCCCCCATTGCTGGTCCAGAAAGAACTCAAGCAGAGGAGAATGGTAAAATCATTTCAGACGGCACATATCTGTATCACTTACCAATCCCAAGAGACATCGAATCTCGTTGACTGCTCCGACACAACCCAGGAAGCCCATCAACATTGTGACAGCTCCGACTCCAATAAGAATATAGGCCCCAACCTTTAATGAATAGGACGAGGTCTCTGTGGGAACCAGGAGAGAAATTACACAACCTTTGAGTAGATCCCGTCACATCATTTTACAGGTTCTAGAATGAGGACTGCTCCGAGAGCTACAGGGACTCTGCTTGAAGAACAGCTGAATTCTGATAAGCTGTGATGTAAGCTACACATTTTTTGCAGAGTCACTCAACTTATTAGTCATGTTGGGGTTGTGGATGCAGCTGTTCCAGGCACAAAACAGTTGGTCCAGTGAATGGGCAGGGATTTGAAGGGGGAGCAGGGCATCCTCAGCTTTCAGCAACACAACTGTTTAGGGATCTGGCAGTAGAGCCAGACATTGGGAACTTGATTTCCCCACTGTGCTTCCTTGACAGGGGCTGGGTGCGATTCATAGGATCCCTTCCAGCCCTGAAGTTTTAAATCCGGCATATCCAAACTTCGGCCCTCCAGATATTTTGGACCACAACTCCCACAGTCCTTTGCCAATGGCATCCTAAGCTTAGAATTCTGGGAGTTGTAGTCCAAAACTTCAGGAGGGCCGAAGTTTGGACATGTCTGTTTTAAATGATGTTGCTGGTGGTACTGCTGGTGGTCATCATCATCCACAGGAAAATGTGTCCATGGTGTGGGCTGAGGGAAATCAGGAACAGCTCCTTGTTTGACAACAGTTGATTCCTCTTATAAGGAAAGTTACAAAAGCTTAGTAGGACATCCACAGAGCACCATTTAGATATGTGGTTCTGAGACAAAGCAGACTTTAACAAAAGCCAACTATTCAAACAAATCCAACAACTTTGGGATTTTCCCCATACCCCTTAGGCAGTGGAGGGCGTATACTCTTCAAATTATTATTGGGCTGCAATAATCCCACAATCTCTAACTAATTGGCCTTGCTGGCGAGGAAGGATGGGTGTTACAATCCAGTGGCATCTGGAGGGACATAAATTACTCTCAATGGCCTGAAACCACTTCAGAGTTTCAGAATCTTGCATGAATTACAGGATTCATGTGGCATTGCTGCCGTTTTAGCCGCTTAGGCCAAGGCAGGCAACCTGATTCCCTCTGTAGCTCTTGGCTATGTCGGCCAGTGGCACAGCCTGTAACATCTGGAGGAAAACAGCCTGCCTATCAGTGGCACTGGCAAAGCCTTCAAAAAGCCATAGGAAAAAAAAAGAGATGAGGCCACAATGTTGCCTAAGCTCCACAGACTTCATTTGGCAAAAGGCATTGGTTCCCTTCTCACACCATCTTTTCCCTCTCCCTTTTCTGGGAAGAAAGCCAGAGACATACGAGAGAAGAAGGGAGGCCTGTCTGGCAGCAAACTGGAATGCCCTGCTGTGTAAAAGTTCCTTCCCAGACTCTGTTCATAAGGTTACCAAAGCCGGGGGGGGGGGCAGGAGGAGGCTGAATAAGAAAAAGAAAAAGGACGATACAAGGGAGCACAGAAAACTCAAAGAGGGGAACAGAATCTACACACTGAAGTGCCCCCCCCCCAAGTCTTTAGCAATAAGAGCAGCCAGCAGAAACCCACAGCATTATGGTAAGAGAAGCAAGGAACAATGCTTTTGAGCTGCTCCCTCTACGTAGTTATACGCCTTGATTCCAGGCCTCAAGGAGAAATCCAGGTCACAAATCAAGCCTTTGACTGTTTCTCAAGCTGGCTGCACATATTAAAAAGAGGGAAGCAGCTTGGTTTAATGTCCCCTTTTAGCTCAGCCCTCCCTTGACATCTCCCTTGTGGGCAGCACTACCAGCAGTGACCCAGATAAAGAACAGTTAAATATTCAGACATGGAGCATGGAAATAACACACACTGCCTGCAGGACAGGGAATGTCTTCCTTTCTGTATTTGTGTGTGTGTGTGTGTGTGTGTGTGTGTGTGTGTGCGCGTGCGCGCGCGTGCGTGCACACTTTTAAAAGCATTTGCATGTGTGATTTCGCTTCCCCAAACTGTCCTCAGACTTTTGTTTAAGTGAGCCAAAAGTTGCCTTGCCACAGAGAACTTTCCAAGGCTAATGCTCTCACCATCTGACCCAGCATAGCCTCCCAAGCAAAAAAGCTGATTAACGATAGAAGGAGGCTCTTCTAAACCTACCAAGGAGTCACCTCTGCTTCTGACGAAGATGTGAAGACATGATGATGTTCAGATTGACTCTGCTTGCAAGTTTTGCATGTTAACGTACTGTATCGTATTTTCCTGTCTACAAGACACCCTCATGTACAAGATGACCCCCACTTTTCCAACCCAAAATTATAGTTCCACAACTGCTTGGTTGTCTCCTTCAGTTAATTCCATGTATAATACTCTTTCACTCTCACTCTCACCCAAGTCTCTCACTCACTCACTCACTCACTCACTCACTCTCTCTCTCTCTCTCTCTCTCTCTCTCTCTCTCTCTCTCTCTCTCTCTCTCACACACACACACACACACACACACACACACACACACACACACACAAAGCTCTAAAGGAAAAAGACAGAAAAATGAGGGAAATTGTCTTACGCAGAACTGAAATGAAGCTACTTTTGTCAACCAAAATCCATATTCCGAAGCCAAGGATCACAGCACCTAGGATCTGAAAAACAAGTTTTAGTTACATATAAACCAAACAAGTGTGCATGTTAAATTAAGTATTATCATCAGACAATTCATAATAAGAACAAAATTGTATTTACTGGCACCTTTAGATAGATACATGAAAGAGATATACAAATCAAGTTAGATAATTACACATAGGCCAGAAACCCCTTTGGTTTCCATTCTTTTGTCTGACGTATATTTACCCCATGCCTAGTTGCAGATTTGAGCATTTCCAGCACCACCACCCAAGACCAAGAGGCATTTGGTAGCTCTACACACAAGTACTGTAGTATGACCTTTACATAGGGAAAAACCCTATTTGGCCCTCCCATTACATACAACAAATATACATCACAAAGTCATACTTTAAAAACATAAAGATACACTTATCATTTGCAAATGCATATAAACTTTAAACCCTCCAATAACATTTCTGTGAAGATTCTCAGTCATCCAGGTGAGGTTATCTGGAAGCTGAGTCATAGCAACTTGACTTTTTTCTTGGGAGATCGAAATGTTTTGCTTCTCATCCAAGCACCTTTGTCAGTCTGAGGAAAGTTAATGGTGACTCCTCCAATTTACGTTACATGGGTGATGAGAAATCAAGGTGAACTAGAAACTGGGGGAGTCACCACTAACTTTCCTCAGACTGACAAAGCTGCTTGGGTGAGTAGTGAAACGTTTTAGTCTCTCAACCCCCCAGTAACATCTGTTATACAAGAGGTAGATTACTTATGTATATTAAGTTGGCCATGTATTTATTCATCATAGTTAAGAAAATTAACCTCCTCTTTGGGGGGGGGATCCTTCTGCCTATTTTGGAAATGCGGTCTCCGAGTTGCTTACATACTAGTCAGCCTTATTCGTTTCCCATGTTTCCCTGACCATTACAATTCAAGAGCTAAGCCTGCTAGAACAAAAATAGTGATAGCTCGGCAAGCCTTCTGATGGAGTTCTCATGAAATATCTATTTCAATGTCATCTAAGATGCTGCAAATGTAGATTTATGCAGCGCAAGAGTGGAGAGCCTCTGGACTTCCACATGTTTTAAAATACCATCCCATTGACCTGTACCATTGGTTGTGATGGCTGGGGTTTGTGGAAGTGAAGGTCTAAACCACCTGGAGGAGATAAAACTTCCCCACATTGCTCATAGGATCACAGAACTGTACAGCTACCAATCAGCTATCAGGCACAATTCAAAGTGAATGACCTTAACCTACAAAGCACTGTATGGCCGGGCTCCTAGCTACCTCAAACCTCGAATCTCACAGTATGAACTGGCTCGGGTGTTACGGTCATTAGGAGAGGTCTTTCTCTCATCCCACCACCCTCACATACTGCACTTTCTCTCTTTCACTCTCACTCTCACCCCCAAGTCTCTCACTCACTCACTCTCTCTCTCTCTCTCTCTCTCTCTCTCTCTCACACACACACACACACACACACACACACACACACACAAAGTCTTGTGGGAACACATGAAAGGGCCTTCTTGGCTGCTGCACCCAAACTCTGGAACTCCCTCCCACCAGAGGTGAGGACTGCCCCATATCTGATGTCTTTCCGGAAACAGGGAAATACCTTTCTCTTCAGTCAAGATTTCCCTGAATGGTGGACTATCTATTATGTGACCTTTATATGAATCTACCATATATGATCACATAGATATTGTGTTTATATATTTTGTGATTGCATTGACACTTGTTGGTTTCCTTCACTCATAACTTTTCATGGAATTTTTCACTCACCTTTTAACTACTTCGCTCTCTTGTAGCTTTAATGTAATGCTGTCTGTTATTGCTGTAAGATATCCCTGAATTTCCCTGCTCTCAATTACTTGAGTATGTCTTAAGTGTATTGGATTTTATATTGTCCCTCATTACTGTAAGCCACCTTGGGTCCTTTTCCAAGGAAAAAGTCAGGGTAAAAATACTCTAAAATAAAATACTCTAAAATAAAATAAAATAAATAACCTCAAGAGCCATGAAGCCCAGCCCCTTACTGAATCTGGAAATCCACTGTGAACAATGTAAGGGTCACCTGGACTAGAATGTGATGTAGCTTCAATCACATTCATCGTTTTGAGCTGTACAGTTACGAATCCAGAAACAGATGCGAAGATAAATAATATGTATTTTAGGGTTGAAGGCAAGCAAAGTAGAGAGTGAATAGATATCTAACATGATTGAAGATTCTTTCATGCAAAAATATAAAACCCATTCAGAATACCACATCAGAGAAAGGTGTTTTAACCTAACTTTAACCTCGATGCCCATTTTCTATCTAGTCAGTCTTGCAAGTGTTCATATGCAGAATAGTGTCCAGGATACAGGCTTACTGTTGCAGTGAGAACTGGCTCGCATTTTTTAATTTCCTATAGCCCTCTGCTTTTAAGACACAAACTTGAGGAATTATTACCGACTGCAGTCTCTCAAGGATACATGCCACTAATCACTACCAGACTGGCACAGACTTTTTAAAAAGACCAGTATTGGGCCATCCTTTTCTCCTGCTAATACACCACTGCAAACCAAACCAATCAAAATATTTGTGGCAGAAAGCACACAGCGCAGTCTAGATCAGGAGCGTGGAAACAGGCAACCTTCTAGATGTTGTTGAACGGCACCTCCCATCAGCCCTAGCCAACATAGCCAAGGGTGAGGGAAAGAGGGAGACACACCCCAAGATTTGCAGGGTCACCCATTTCCTTGTACCGGGAACAGACCCCTGGTGTAAAAAGAAAGAATACGAGGAAACAGCTGAATCAAAGCTGGTATCAGGCCTTTTATGTATGATAAACATTTCAAGTAAGGAAACAGGAAACAAATTGTGCTGTGCAGCATCCTGCAATCAGCATGCCCACTAAGAAAACGGCCTACAAACAGGCCCAAATGAAGCCACAAGGCGCACAACATTTACACAGCAGCAAACCCTATGGCACAGGGCCAGTACTTGGCATGTGGACCACAAACACCCTGTAGTCCGACAGTGTTCTGCAAAAGGCTGCCAGCTGGCGGCCTTTGTCATCAGGAGACTGCACAGATTGAGAACGGGGCAATTATTGCCGCTGAGCCATAATCCAGCTTCGCTCCAGCTAATTATAAGCATTTCTGGGGCAAGACAGAAGGCCCGGGCAAACTTCTAGACTGGGATGGGCAAAGTCAAACTACACCCCAAACGCTCTTCCCTTCAAGGCAACCTGTGTCTTTTACAAACCTCATCGCTTGAAAAGATATTTTTACTCACAACAGTCTCTTTTGCTGGAGTTCAGCCTCCTTGAGTTCTTTTAGGTGTTTGAAGGGATTTATTTGTCAACAATCGGTACAATCACCCGCAGTGGAAGTCGCTTTCTGAGAAAAACCCACCCCTGGTGGTGGTACCAGGAAAAACTGGCATGACATCGAAAAAAGGGCTTGACCAAAAACCTGCTGCCGAAACAGCGATCGTAAACGCGGACTGACTGAATAGAGGCGCTTTCTAAGGCGTTTGAAAGGCCAGGTGCGACCGAGCCCTTAGCCAGAGGAGAATTGTGATCACTTATGGTTTTGAAGGAATAAAAGGCCTTTCTGGGTCCCAAAAAAGTTCAAGAGGGTGACAAAGCCAGTATGGCCATGTAAGGTCTAGGTATGGGCTTGGACCTCTGGAATTTAACTACTCCTGCTCTAGACTTCCTTCTGAAAACTGAGTATCTTTGCTGCCTCCCCAGGCGAAAAGAAACATCCTGTTTCAGAAGCAGAAAATGTGATGGTGTGTTGTGTAGGTGAGTGGGTGGGGAGTCGCAGAGTAAATATCAAACCCTTTGTCTGAAGTTTGGGATGGAAAATTCCAACCATACTGTGAGGGATGGCGTTCGAGACCACACACATCTAGATGATATTTGCAACCTTAGCCTGAACTCACTTCACATGAGCCAACTTGGCACAGACACCTTCCTTGATGAATTTTGGGGGCTCTTATCTACATTTTTTACAAAAGGTATCCATGAAAGAATGACATGAAGAATGACATCTTCATGGAAGCTTACAATCTGCTTTAATTTTTAGTGGCACAATAAAGGTATCAGCCTAAACTTGCATTTGTGCAATCCTAAGAATCAGGCAATCTTTTCCTAATCCTATAGCAGAAGAGATTGACTTCTAGAATTTCATGTAAGATTTAAAAAAAAACAATTATAGACATTTTTCTCTTCACTGTGGCTTCCTTTCATGAAGTTCAGAACAGGAATAAAAAGTATCAAAAAGGAATTTGTATGCACCTTTTTCATTGTGAAGCTGAATCACAGAGATCTATCAAGAGCATTAGCTCTATTGTTGAAAGCTATTTCCACCAAAACAAGGATGGAGAAAAGCCAGAAAAAAGCAGGGGGTCCTAGCAAAGGTCCTGGAAAATTCTATTCCATTTCATATCCATGATGTTCTATTTAACATAAAGGTTGAGAGGAACCTGGGTTACTAGTTTGCTCCATCTTTCCAGTTTCTAAGGGAAAGCTGATTCCATTCCCATGACTGTAGAATTTCAAGATAGTAAAGTGTAGTTGTCATCCATCAGAAATCTCAAATACAAGTACAGAATAACCTTGCTCCTACTTGCATTTACACTGTGGCCAAGGACATCAGCTAAGCAGTATTTGCAGACAAAGAACAGAACTCCACATTGAGCTGCATTTCTAGATAGCTGTTTGTTGTCAAACTGCAGAAATAAAACCATACCACCCTACAAAAGGAATCTACATCTAGCAATGCATGTGGTACTTGCAGCAAAATGTTGCAGTGCAGAGAGTTCCTGTTCTGCTGACTTTATCCATTCCATTCTCCTATCATAGTTCCTTTTTCTTTTGCTGTTCCTTTTAAAATTTGGCCCTTGTGTCACAATGGTTAAACTGTTGTCCTACAGCTATTACTGTGCTCATGACCTGGGGTTCAGTTCCAGGAAGCAAGTTCAAGGTTCACTCTGCCTTCCATCCTTCCAAAGTTGGCAAAATGAGAACTCAGGGGTGGGGGCACTGTGTAGCCTGTATAATTCAATTGTAAACTGACCAGAGAGTGCTTTAAGCACCATGGGAGATATATATAAGCAGAATGCTTTGCTTCCTCTTCAACAGTAATCAAGATCGCATTTATTTAATGCCGAGTGAGCATGCTCAAACCTCCCATCTTCATCTGCAAATATTGGGGGACATGTATGTGTGTGCATGTCTGTGTGAAATCATTCTGGCTATCTAAGGACTGGCAGATACAGTCTGAACACTATCTGGAAGTTGACTCATGGCAACTGGACTTCTTTTTCTTGAGAGATAGAAACGTTTCACTACTCATCCAAACAGCATCATCAGTCTGAAGAAAGCTAGTTGTGAGTCCTCCATTTTATATTTCACTTTGACCTCTTGTCAACTGGTCTGAAATAGGCTCATAAGATGAACAATGGCCTGAATAGGCTTGTTAGGTAGACAACAGTATCCATAGCCTTAAGGTGAACAATGGCCTAAGGTGCTGAAACCCATAAACTAAGTATGGGTTGTTAGCTATGGCCTTGGTGGTGAAGGCTATGGATACTGTTGTCTACTTAACAAGTCTATTCAGGCCATTGTTCATCTTATGAGACTATTTCAGACCAGGGTGACAAGAGGTCAAAGCGGACTATAAAATGGAGGACTTGCAACTAGCTTTCTTCAGACTGATGAAGCTATTTGGATGAGCAGAGAAACATTTCATTCTCTCAAGAAAAAGAAGTCCAGTTGCCATGACTCAACTTCCAGATAAACTCACTTGGATGACTGAAAATCTGCACAGACAGTCTGAACACTAGAAACCGGAAATAAAGGTTCACCAAGAGAAAATAAAAAACTGGGAGAGTTATAGCAAAGGGGTAGATTTTGCATGGAAATGGGCGTCAGAGTTCCTCCCTGGAAATATGGGCATTTATACACGACCCCTAAACTCCGGGGCAAATGGCTCCCAGCTCCGGAGCTTAAAAATGTTTCCCCACCAGCTCCGGAGTTTACAGGAAATTAAGTGCGGCCACGCCCACTTTAGCGCGTCCCAGCACACCTTTCAAGTACCTGCTCTTCTGGGGTGAAAATTGCTTGATGCGGTGTAACGATAGTGAGTGTGGGGCTCTCCTCGCTTCTGTTCGTTGTTTTTTTGGCTCCTGCCCCTTTAAGAGCTACTTTACAGAGACAGGAATGTTGCCCGGCAAGAACGGAGGCAGAACGGAGGTGAGCCATGATCTTTTCTTCCTTTTTTTCTCCCTCCCCTCACGCAGCCAGCAGCCAGGGTGGGGACACAGGAAGAGCGACAAGCCCCTAAGATCTCTGGTCCGAATTTAAGTGGCCAGCAGATCTTAAGGGTCGTGTAAAAGCGCTTTATGTCTTCAAAGCAGAAATTCAACAGAGGAACAAGTAACAACAGTTAGGTCATGCCTTTCCCCCTCTGTGAACATTGTGCAGTTCTGTGCAGTTCATCGTATATTAATCCATCCTGTTGCATTAGACACCATGGACTGAAAGGGGGGGGTACACAGGAAGACACGGGTAGAAGCAATAAATATCATGTTGTAAACCGCACAGAGTAGACTTGATGCCAAATGGGCAGTATAAAAGTATAATAAATAAATAAAATAAATAAGTAGTTTGTGTATTCAGCAAACCAAATTTACTACTTAAAGAAAACAAAACCCAAAATACAGGGAAGGAAGAGTGGAACAAAAGTTAAGATTCCTGCTATTGTCTGGAGTAATTGCAGGAAGTATTGTACCTTTAATGAAATATATGCTTACATCTAGAAGAAGCTCAAACCCCTAGAGCACAAAACAAGCCAGCCAGCCAGTCAGCCAGCGAGAAACAAAGAAAGAAAGAAAGAAAGAAAGAAAGAAAGAAAGAAAGAAAGAAAGAAAGAAAGAAAGAAAGAAAGAAAGAAAGAAAGAAAGAAAGAAAGAAAGAAAGAAAGAAAGAAAGAAAGAAAGAAAACTGTGGTATAGTGTGGAATAGACATGGGCACGACCAGAAAAAATGACGTTTCGAGCTTTCGTTTGTCGGAACAGGTCCGTTTCGGCTCGTTTCCGTTAGTCGCAAAAATTTTTTCAAAAAATTGTCGTTTCCGTTTGTAGTTTGTCGTTTCCACCGTGATTTAGTGCGTTTTGACTTCCCAGAGAATAGGGGTGTCCCGCAATCGGGGCCGGCGCTAGGTGTTTTTGCACCCTAGGCGGCGGGCGGGGGGAGGTGTGGGCGGGTGGCGGTAGCGGGGGGCCATGGGTGGGCGATGGCCACGGGCAGGTGAGTGGGTAGGTGGCGGCGTGGGCCGCAGGCAGGTGGCGGCACGGGCGGACCGGTGAGTGGGCAGTTAGGATATCACTTAGGAAGGATAGAGTTTCTGTTCTTGGCTTGCACCCCAAATGTATGAGTGTGCAAGCAAATTGAAGTTGGGAAAATAGAAAATAAATGGTAGTATATAATATATTTTTAAAATAAATCCACACCTCCCACTCCCAGTCGAACCTCCCCCTTTATCCAATATCAGAAAAAAATCCTCAAACTGCCAGAGAAGAAATAAAGAATAAACTGCTATTCCCTTCAGCAGACAAAGCTGCAGGGAATCAAAGAAATTATTTTCTAAATTCAATTCCCTCCCTCCCTGCCTAACTTAAATCCTAAAGCCTCCAGCCTCCCTCCTCAATCTCGATCGGATCAGCACCAGCAGCCAGCCCTCCTCCCTCAACCACATCCATACACCCGACTGCGATTTCTGGAAGGTGCCGGCATCCAGAAGTGTCAGTCAAAAACCTGGCGATGCCATTGGTGGAATGGTTCAAAAAAATTGCATGGTCCCATCCCATGCCCAGCCCAAATGGGCAGGTCTAAAAAAATAAAAATAAAATAAAATAAAATAAAATAAAATAAATACGACGTTTTATTGCTATAAAAAACCCACTGCTGCTACTATAAAAATTCAGGCATTTAAAATAAATAAATTTCACATGTTTCTGTGGTGATTTGGTGTGTTTTTTGACCACGATTTCAAAAGAAAAATTGTGGTCGCCATTTTGGATCACCCCCAAACGCATGGCATGCAGCGAGACAGACAACGAGGATGACCCCCACCCAGCCTGGTGCAAGCAGCCCAGGACAGGAGGAGAGGGGGGGGGAGGCCGGGGACCCCCCAGAAATCACCCCTCTGGTAGGTGGCAAAGCCTCAGGCAGGCATATTTTTGCCTGCTTTTTTGGCTGGGAGTCGGGTTTTAAAAAAAAAAAAACTTTTAAAACTTTTTCTGTGCTTTGCATCGCGCGATCGCCGTGATGCCACAAACAGAAACGAAAAACCCGACCAAATTTTTCTTTTTTTGGTTCGAGTTCGAGTTCTGATGGCTTAATTATCGTTACTGTTTCCGTTACGTAACGGAAACGATAACCAAAAACGGAAATGACAATTTCGCCAAGTCATGCTCATGTCTAGTGTGGAATATACAAGCTCATAAGACAGAACTGCTGATGGGCAGACCCTTAACTTGTGCACTGGTGCAGTTTGCAGGTCAGGCAGCTGCAGGACTTTGGAACAGAGAGAGGGGCATCTTCAGGGAACATTTACTTGTTTGTCGAATCCATGGTATTGAAGTATCAAAATCATTTTCCAACGAGATTTTTCCTCTCCGAGTGACAAGAGTTCATTTAAGCAGAACCTACGTGGACATGTTTCCAAGTCATAAGCAAAGTGTAAATCCAGCAGGAGTTTAAGAGCTCCTGTGTGCCGGCAACCATTTAAAAGACAGGATTGTGTATTGTGCCATTTTTAGCCTTGAAGCAACCATTCACTATGTGGGCACCCAAATATTATGGGCCTCTACAAAGTTGAGTAAGAAGTTAAGGGCATCCAAAAAGATCCGCAGATACTGTTCTGTTCAGTTCCACAGAAAACTGTGATGCCGAGCATGTGTTTTAGTAAAAATGTGAATGACTTCTATGAACAGACAGATGGAGTTGCCACGGGGAGCCCCTCAGCCTAGTAATAGCAAACGTCTACATGGAACATTTCAAAAAACAAACTCTGGATGTGGAACCCTTTGCACCCACAGTCTGGTTCCGTACATGGATGGCACATTCATGGCCTAGAGCCATGGTGAACATAAACTGGAAGAATTTCTAAACTACCTCAATAATATCCACCCAAATATACAATTCACCATGGAAGAAGAAATAGAGGGGAAACTCCAATTCTTAGATGTCATGGTCATACACAAATCGAACCTCCAATTAGGACACAAGGTCTACAGAAAACCTACCCACACAGATTGGTACCTACATAAAAATTCCAGCCACTACCCATGACAAAAAAGAGGCATAATCAAAACACTTGTTGACCGTGCAAACCAAAACTGCGAAGCTGAATTCCTCTACTCTGAACTCAGCCACCTGAATTGGGCCCTATAGGCAAATGGCTATTCCAAGAACGAAATCAAAAGAGCCATCAAACTAGAAAAACAACAACACCAAACTGAAGAAGAAAAACAGCCTCCAACAAACAAAGTATTTCTGCCATATATAAAAGGAGCCACGGACCACACTGAAAAAGTGTTGGAAAAAAAACATAACCTACAAACAGTATTTAGACCCAACACAGAAATACAACAGATGCTACAAGTCAGCAAAGGACAAAAGGAACCCACTCGCCACTGCAGGAATATACCAGATACCTTGTAGTTGTGGCAAGGTATATAGACCAATTCTTAGGCCACTTTATGGGGGGAGGTGACTTTATTCTGTCAGGGCCATGGCCTATCATGAGATGATTATGTTGTCAGCAAACATAGAGTTCCTTTTACTGGGTTCAGAGCTGATGTTGCATAATTTGTCCCAGGTAGAGAAAACCAGAAAAACCTGATTTAAAAAAAAAAACCAACAGCATCAAGACAGTTAACCTGCATCACAGGTGTCCTGAAGGCAAGGTGTAGGCTCTTTTGAGGTAAATAGTGGTGATGATGTTGCTTGCTCAAATGGACTTTCCTAATTGTATTTACTATAGTCTTGCTTTTACAATTGGAACAGCCAGTGTAGTGTAGTGGATTGAATAATGGACTAAGACTCAGGAAGCCTGCATTCAAATCTCTACTCAGCCATAGAAACTCACTGGGGTTATGGAGCTGGCAAAACCATTCCTTGACTATTTCACTTTCATTGGAAGCCCTTCTGGGGTTGCTAATAAGTCCATTCTGACTCAAAGGCAGTCCTTTCAGTTAGAAGTCTGAAGCCTAAGAGCACCAATGTGTTGTCCAGCGATCTATCTATCTTGCTTGGGACATTGAACAACAGCCTCGTTTAAAACACACACACACACACACACACACACACACACACACACACACACACACACACACACACACACACACACACACACACACACACACTGTAATGTTTACATAATGAGTTGCTTGCTCACACCATGTATAATTTCCTTTCTTTATACCCGTTATGTCTAAAAGCCACATCTGTGCCACCTGAACAGGATGTCTCCACATCAAGTAGATCTTCTCTAGGCATCATACTATAATAATAATTAAAGCTGTTCCACACTCCAAACCCCAAGGGCCCACTTCTGCACATAAATTAATTGGACTGCTTTGTAACTTCTATACCCTAGGTAAAAAGATAGCATTGTCTGACCACTTTCAGCTGTATCAACTGGGGTGGGGGACCGTATCAACCGGGGTGGGGTGGGGGTGTCAGTCTGAAAGCTAAATGAAAAAGAAGTCTAAACGACTCTTTCTTTCTGCAGCCTGTGGCCTAGCTAACAACAACTGCAGAAGAGCTCATAGGAAGAAAGATCCAACAGCCTTATTCCCTCCCAGCCATTTGCTTCCCTCTGAGAGCCAAGCCCTCGGAAGACTTTCCAATTCTCTCTGTGTAAAATGTGGGAAAATACTTTCCTATTCAGAGCGGGATTTATTCAGCCAAGCACCTCCTTTCAGTTCAGAAGCTTCCCATTAAGTCTCCAAGCACACACTTGGCTCTACTGGTGAGAGAGCAAAGCTCTCTCTCTCTCTCTCTCTCTCTCTCTCTCTCTCTCTCTCTCTCTCTCTCTCTCTCTCTCTGTGTGTGTGTGTGTGTGTGTGTGTGTGTATGTGTGTGTGTGTGTGTGTGAGTGTGAGTGTGAGTGTAAGAACTGGAACTAGATTAAGAGCTGAAAACATCAATTTCATTTAATTGCCATGCCAATGAGAAGACGAGTGAGCGCTGGCATGAGACAATGGTTTGCTGAGAGCCATTGTAGATGCAGGGCTTCTTCTCTCAGCATACTCAGATTACATTTCCATAAGCGCTTTGCTCCATTTTGTTATCCTTTGTGAAAGGGTTGCTATAGAAATTGCAGACTGAGCCCTTGACCCAGCCCAATCACTTCATCTGAAGCTTCACATCATAACCAGTTCACACTTGATACAGTAGACACGACGGTAGCATGCACTAACACATCAAAACATAGAAAAGAAGAGGGGTAATGGGTCCCGATGTAAAGGTTACATCTCCTAACAGCCCTAAGCAGCAGAGGCAGTAGAGAGGAGAAATGGAAGCAGAGGTCCAGCAGTAACCTCTGAAGGGCTGTGTGTTCTCCAATTGTGTTGCAAAACAAAGTGCAGGGGTTGAAAACCAATAAAGCTTGGAAGGAACCAGCATTAAGTAAAACAGTTATCTACCCTTTTTGTAACAAGGGTATAACTAAGCTCTATTTCAAAAGTAATATTAGTAGCAGTTACAAAACTATTTTCAATTAAATTACTTTTAAAGAGCATTTTAAGGCATTTTGGAGGTCTTTTAAGAGACATTGTGGAGGAGATTTGTCAGTCTTGCAGCAAGGGAAGTAGCTTGTTTTCTTGCTTTGTGTTTTTATAAATCTTCCAAGAGTGGCATATTAGAATGAACCACTAGGGAATGTATCTCTATAAAGAGCACTAGATGTTTTCCCCTCTGTTACGTCTCTATTTTTCTGACAATTTGAACAGCACAACTCAATCACTGAAGTGCAGCAAATTACTTTATTGACCAGAGCAACTATAAAAAGAAAGTCAACCTGGTTGCCATTAAAGCAAGTTATGGTAATAATTCAACAATTTCGTTTTTTAAAATTTCCAAATTGTGGTGTATGTATCATCTGAATAGTGAAATAACTTAACTGCTCTTCTGCTTCTCAAAGCGTTTCCAAATGGTCGTTCCCTGCTCACTATTTCACCCTCTTAGGGCTTGTAACATGTAACAGAGGATACAGAGATGCTGCCAACCTTCACATCCCATCTTGTTTCCCTAACAAAAATGCTTTTACTCAAGATCATATGTTGACACAAGTCATGTGTTTGTGTGTGTGTTTCTGTGTGTATCAGAGCAGAAAAAAAGGACAGAGACATGGCATTGCTGTCAAAAATGTGCAGATTGTATAACAGAATGATACTTAATGAAGGGATTTTAATTCATGAAAGCTTGCATTAACTGGCTGTTATGAATTTTTCGGGCTGTTTGGCCAAACACAACGAAACAGCCCAAAAAACCCACAACTGTCATCTGATTCAGGACGTGAAAGCCTTCAAGAACACTTGCATTAACGGAGCCTCGTGGCACAGTGGTTAAAAGCCTGTACTGCAGCTAAAACTGTGCTCATGACCTGGGGTTCAACCCCAGGTAGCCAGCTCATGATGGACTCAGTCTTCCATCCTTCCAAGGTTGGTAAAATGAGTACCCAGCTTATGGGGGGGAATTAAACTGTAAACTACCCAGAGACCACTCGAAGTGGTATGGGGCGGTATTTAAGCAGAACACTTTGCTTTTTGCTTTGCTTTGCTTGATCTTTTTTAGTGGCCTAATAAAAGTGTTGTATTCTTTTGTACTTCAATGACACTAGGGAGACCTTATTAAGCGCAAAGGCCCTGAAAGGATGGAGATTGTTTTTAGATTCATGATCAGCTACCAGACCCAAATAGAAGCACCATTTCAATCTGGATGCTAGAAGACTTCAATCACCCAAGAAGGCATATCTGTTTAACTATTTTTCTGTAAAAATCACAGTCTTGTGGAACCTTAAAAACGAAAGCATTTTATTTAGCATAAGTTTTCCCTGTACTGCAGCCCACCTCTATCTTATGCCAGATGCAACTTGTTAGTCTTAAAAGTGCCATGAGACACTTTGTTGTTTTTGCTGCTGCAGACCAACACTGCGATGTTCCCCTGCAATTTCTCTATGCTCACAAGACCATCAAGTACCTAACAAAAAGAACTGAGGAACTAAAAAATAACCTCCAGACCAGCCCTTGCTCCCCTCACCCTGAGACCCGTCACCGAGGGACAGAATAATTGGTTGAAGAGGCAATGCAAAGAAACACTGCGGCAGAACCAGAAACAGGGGATGAGTCACAGAAGATGTCCAAGTTGGTTAGGTGCTCCAGCTTTCCCTCTGTACTGTAGGTCTGAGCGTGGGACCAGATGGATATTCCTGTGAGTTCTGCCCTCTCCATTCTGAAGGACACAGTCCTGCTCCCTTGCAACAGCGGGCCTTTAAAAGAGAGTCCTCCTCTGTATGCTAAAACCATACACGACCTTTGGTCCCTGGCAGCCTTAACTGGAATGCTGATTGCTTGGGAGATGGAAACAACAAAAGCTTACAGCAAGGGTAAAAAAAATGTGGCATAGAAAGCAAACTGAAAACCAGTTCCAGATGTGTCCCAGACGCACCAGCTGGGCAAGCTTTCCTGGATGCCTAGTCAACATGGCACAGAGTGAGAAAGTGGCAGTGTGAGAGAGAGGGGAAAGGAACCACATATTCAGAAAGCATGCCTCTTTTATTTATGTTGTGATTTACAACAGCTTGAAGAGAGGAAGCACACACAGGTTTAAAAAAGAGAGCCATCGTCAGTTTTCCTGCCTCTGCTCTGCAGGTTAGGAATCTGCAGACGCAGAAGTAGCATAAAACAGATGTGCAAAAGCAGATGCACACATGGCATCCAAACCGTCGCAGGAAAACCCTGGATGCCTCTCCTATAGCAAACACATGTGAATGTCACACACAAGTGGTCGTCAGACTGCTGCATCACTTGGGTCATCAATATACAAGGTGGAAAAGGTGGAAATATGAAATTCTCAGCTTCATCTCTGAGAAAAGCACAAGGGGAGAGATGTTTTCAACATCTGGTCAGGGCCTGCCCCCTATATAGTAGGGCAAACTGCACAAGCATTAAGAGAAAAGTAGCATAAATGTTTTTTATGGGTAGCCTACTGTTAATACCTAACTTAGTTGAGAAATTTCTTCTTCTATATGTTGTTAGCTCTAGCAAACAAACAAACTGTGAGAGATGGCAGTAGTTGGAGTTCAACCTCCAAAAAGGTCACACAAGGGGAAAACACTGTCGAAGACAAAGAGATCCCATGGAAGTAAATACAAATTCCAGTACTCTGCGGTAGTATGTGCAGGGTATGTTTAAGTGAAATCATTTATTTATTACCATTGATCGAGAATCCCTGAGAAGGCTTTACTAAATGTGATTTAGAGCAGAACTCGACAGATCAGGCACAAGCCCTTCGCTGCAAGTCAGAGAGGACACAACAGAAAAAAGAGCTCAGGGGAAGCTCATGCAGGAAGTTATACCACACACCCCTGCTTCTTCTCCTGTCCAAACGCATCTGGAATAGGTGCCTTAACCATGCAGCAACTTGGGCTATGGTTATCTGGTGCCGTTCTGTTTCAGAGATGATAGAGGATTCCAGATTGTTTCTAAACTTGTAGTTTCACCAGGCAAGAAGAAACACAACTGCCAGATGCCAAGAGCAAGAAGGAAACGGTGCAATTTCCTGAAGAGACAGTTGAACTTTCTTCCTAGGAAACAAAGGCTAGTGAGTAAGTAATCCACCAGCCCAAAAGGAAGAATGTTCCCACTCCAGTCTCAGTTCCCTCCTAAGTAGCAGTTACTCAAAACTGATTTCCAAATTTTTATTTATTTATTTATTTATTTATTTATTTATTTATTTATTTATTTATTTAATATGCTGCCCACTACCTAATGGTCTCTGGGCAGCTCACAACAATTAAAATGAACAATTAAAAGCTAATTAAAACATTAAAAAGCAATATACTAAAACTGCCATCAGGACCCACAATCTATGTTATATCAGTTAAAAAAAAACTTCTGGAACAGGAAGATGTTTTACATGTCATTTAAACGTCATCAATGTTGGTGCCAGGGGGATCTCACTTGGGAGGGCATTCCATAGTCTCACTAACTGCTCAGAAATGCAAATACTGTATGTTACAAATACAGAGGAGGAGTTCATGAGGAAACTCATGACAGTTTTACATCATTATGGAGACACCATAGATCTTGCTTAATATTTAAACATTTAAAAATTCCCCTTGATCACCCATGCTGCTCCTGTATGACATAATTACATACTCATACGTACAGTCATTCCTTAATTGGGCAGCCCCAATGGACTGGCCTCTCTCTTTCTACTTGACATCAAATGTCCACATGGAGAACAGCCTCTCCTGGCAAGGCAGGATGATATAGACAGGTTTCCCACATCTAGCTACTGTAGTCCACTGTGGTATTAACTTCCTGGAATTCTGTTGTCTTTCTAATCATTTGAATTGCCCAGACATACAAGAAAACTAGAAGGTCAAGCAGCCATAAAATAAATAGAGCAAAAACAGAGCACAGATAATTCATTACAAATGCAGATAGCAACCCCAAAACAAATAAAGTACACCTCTCAACCCCTGAAAACGTATTTACCAGCACAGAGTAAGTTCTCACACTAAAACAGATTGCCTGCAAGGCAAGTGTCAAATCCAGCACATGGGAGATGGGAGGGGCTAAAAAGGATGGCTTGCACTGAAAGATACAGTATTTTTCAAGACTATATTTTTGTCTAAAATTGTTAGACTAAAAATTGAGGGTTATCTAGTACACGGAAGTAGCTGAGGAGACCTGCGCAGATGCAAAGCTATAGTTTTGGGTTGGAAAAGTAGGGGTCGTCTTATACATGGGGCGTCTTATAGATGGGAAAATATGGTACAGTACATGCTTTTTATAACAGCAGCCAGTATATTATGATTCTTAACTCTTTTGGGTTAAGAATCCATGACCCAATGGATTTTCTGGTCTAGGCATGTGTCTGCTCTAAATCCATTCATTACATTCTCCCCCCCCCCCAGCATTTCATTTATATCACTTTTGGATCATATTTTTAAATTTGCATTTATTAATGCATATTTAACTAGCCAGCTGATATTGCCCTCATTTCGACAAAAACCTAAGACCTGGGTTTCAGCAAAAAGACCCAATATGTAGGATCTTGCTTATGATTTGCCACTGCTGATGTGAATACAGTAGGACCCCGGTATCCACTGGGGATTGGTTCCAGGCCTTCCTTTGGATAATGAAAACAGTGGATAAGAGAGAACGCCTGCCTGCCCACCCCCAAACTGCTGTTTCCTGACAGTAGCTTGCTTTATGACTGCTATTTTGAGACAGTAGCTTGCTTTATGACCGCTGTTTGTGACAGTAGCTTGCTTTACAGCTGCTTTTTTTGACAACAGCTTGCTTTACAGCTTGCTTTGTGGCTGCTGAATTATTTAATTTTTTCCTTTGCCAACCGTGAATAACTGAGTCAGTGGATACGGGAGTCCTACTGTAGTGAATTATTGTTCTTTTTGGATTGTGTCTAATTGTTTTTGTTGACTGTAGTCCCACCATTACTTGTGCTGGCTAGATAGCTCAGTGAATTAGATGTCCGGCTGCGCAGCCAAAGTTTGGGAGTTTGATTGCCCACTAATGCCTCTTTGGAGAAGAGTAAGCCTGTGCAGCCTTGGGCCAACAGCACAGGGCACTTCCCAGAAGAAATGATAAGCCTGTTCTGTGAATGATGACCTAGAGAACCCTGAAGAGTCACTACAAAGCGGAAGTTGACCTGGTGGCATATCATTGTTATTACTATTATTAGAACTACATGTACAGGGAGCACTGAAAACGTTTTAAAACAGTATCAAAAGGACATATCTAAACACATCCCTTTGCAATTTAGGATTTCCTATGCAGTGTGTTGCACTGTGAAACAAGGTATATTCAGGAAAGGTGAAATCCTGTAGATAACTATCTTCTAATTGCACGTATTAATCTGGGAGGGATGACTGACGTCATTCTGCATCAGAGCTGACTAGTGTCAGATTTTCATCCTTCTAAGTAAGAGTTTCTAGAAGTGATCGCCATCACTCGAGTGTTGACCAAGAATAAATGCTTTAAGGTTTTTATTTCTTTTGTTGTTTGTTTTGAAAAAGATAGCAGACCTAATGCTTACATTTACAATGTAAACTAGATGAGCTGAAGAAAGGAAAGCAGAAAGGGACATGAAAAAAGTGCTGCAAATAACCTTGATAAATTAAATATAATGTTTATAACTGATGAGTAAGAGGTAGCTTGGATAACCATGGTTAAAATTTGCATCACTGAGATGGAACAGGAAAATTGGGAAAGAAACTATTTTCTCTCCTGTTTTTGCCAAAGTTTCCAGAAATTGTTCGTCTCTAAGTATGGATCAAAAGATTGTTTCCTTTATCCTGGCTATAAATTTTCCCTTATAGACATCAAACATCTAGTGTTTTCTATCAATTCATTTAGGAAAGAAAATACTCAATAATTAGACAGTGAAGAGTGCAATACCTGTGATCAAAAGGTGCTTTAATGGCCTCAAACAAAGCAATAACTGAGATCAGTAATGAAGTGTATTAACAGCATTAAGCTGCTGCTGGAAGGCAAGTTACCCTCTTAAGAGAATTGCTCTTAAGGGAAAAGATGAAAGGGTGTCTATACATTCAGGTTAAAAAAAGATGTTAAGGATCAAGCATTATCAAAGTGTGTGTAAAGTACAAAGACATGTTAGCCCCAGGGATGTCCTCTGTTTCATCTGTGATATATGGGGAAAGGCTTTTACCATCAAAACTGAAAACTGTGAATCAAATTTCTGACTGGACTTAAATTGGCATTGTGATGTGTTTCATTAATAAGGCTGTTCTTCCAATATTAGAAATAGGTTATGCAGATGTATTTTGTCTCCTTACCCCGAGTGATCTATAAAATCAGGAATATAGGCTGTTAGCATACAACAAAAGGAAACCAAAAAATTTCGAAAGGGCTGATCAAGCTACATTTGAATTTAAAGTCTATTTTGTATGGCATATGCCAAGTCCTTTGCAAAAAGTAGTTATCAGTTTGGGAGAGTGACCTACAATTAAAGACTTTCTGAAAGAAATAAAATCTGCACCTAGCCAGCATAATTGCATGCCCACGCAGATTAGGAAGCTGTAAGTAGAAGTGAGTCAGTGACTTTCATTAGAAACCATAAATTTTGTGAATGTACACTGGTTATTGGGAGAAATAAGCAGTTCTGAACCTCAGCAGGAAAAGCAATTTGAGATGTGTTATATGGCAGATGTGTTATATATACAGCAAGAGGAAATATTTGCCCTCTAATATTATTCTGTTAAGTCATTTGAGGAGTTCTACAGAAATTGCTTGCTGTTTTTTAAAATTATTATTGCTAGCAACTGGGAGAACACTTGTAGTGAAAAACTTTAGCTCTACAAAATTGCAAGCCTTTAGAAACAGGTTCAAAAATTTGGACTATTATTATGGCTGGCACTGCAGCTCTTATATCCGCTCAGTGGGGAAGATACATCATGCAATCGTTCATGGAGCACTAGGGTAGGATACAAAGAAACCACAACCATATATCCCTGCTATAAAGCTGAGCATGGCACATTGTGATCCAGGTCTGTATACAGTTTCATGGCTGTTTTTTAGAGCTGCCAACCCCACCCAGTACCAGCTTCTTCTGTTTTTTGGCAAAAGATAGATAGATAAGAGAGAGGGGGGTAATTTGCAATTATTGGAAACCTCCAATAAACAGAGTCATCTTTTCTAAAGGTTATAGCAGTGGTTCTCAACCTGTGGGTCCCCAGATGTTCCTGGGCTGCAACTCCCAGAAGCCTCCACCACTCACTGTGCTGGAAGGGATTTCTGGGAGTTGCAGTTCAGGAATATCTGGAGGCCCACAGGCTGAGAACCACTGGGTTACAGCCTTCCTCCAGTGCACCCTAAAATACCAATTTTTTTACAACTACTGCAGACAATTCCCATGTATAGGAAACAGGCCCTCAGACCCAACCAAGTTTGTTACCCTTGCAAGAAAGGATAGCAAGACTGTACCTTGATGGAACTTTTTGAAATACAGTGTTTGCTTTTTCATTTGTTACAGTTTTGTTAACATTGAATAGATTTTAACTAACATCTCTTCATACTTCTATTGTGTGTATTTTTATTGAGCACAAAGAAAATTTGCCAATGGAAAGCTGATGTTAGCCCTAGTTAATAAATCAAAATACAGTGGTACCTCGACTTACGAATTTAATCCATTCCGAATGCATGCTCTTAAATTGAACTACTCTTAAGTCGGGGTACCTATCTAAAAAATTGAAAAAATAAGTTAAGAAAATGAAAAAAATGAAAAAAAATATTTGTCAGTCGAGCAGACCATATCTAAAATTTGTAAGGCAGCAGTTAAAATGCCAAGTTTCCCGCGCTTAAGTTGAATTGCTCTTAAGTCGAGCTGCTCTTAAATCGGGGTACCACTGTATTAGTATAAATAACAGACAGCCATGGTACAAAATAAACATGTGGAGTCCGTAATGTGGAGCATGTGTTGATGGGAGTACATATCACCAGTGTTAAAATCAGAGTGTAATGGGCACACCAGAGAAAACAGGAAAATGACACTTCCATTCTCTATGGCAGCAGACAATGCAGATAATTTTGCCATAGATAACTAGTTGCCACTGGAGACTCACAGTCCAATGAAACAGAAGGGGAAATATCAATGTAAGCATGAAGCATGTATTCCCTCTATACAGAAAGAGGGTAAAATACACAAAACCCTAATCCACCATGACTCAGCTTCCAAGCTAATCTGCCAATGTGATCAATGCCATTTTTTGCCACTCAACATAAGACTGTTGGAAAAAATTGCTTTGACCCCCCCCCTTCTGTTTTGCTTTGTGTCTGTAATTGTCTTCTTGATGTAACTTTAACATCTCTCTGCCCTCCAGATGTTTTGGACCTCAACTCCCACAGTCCTTTGTCACTGACAATACAGGGTTGGAATTCTTGGAGTTGTGGTCCAAAACATCAGGAGGGACGAAGTTTGGACATCCCTGCATCTAACTCAATCAGTTAACAGCATAATGGCTGAAACAGTCTTCGTATCATTTTCTTTCCGACTCCTGGTTCTTCCTGTCTGATTTTCTGCCAGATATAGACTTGATATATACTTGATATACACACTTGCACAGTGTATGGCATGATTCTATGAACTGCAAAACTGATCCAGAGAAAAACCTCATTAATCAGCAACACTCTGGTTATAACCACATATATAATGGCTAGATGTTCTGCAATGTTGTTGCAAAGTACAGCCAAGGACTTAATTAAAATCGACCAGCCAGGAAATTGGCTTTGTTTGTCTCGAAATAGGAGCACACAGTAAGGAAGGAATTTACAAAGTTTCACACCATTCCACCAGTTTTATGCTGTCAGCCTCTCTCACTATTTTGCCTCTGAGTTTTCTGTTCCTGCAGTAATTACAAGTAACTTAACACAGATTTTACCACAGGTCCCAAAGGAGGGATTGGATAAGGAAATAAGTAGTCTCACACAGAAGCACAAGATCTTTGAATAAAGCCAAGGAATTCTGCAAACGCTTGTATGTACTTCTCAGCTAGGCTGGTGAGGAAAGCAGCATCGCTCTGAACATACATTTTAGGCCAAGAATAAAAAGCCGCAAATATTTTAGAAGCCTCATCATAACAGAGAAGAGTGAACAGATGTCTAAAACAAAGAAAATCTAGATACTCTGGCTTATATCATCACTTCTGGGAAGACAGGTATGATTTAAATAATGGCATTAGGTGGGTGGGATGATGGGGGACACCTGGTTTACCTAAGATCTGTGCACATGAACACATCACATGCTGCTTCTATCTGGACCACAGGCCTTATCTACCGATACTCAGATAGACCTGTCTCTCAGTTGTGGGGGTGGGTGTCTGGTCTACTCATGACCTGCTTTGATCAAACCTCCACCTGGAAATCATCACTGTCTGCTCCCCCACATTCTAGAAGGCTCCTGGTTTACTAAGCTCCATGTAGACCAGTCCCCCTATAGAGAAAGGTCTGGTCAATCCTTGCTCCAGTAGATCATTCATCTGGACACTATCTCCATTTGTATCTGGGCCAGAGGCCTAGTGTACCACCCCTTGGATAAACCTACCCTTCACAGCTTCAGCACGGCTTGGTTTAAGGATCATCTGTCTTTTGTAAGCCATGGCAACCTGCTGGCTTACAAAAGCTATGGCAGCCTACAGTGGCCTAGTCTACCACATCTTTTCCTATGGTGGTAGACCAGACCAATCTATGATGTTTGGGAAGAGTTTACACTGTAAAGTGGGTCTCTTGTAGTAAAACCCTGTTGACCCATGTTAGGTACAACCCTGTTCTTTTCCCCATCCAACAATATATGCCTGCTCAGGTTTATGCTGCACAGTGCTTAACTTTGAATCAGACCTCACTCTTCCTCTCTGCATACAAATACTTACAAAGAAGAGGAGATTGAAGAGGAAAAGGAAGTACTTCGTGACCTTCAGGCAGCCAGAACCCATCTTCTTGGTTTATGAAACCTGGAAAGAAAAGACAGAGTCACATCAGTATATGGCCTTTGCACAGGCAGGCAGAAGAGTCTTTTCCCAGAGATGTTTTCTGCTTCCTCACACACAACCCCCTTGGAACCCAGAGCATGTGAACAGATGATGTTTCTAACAGACAGTCTACTTAGCAGGGTAGGGGGAAAGTTCGTTTTCTTAGGAGAGCTTTTTACTGTTTTGCTCAGACTTTTAGTTTACCATCTACTTGCGCTGGCTTGCACTGCAGAAAACTCCATCATCAATTCATCAGCCCCCCCCCCCCAAAAAAAGTTTCAGGAGCAGGTCAGCCAAACTAAGACCCTGGAATGTTTTATTTTAAAAATAGCTACAAGCACAGTCGGAAGACTCCACTGCTCACTCCATGGTTTTTTTTAAAAAAAAAAAACCAACTATTTATCTTTCCATTTTTTCTGAATTTTACTGCAATAACTACATTTAAAATTGCTACTCATTAAAACAAAATTTCAGTACAAGAAGCCACCAGGCCATGGTAAAAAGCACATTCTCATCCAGTCTTCTTCATTTCACTTCCATATTCACACAGTGCACAAGGCAGCAACAACACTAGTCAGTAGTTTGAACCACTGGATGATTTTCCTTCCCTACTATCGTATTATGAGGCTACATCATATAACTATGAACATAACTAAGATGCTAAATCAACAAACTGCAAAAGGAGTGACCCTCATTAATTTACAACTATAATGTAATGCAGCTACACATTTGTACTTGGGAGGAATTAGTTATAAGTTACTAGTTATTAGAAATCAATTATTTCCCACCTCTGGCCAATCTCCTTTCTAGAGGATGCTCCACAATACAAGGGTAAACCATAGCAAGTATCTGCTAACGTTCAGTCATGTTTGCTACTTTTTTGTTAGGGAAGTGTGCATGTCATAATTATTAAAGGTCCTCTTCTCACCTATCCCAATTTCTTTTTAAACTAAAAAGAATCAAATAGACACACATGCATCACAGGCTGTACAGGCTGGCCGGGTATAGAGAAGTCACAATGCAGCTGATGCAGAGTTTTAAACTGACTGCATTTTCTACTGCAGGCTGTAAAGCTTGCTTTGATCATCTACTAGCCTGTGCCTCCTCCAAGAATGCATTTCTCTTTCGTCCTTCCACTTCTTAATGTTATTGTTTTTCAGTCGTCTAAACAAGTGGGCATCTCACCTAATTGACTTGGGATTTCAATGAGGGAAAGGATTCTTCCATAGGATCATAGAGAATACCTTCCCTCTCCTTGCCTCATTCCACAGAAGATGAACAAAATGAGTCTACCTGTTCATTTACAAGGCAAGTTCCTATTCTACCTGCAGCAGAAAAGCAATAGTTGAGTGCTCTTCAATCTCAGATAGCACTCAATGTAGGCTTCTGCATGCATAACATATGGAGGTGTTCCATGTGGGAATAGACCCTCCAAAATAGCACCCATTCTTCTGCTTACAAGAGGGGCAGGATAACATCAGTAAAAATCCTTTAAAAGTAGACAAACTGGTGCCTTCCAGACATTTTAGACCACAACAACTCCAGTAACTTCTACCCACCGGTCATGTCTTCTGGGGTTCTACAGCAGTTATTATCCACAACATCTGGAGGGCAATAGGTAGTCTATCCTTACTGCAAAAACCATATTAGATGAACTCCGCTAGCCTTTTGCTTTAAAAATGATACAACCAGTAGTATACAGACGACTTTAGTTTTTAACTCAGCTGTTTGAAAGATTCTAACCTACAATATTGGCTGAGTTCCGAAACACTCAAATGGTTTTATTTTCCTCAAGCTCTCAGATTTGTCTGTTGATTTTGCAAAACTGCCAGTTGAATTGCATTGGCCCCGGCACTGAGTCAAGGCATTCTCAACCAGCTGTAAAGTTTACTGCCTATTGCATGGTAGCACCTGTAATAGATGTCATTGCTATTTCAATCCCATAAATTGTGTACACACATAAAGAGATTCAGAAGCACTTAAACCCTAGAGGTGCAGCACAATAGAAGCCTGAATGTGTGGAAGGCTCAGAGAAAAGACAAAAAGGGCCAGGAAACTTAAGCTTTGGACAAAAAAAAGAAAAGACACAATACTTAGATGTTTCACTGTTTTGGCCTCTACTGCTTTGTTTTGTTACTACATCTGGTACATCTGATTCTGCTATAAACTTGCAGAATATAAAAAAGAAAGCAGAAGCATGATTGGTTTCTGAGCATATCAAGACATCTGTTCAGCTGTCTTATTATTCCTCTGGTTTTACCAATGTTCTAGTATTTGCCAATGCACTTTTCTCAGCATCCAACACTAACCCAGCTGAAAAACTGGTGCATTTGTATCGCCAACGGCGACAGCAAGAGAGTAAAGGTAGGAGGCAGCAGAAGCCAAGAGATGCCCTTGGGGAGTGCCCAGCAAAGAACCTGAAAAGAGAAGGGGGCAGAGAACTACAAAGGCAGATGTGGGGAATGGTGAGTACCCAGCAAATAAGAAAGACAGGGGAAGGGAAAGGGAGAAGGAAACAGAGGTTTATAAGATAAGAAAATTTTCAAAGAAGCAAACCCTATTTTAACACTGAACCTAATGAGAAAATAGGATTTGATTTAACAATGGTTCACTTTACAACTAGCATCAGGGAGCCAATTAGGTTGAAAGTGTGGGAGTCAGCCATGTTGATAAATATCCCACTTGGCTAAAATCCTGTTGTATAACGTTGTGTCAGCATAACCTGGATAAGAAACTAGAAACATTTAAACTCATGGAACCTTTCCTATCCCCCTTCAGGTTCCCAGTCTCCCTGGGCCCTTGTTTGTTCTGAAAAAGCCTTTGAGAAGGTCAGGCCACTGCATGCGGTGGTGTGTGTTTGTGTGCTTCAAAAGTTTTTTAAATGGCCATTCGGCACTGCTAAGACTAGGACCGTCTGCAGCGACCCACTGGCATTTTTAACTATTTAAAATAACACACACACACACACACACACCAAAAAATCTAAAAGGGTGGATAGGAAAGTTTGTATGAATTTAAATTAAATCTTTCCAGTACCTGATCCAGGTTGTACTGGCACACAGGTCTGCCAGCAGGATTTTGTAAAGTATTACAGTATAAGCCTTCAAGTGGAATCCTTACCTCTACTATCAGATTTTCACTTTTTTCCATGCATTTCTCCTGCTAACACAGGAAGAAAAAATGTCAATCCCTATTAACACTCTTGAAGGACTAGCATTTGACAACATCCTTAATGGTCTTGTGTGACAATGCAACAGGAAACAAAGCATGACCAAGGGTAGAAGCAGCCAACACATCATTTTATAGCAGATCTGTTCCTAGCTTCCTCATACTAGACTGTGCTCAGCAAAGGGCAAAGGAACAAAGCAAGTTATTCCGTTCCAGTCTCAAACCTGCTTCTAATCGTATTAAGGATATTTAGGTCAGGACTGAGATCAGGATGGAACTGGAGCATCATTCTAATTGGATATCTCCTTCTCTCTGTGTGGGTCTCTATCTCTCTGATCGGTCAAAAGCAGTTTTCAAAAATATACCAGCTTTGCCAGGCAGGAGGAGAGGGTGGTGGAAAAGGAAAGAGATGGCACCTCAATTGTACCCAAAGAAATTACAAAATTCCTGTTTAGTTCTGATTCTGGGGGTCGGGGGGGGAGGCACCTACACTTGGAAGGGCTTCTTGCGAAGACGATTTCACAGGTCTGCCCAAGGTCACTTTTTATTAAAGCACAGTTTTAAGGGAAGAGGTCTTGGAGACAGAAATCAAATTTGTAGGAAAGCAAACTAAATGCCCATCTAACCTTGTAGAGCCTTTTGCAGGAGCCTCCCGCTGTAGGTCACAACTCACCACCTATGACCCGATCCTTTGAACCTCAAGATGCTGGGTACCTAACCTGGAATCTTCCATGTACAATATAGGTGCTCTGCCAGAGAGCTATGTTAACTCTCACTTGAAAGGCACATGTCACTAGTCCATTTATTGGTAAAGCAAAGTGTTCTGCTTATATACCGCCCCATACCACTACAAGTGGTCTCTGGGCGGTTTACAATTTTTAATTACAGTGTGCAGGCTACACATTGCCCCCCCAGCAAGCTGGGTACTCATTTTACCGACCTCGGAAGGATGGAAGGCTGAGTGAACCTTGAGATGAAAAGGACTGGAGCATCCACAGACAATAGCAGTGTGGGAGAGAACACTCTCAGGATGCTGGTAGGCAGTATATTAAAAGTTTATTAAAATAGTCCTTATTAAAATAGCCCAACGCGTTTCGGCCCAAATGGCCTTCTTCAGGGACTTTTTCACTGTGCTCAAAGAAACTCTGGAGACGTAAATGTCTTGCTTCTTGAGAAGCAAGACATTTACGTCTCCAGAGTTTCTTTGAGCACAGTGAAAAAGTCCCTGAAGAAGGCCATTTGGGCCGAAACGTGTTGGGCTATTTTAATAAGGACTATTTTAATAAACTTTTAATATACTGCCTACCAGCATCCTGAGAGTGTTCTCTCCCACACTGCTATTGAGTGAACCTTGAGCCTGCTACCGGGGATTGAACCCAGGTCGTGAGCACAGTTTTACCTGCAGTACAGGCATTTAACCACTGCGCCACGAGGCTCCTAGACTTTGGTTCTACTCCAGTCTCGCTGTAAAGCAGACATCACCTATTTCGGGCTACAGAAACTGCAGTTTGCAGTTCCCTGAAATAATTCATGGCAGCTTGCATCCTTTCGTATAAATGTTCAAGAGCCAATTGTATTGCAGGACAAGAAAGGAAGATAGGTCATTCAGATTACGGACTACAAGCACAGGCCACACAGTTAATTCCAGATATACACTTCAGTTGGATCAGTTCAGTCTGTTTCAAGAAAATAAAAGCACCCAAGAGCTACCCCTATGGCAAAACATGCCCTAATCACTGCATTGCATGTATGTCCCTATGAACAAGTCTGTTAACCACACATGTGTGAGAGGTCAGCTGTATTATAACAGCTACAAACAACATTGTAGAGAAATGCAGATGTTTAGAATGCATGCCTCCATATAAGGCGGCACAGGGATGGGAAAGGCATGAAAGTTATCATGAGAGTTTAGACCCAACTTGGTAAATCTATAGAAAAAGATTTAGTAAGTATTACAGTGAGGATTAGATTTTTGAGCAAGGTTTCAAAAGATCACAGTGAGATAATTTACATCCTACAACAATATTAATGCAATCTACTCAAAGTCCCATGATCTTCCTTTTCTAGGAAGAAGCCGTTTTCCCTAAAATTCTCAAACACAGGAATTAGTTAAGTGTCTCACTCTGGGAATAGAGTGGATCTAATTAAATCTGCACAGCTACAGTAGTGTTAGAAGCAAAATAGTATTCTTCAAGGCTGTCTTCAATAGGTTTCGAAATTTGAAGACTACAGGAAGCTATTTAACTCAGATAGTTCTCACATACCCTAATAACCATCACTTTCCTGTCCCTATGGTCAAGTCATACTACTGTAACTTCATCTTTTCCGTGACTACTACGGTATTGGCCAAATGATGGTGTAAGACTGTCATACTGAGTTTCTGAAATTTACCAGTAATTTCTGGAGGTGAAAGCTATTGAAAGAGTAGCTATGAAACCAATAAACAAAACTATTGTTACATGAAAATTCATCCCTAGTATTTTTCAGTTGCTATTTACAATGCTGGAATATAAAATACTGTATTCCCTGGAAAAGAATCCACAGAATCATTTTGATGAGATGGCAGAAAAGCCACTTATCTCACTTTTTACTCTAACTTCTGATGCCTTTATTCTTCCCATGATTCTAACTGTTAAAAGAAATATCAAAGGTGTTTTACCTGCAAAGGCAAAGCACCAGCGATCTTTGGTTACTAACCGGAAGACAAATCTATTGAGAGTGTTTTTCCCTTAATCAAACTTGGCACAGGACAAAGGAGCCATCATGTCTGTACAGTCTACTTGGCATACTCAGCCCCGACAGATAAAAACAATGGCAATTTTTAAATCAACTTTTCAGATGTAGAAGGCTTTGCTTAATTCCATCTTAAGAGATAATATCCAGGAGAAGAGATGGGCACGAATAAAAAAAAATGGCATTTCGTTTGTCATTTGTCGTTTAGGGGGTCCGTTTCAGTTCGTTTCCGTTTTTCGTGAATTTTTGTTAAAAAATTCATTTTCATTTTTGTTCATTTCGTTACCATTTCGTTACCATTTATTTCAATTTTTTTGTTTTTTTTAGCATTTAAAGCAGTTCAATGTATTGCCGTAACGAAAACGAAACGGGCGACAACATTTCTGGTGTTTCTGTTCGTTTTGTTTCATTTTAGAGACAAAATTCGTTTGTCATTTCGTTACGTAACGAAACGGGAAACGGAAACGGAAACGAAATTTTTTTCGTTTCGTGCCCATCTCTATTCAGGAGTTTGTGGTAGCCCACATAACGACTACAGGCTTTTTTTTTAACTTTGGCATTCAGAAAGCAACTGTTTTCCCACTCAAGATAAAACAGATAAGGAGGGGAGAGGTGGAAAGAATGGCAAGAACAAGTAGTGCATTCTCTTTTTACAACTGGTTTGCCTACCCAAACTGCACAACAAAGAGAATTACTTAAACAAATAGTTAACTGTGGTGAAGCTGGAAAGGCCAGGGGGCTACTGTTTGAAGAGAACCTCAAAATAAACTCTACTGCCTTTAGAAGCCTTCAGGTCCAGAATTCCACACACAGATTTGGTAGTGTGCAATGTCAGGAACGAAGGCAACACGTAACCTTACCAACTTCCAATATTACAGCATGCAATGAACCTAGTCCCTGGACACACATGCATTTAAGCAGATTTTATTCTTGTCTTTTTAGAGGACCGGCCTGCTTGCTAAGGGCCAAAGAAGGTGGATTTCTGACTCATTCATTTCATTCCTATAATGTGAATATAACATGAACATAGCAGAAAGACCTCTAAATAAGCCCGGTACACCTATAGGTCTCTTCTCTTGCTTCCAAATAGACTGGAGGAAAGTTGGAAGAGGGTACTGCAGTAAAAGGAGAAAAGGCAGGAGCAAGTGCGCATCCCACCTTTTACTTGGAAAAAGAAAGCCCCCACCAAGTTATTTATCAGATGCCTTGGGAAAATCTGATTAACAAAGCCATCATAAGGCCAAGTAAGTAGGGTACAGGAGCCACATGGGCCCTATGGTTTTGGCGGGTGAGTGATGTCCATGATATATCCCACTGAGAAAAGAATAGTAAAGACTGTGCTTTTGGACAACTCCATTACTGGGGGTTTATTCACTGATACTGTAGTTACATCTCTGCCACCTTCAAAGGTACATGTCTCTTTGTACCTTTCACCCAAGTGTTCAGTCCAGAGCAACAATTAAGGGATGGATACTGAGGTTTTCTACTCTTGCCGCCCTCAGTTTTGGTGGAACACATCTGCTCTTCGAATAGGTTTCCTGGAGGAAGACTTTGGGCAGCATACCAGCAGGAGGCAGATTTATGACTAATAACCTGTACCGGAGCACCTTGTGGTTCAGTGGTTAAATGGCTGGATTGCAGTTAAAACTGCACTCACGACCTGGGGTTCAATCCCAGGGAGCAGGTTCAAGGTTCAACCATCCTTCCATCCTTCCAAGGTTGGTAAAATGAGTACCCAGCTTGCTGGGGGAGTGTGTTTAGCTTGCATAATTGAACTGTAAACTGCCCAGAGAGAGCTTTAAACAATGTGGGGTGGTATATAAGCAGAATACTTTTACTTTTCATGATGTGTCTCAGAGACAGGCTGAAATGGTAACTTGTTGCCCTCTCTGATCAACGAATGCAGAGGATATGGCCCCTTAAAGTAAGTTTTCCCATCTGTAGTAGAGAACAGGTTCCTATCAGAGCTCATGATGAGTTGATAACTATATTCCATAGATATTTTTATGCAGATATACCCAGGACTCCACTGTAAACTGGAAGGTAGTCCTATACCTGGTTGAGATCCCGGAAACAAAGAGTAGGTGTCAATGGGAAATTTTCACAATGGAGAGAAGTGAAAAGCGGTGTGCCCCAGGGCTCTGTCCTGGGACCGGTGCTTTTCAATCTGTTCATAAATGACCTGGAGACAGGGATAAACAGTGAGGTGGCCAAGTTTGCAGATGACACAAAACTTTTCCGTGTGGTGAAAACCAGAGAAGATTGTGAAGAGCTCCAGAAGGATCTCTCCAAACTGGGGGAATGGGCTGAGAAATGGCAAATGCGTTTTAATGTAGCCAAATGTAAAGTTATGCATATTGGGGCAAAAAATCCAAACTTTATCAACTCATGGGCTCTGAGTTATCCGTGACGGATCAGGAAAGAGATCTTGGTGTGTTGGTGGACAGCTCCATGAAGGTGTCTCCCCAATGTGCGGCAGCAGTGAAGAAGGCCAATTCCATGCTAGGGATTATCAAAAAGGGGATTGAAAATAAAACAGCCAACATTATACTGCCATTATACAAAACAATAGTAAGGCCCCACCTGGAGTATTGTGTACAATTCTGGTCACCACATCTCAAGAAAGACATAGTGGAACTGGAAAAGGTGCAGAAGAGAGCGACTAAAATGATTACTGGCCTGGGGCACCTCCCTTATGAAGAAAGGCTAAAACATTTGGGCCTCTTTAGTCTGGAAAAAAGGCACTTGAGGGGGGGATATGATTGAGACATACAAAATAATGCAGGGTATGAGTGAAGTGGATAGAGGGAAGCTCTTCTCTCTCTCCCAAAATACCAGAACTAGGGGACATACACTCAAATTGAGGGCTGGGAGAGTAAGAACTGACAAAAGAAAATATTTTTTCACCCAGCGCGTTGTACGTCTATGGAACTCCCTGCCACAGGATGTGGTGATGGCATCTGGCCTGGATGCCTTCAAAAGGGGATTGGACAGATTCCTGGAGGAAAAGTCCATCACAGGTTACAAACCATGATGGAGAAACCAGGGTACTTCAAGGGCCAGATGCAGGGAAGTGGTATCAGGAGACAGATATCTAGTCCCATGCACTCCCAAACGCATCTGGTGGGGCCGCTGTGAGATGCAGGAAGCTGGACTAGATGGGCCTTTGGCCTGATCCAGCATGGCTCTTCTTATGTTCTTATGTTCTTATACCAGGAATTGTAATCTGAATGAGGCAGGCAAGTAAAAAAAGACTTCCAAGCTCTACACACCAGGCCATTAGGGAACTACAGAAAGAGTACCAGAGAAAAGATGTACACTGTTCTGTTGTATAAGCAAGTTATACACACAACATTACCTGGAGTGAGCTAATGAGTGGTGGCAGAATTAATGACTGCTCTGTTTACTAACAGCAGTCAATGCATTCCTTATAGGCAGTTGTCTGTGAAGATTCCAGTTACCAATCAATTTAGGTTTGTCATCTACATACATCTAGGAGTATACAGTCAAAACTAATTATCCAAAGCCAGTGGATTTTTAAACAGTGTCAGTATGTCACCATTTTGCAACGGAAAATGTACTCTGCCAGAGCTGTATCTTCATCCACCAACACAGAGCACATCAAAAGTTGGCTTTGAAGTTTGCCATTGAAAAACGCATTGCTCCAACGTTTAAGGCAGCCTAAAGGGATAATCAGACAGAGTGATTTTCTAATTAAAACATGCTCCTTCCTTGGAGAATTAAGGGTGTTTTTACCCATCTCAAGCTTTCCATTTCCAAGACACAGAACTAGAATCTGGAAACTCAACTTTCTCTGACATGCCCACGGTGGCTCAGTAATTCTGGCAACTGAAGTCACAAGAATTATTTATTTATTTATTTATTTATTTATTTATTTATTTATTTATTTATTTATTTATTTATTATTTGTTATATTTCTATACCGCCCATCTTCCAGATGGAACTCTGGGCGGTTTACAATTAAAACAAGACCAACAGAATATTACAAAAAAAAAGAGTAAGTGAGAGCAAGTAAAGTAAGGAGGGACGAGATCCACCACCAAAGGCGATGCGGATGGTAATTTTTTTTAAAAAATAAGTAAGAAGGTCGCCATATGCCTCTTTAAAAAGGAAGGTTTTCAGGGCCTTTTTAAAGATGGGCAGGGACTGTGCTAGGCGCAGCTCACCAGGGAGATGATTCCACAACGTGGGGCCCACCACAGAGAAGGCACGGTTATGCATGAGCGATTTCCGCGCCTCCCTGGGTATGGCCACCCTAAGTGAGCGCACCTGCGCCATTCTCGTGGGCCTGACCCCAGTTGACCTCTGGGAGATACGCTCCGACAGGTACTCTGATCCCAAGCCGTGGAGGGTTTTGAAAATCAAAACCAGGACCTTGAACCTTATCCGGAGGACAACGGGTAGCCAATGCAGGTGAGCCAGAACTGGGGTGATGTGATCGAATCTGCGAGCACCCACCACCAGTCTGGCCGCCACATTTTGCATCCGCTGGAGCCTCTGAACAAGGGTCAAGGGCAACCCCACATAGAGGGCATTGCAGTAGTCAATCCTCGAGATCACAAGGGCATGCACGACTGTCCTCAGGGAGGACTCATTGAGGTCCTGATGGATCTGGGCAATCCTGCAGAGATGGATAAAAGCGGCCATCACCTGGGCTTCCAGGGAGAGGGCTGAATCCAGGACCACGCCCAGATTCCTGGCCCTGTCTGTAGGCTGGAGGGAACCCCCCCCCCCAGGCTAGGAAAGGGGCCATTGTACTCAGACGAGGGCGCCCCGAAGAACAGAACCTCTGTCTTCTCCGGGTTCAACTTGAGCGGGTTAGTCCTGGTCCATTCCAGAACCGCCTCCAGGCACAGGTTGAGGGAGCGTACTGCCTCCTCTGCAGATGATGAAAAGGAGAAATAGAGCTGCATATCATCAGCGTACTGATGACAGCAGACTCCAAATCTCCTTATGACCTCCGCCAGCGGCCGCATATAAACACTGAAGAGCATAGGTGAGATTGCTGACCCCTGGGGCACCCCACAAGGGAGTGTCCAAGGAGCCAATAAATCATCCCCCAGCTGAACCCGCTGAGACCGGCCGCCAAGGAAGGATCGGAGCCAGCAAAGAGTAGAGCCCCCAATTCTTGCCTCAGCAAGCTGGTACAGCAGGTTACCATGGTTGACGGTATCAAAGGGCGCTGACAGATCAAGGAGGACCAACAGGGTGGAACACCCCCTGTCAGCCTCCCTGAGGAGGTTATCCTGCAGAGCAACCAGGGTAGTCTCCATCCCCCGAAGTGGCCTGAACCCGGACTGAAAGGGATCCAGGATACGATTTTCCTCCAGGTACGACTGAAGCGGGATAGCGGCCACCCTCTCAAAAACCTTGCCCAGGAAGGGAACAATGGCAATCGGACAATAGTTGGATAATTCATCCGACGCCATGCCGGGCTTTTTCAAAGTGGGCTTCACCACGGTCTCCTTCAAACGGGAAGGAAAAATTCCTTCCCTGAAGGAGGCCGTGGCAATAGCAGAAACCCACTCCGGCACGTTCCCTCCGGCAGATTTAATAAGCCAGGCTGGGCAATGGTTAAAAGGGGAAGCTGCTGGCCGGCAGTAAGCCATAACTCTGGAGGCCTCTGCTGGAAACACAGGCCCAAACTCAGCCAGGCAGGAAGACCGAGGAAAATGTGGGTTGGTTATTTACTTATTTATTAGATTTTTATACTGTCCATCTGGTAGCAGGGCCACTCCGGGTGATTTACTTTACAACAATGTTTCAATGCTCTGCATAGTACCAGCTGCTATCAGTAGGCACTTAGAGGAAAAAGCCGGGACCTTCACGGCCAGCAGATTTTGTGGTTATTTCAAATTGCTGCTTTTCATAAGCACCTTTATATTTGTCATTTACCTGACAGCCTCACACAGAACATAATCTGATCATTTTGTTGCAAGACCCCATTTTAAGGCTGATTCACTAGATTACCACCTGAACATAACCACCTAGGTGATAGCTTTACACCTGCTATGTCATTGCAAATGGCATTTAATTCTCTTCCACACATGCCTTACATTTCATTTCTCCCCTTTTGCTTTGTTACTTTTATATTCCATCTTTTCTATAGCCAACTCAAGGTAGAGCACAGGATTCTGCTCCCCCCCCCTCTTTTTTTAATCTCCACAATAATCCTATGAGAGTGAGAGACTGTGATTGGCCCAACATCATTTCATAGCGAAGGCTTCCCAAATCCTTGCGCTATACTCTAACCACTATACCATCCTGGCTCTCCAGACATGTTCAAGTTAAGCTGTTTCTTAATGTACCACAAGCAGGAACTGCAGCTGCAGGTAGGGGGTGACATAGGGACTTCTGCATATAATGTACATAGTGAATGGGCACCACGGTTTTGCAGAACTTTGTGCCAACCATTCTGGAACCATGTGCGGCTCCACCCATCGCTTAATGAGTAATTAAAATATGTTGATGAGTGTTAGTCTGACTACGTGTGAAGAATGTCTACAATTGAAGAATGATATGATAGGTATTCATTAGCCCCACCACCTTCACTTGTGTGCTCCTTTTAGTAGTGTGTACTCTTTGCAACTAGCGTGGCTACAGTATTTTTATTATCGTAAGCTGCCTTGGGTCCTTTGAAAGGAGAGAAAAGCAGGTTAAAATATTTTAAATAAATATATAAGTCGTGGGTCCTAAAGATACCTTCTAAGTATCCATCTCTGCGTCCGAGTTACAGTCCAATATGTGGTCCACAACGGTAACATTGCCAAGCTGGGTATTTAACAGATGCAGAAGTTTGCCTGAATCATTCACATTGTTGCAGCACTGAAGCACTGCAGTACTGAATTCAGAACACTACCATCTCCGCCCCCCCCCCTCCCCCTTGGGTTCTCACTCTTCCATTTACCCCAAACAGCCAGCAAGCACTGGAGGGGGGGTGTTACTGGGCACATTCAGTTGTCAATGGACTGTTTTATTCCATTGTACAGATTTTTCACACGTCAGTACACCCTAAGGGTCTTTTAAGCCTGCTGATACTTCCCTCGTGCATGTGGGTGGTGCCCTCTCTATAGAAACAATGACCCCAACAGCCTACAGACTGGTTCCTCTACCTAGTAAAACTGGTGGTGAAGCTGTTTTAACTAGCCTTGGGAAACTGCCACTCCCTTCAGTTTTTCCATGCGCTAAGAAAGACAGACGAGGGACGGGTTGAAGCATCAACTGGATTATCATGTGGCAATTCTGTATGTCTGCATTGATTTATTTGCTTATTTGTTTTTACGATGACACTGAATTAAAAAGCAAGATGATGTGAACATGTCAAAAATGTTATGTCCAGGATACATTTCCACCGTAGTGAGAGAATTGCTGGCAACAGGTCGGGAAACACATTCACAGACAAGTGCTGTGTGTAATGGGGAGTCAAGATTCGGACTCCTTATACCTCACAAG
This sequence comes from Phrynocephalus guinanensis, assembly GCA_037367245.1. NCBI lineage: Eukaryota > Metazoa > Chordata > Lepidosauria > Squamata > Agamidae > Phrynocephalus > Phrynocephalus guinanensis. Next base: position 132,096,527 of record CM074732.1, on the reverse strand, counting down.
TTTCACTCATTTTTGATGTGCAAGCAACACTCTCAATAAGCACTAACATGCAGATTCCTAGTGAAAGCAGGATGCTTTTCTGAAGAGCTACAAGCTATGATGACTCCAAAAGGAGGGGTCCCTCAAAAACGTCAGACTGGCCCGTTCTTTGTTTAACTTCAGGTAAACTCTTAAAATGTAAGTTATGTGTGGTTTCTGAGCAGTGTATTAACTCTAGGTACAACCAGAGGGGTGTTTGTCCCATGCTTTTCCTGTATCAATTTTGAGAGCATATAGATCACATCAGATCCAGTGAGGCATGATGGGAGAGGGTGGGAATGAATCCTTTCACCAATTGCTTCTACCAGCTTTCACTGCTAAGGCAACAGCTCTTATTTTCTTAATGCTTGTAAAATATAAAACCATTATAGCACCAGATCACTTACATAAGTGGCATAGCAATAATTCCACCCATTCACTATAATCTGTCAACAAAACAAACTTTTGCGCTGTACTGACAGGCTTGTCACTTCAGAGCACATCAAACATATGAGTGCAAATTGGTTTCATTTTTAAAAAAAAAACAAAGCTCTATTTATATGTTAACAGAACTATTATATAAACATACTATCAAAAATTAGTTCAATATGTATCTCCAAAAACTGCTTATGTACATTATCTGTACCAGAGCTGGCAATGAGTTGCAGAGATAAGATGTAAACACAAAGGATAATGTGCTGTGAATATGACGGCACCATAACGTATAAAGCAGTCTCACAGCATTTACAATTTAATTATGGAGGCTACACATAGACAGCTGGATACCAGTGATGGACAACTTACGAAAAATGACACACTGTTTTGTCATTTTGTAAGCTTTTGAAACGTCACAAAACCAAATGAGAAACAGTGTTTGGTTATAAAATGAAATGCTTCTTTTCCCTTTTGAAATGAAATGTTTCATTGCTCTGTAAAATGGTTCCCTTGTAAAAAGCTACCCACCAAATTTGGTGCCTCTAGGACCCAGGGGAGCCATTTTATAGAGTAATAAATAATTTCATTATTGTTTCATTTTGTTACTTTTTTTTACAAAAATTCATGTAAAAAAAACAAAACAAAACACTAGTAGAAACAAAACCAAATGAAATAAAATTCTATTTTTCTGTTTCATGCCCATCCCTACTGGGTACTCAATTTACATACCCTGAGCCAGCTACCGAAATCTTCTGGGGTCAAACGCAGGTTGTGAGCAGAGTTTTGACTACAGTATTGCAGTTTGAGCTGCGTGCCAGGACACTCAGATGAGTAAGCAAGTGGAAAATAGGAAGAAAATGAATGAATATAGAGTAGTGAGCCTACTGATAAGAGGAAGATGGGGGTGGGTGCATCATGGAGAAGAAATGTTGCTCATCCGATCTTCTGTGTGAACAGCTGAAATAGAGTCCAGGGGTTAAACAATAATGGCTATATGGACTCAGGAAGTGAATACAAATAGAAGTTTTTTTCTTGGATGTTGTACAAGGTGTATCCATCAAGCTGAAACAAATCTCCCTGTCTAGACATAACCCCTATATTTAGTGATGCTTTGCCATTTCAAAATTTCAGAAACTCTAAATAGCATGTTGTTTTGGAAGCCTTTTCAGCCTCTGCGCTGAAAGGTAGATGCCTTTAATAAATGGAAACTAAAATACTGGGAGTGCCATATATGATTGTTCCTGAGATGTTAAATTTGCATTCCAGTTAAGAGATCCTATGTCATTTTAGTGGATTATTAAGATATTCATTCAGTTTGGAATGAAAGCTGATAAATTACCATACCTTGCATAATTTCCACAAATAATTATTTGAACGACTCAGAGTGTGATCAGATGTGTATGAATCAAAGAGCCAAACTGCCTGCTGTTTGGTCCACTGAAGGGGTTGGGCTGGTTGCCCACTTTTTCTGGCAATCGCACAATGTAAGCACTGGAAGAAACCAAAGTGTCCCCAGAACATTCCTAGCTACACTTTTCTGAGCTCCTACTTTTAGCGATCTGGGTTGGGTTACTCAAATTTATTCTGTTTCCAACATGTAATTGATTGCAGTGAATGGACCAAAAGTCAACCTCACAGCTGTCAAAGCTGTTGGGGCTTCTTTGGCTCTCAACATGCAGTATTGTGAAGTGGCTTAATAAGCAAGCCACTTTAGGGAATCCGCACATTGAATACTTCCTCTGCTCTCTTGCCCTTCCGCTGCCGAAGAGCAGGGGAAATGAAACTTTTTAAATATTATAGGAATCTTTTTAACAATTATAGGAATATAGCACAGAGGCACCCGACCCCCTGCTGTGAGCAGCCAACGACAATGGCCTGGGGAGGACTGCTGCCAAATCTGTACAGAGCCCAAGCCCTGATTGCCCACCAGATAGATAGGAAGGCAAGCAGTGGATAGTCGTGGCCACCGCAAAGTTCCGATTGGGGCAGTGGCTCCATGCAGAGAGGCAGTGAGGGCAGTGGTACTGCATGGGTGCACAGCTGGGGCAAGGAGTGCTGCCCAGATCTGAGGTGATCTGGCTGGATGCCAACCCCCACAGCCAAAGCAAAGGAAGAGAAGGAAGAAAGAAGAGGGAGAGAGGAAGGCCACAATCCTCTGCCCTGGCCTTTTCAGAATCCTCCCTTCCTTGGTATGTGAAGCCCGTTTCCTCTACAACTGGGGTTACACATGGAGGTGGGATCATACCAGGCTTGAACACTTTTTTGGGCTGTGTGTGTGGATGAATTCCTAGTGATGCCGGGGATGGGGTGGGGGAAATCACACCTTTTTCTCCAATTGATCTCCCCTCTACTCTAATTCCATGCAGCTCAGTAAAGCAATGGGGAGGTGAATTATTTTGCTGAGCAACACAAGTGATAGAAGCCAGGCCAAATAACTCAGGGAGGTGCAATATACTATTAAGATGTGAAGATAACATCAATACCTCTATCCAACTCCAAGCATCCCTATTTAACTCACCCCAGCCCACTTCTCATGAGCCGGTGTAGACGAACCCTCAATGAGTAGCACTTAAATGAATTCAATGAAATAGCTCTAAACAAGCAGGCAAAGGACAACTGGGATTATAACACAGAACATGCAAAAATGCAAAAATATGCAAATGTACTCCTTAACTTCAAGTAACACTCAAAACATTATATCCCATAAAAGTCTACCCCAAGGTAGATGTCAGTCTGCTAACTGTGATGGGAAGATAAATTCAGGCATAGAACTCTCCTTTAGACCTAGTCAGAACAAGGCGGCTTCTGCTAGCAGTGCAACTCCAACCTCAGATAAATATGACCGACCTCCTTGGGCCCGAATCTGCAGAACACAAGAGTATCAATTCTGGCCTAGACCAGCAATTGGGGGGGGGACCTAATTTTAGAATTGTTCCCAAAGAATCTTTCTTCTGTGAGAGTTATTTCAAAATATGAGTTAAATTATTAATTGTAGTGAGTCAGGAATCCTGTGGTTAGTGATCCCAAGTTAGAAGAAGCTGGCAACCTCTAAGATGTTTTCTCAAGCACCTTCCCCCCAACCCCAGTTAATTGAAGGGCAAATAATTTTGAAAGAGCTACACACAAGACAGCTAACCTGATAGTCTTCATTTTTTTCTAGAAGTACACCCACAACCCAAGAATAACAGCTATAGAAGCACAACTTTCTTCCTTACACAGAACATCAGACAACACAACCCTATTTCACTTCTGGAATGCATTTAGCAGATTTTATTCATTTCTATGTACATAGAAGTCTAAATTTTCTGTTCCCTTGATTTGTTTCTGCATCTTAAACTGTCATTGCTTTAGAGCTACAAGAAACATCTGGCAACTCTAAACACACGCATCATGATCCAGCTGCCTAAGCCACTATTCTCAAGGCTCCAGAGTGTCTCTATAGGACACAAATCCTACTGAAAATTTCATGCCTGCACATGAAATGTCATCTCTGTTAGTTGTTTACTGTGGTCAAGCACTTATATGCATGCTGGCATCCTGCAGTCCTAGGCCAACAAACCTCTAAAGATGTGATTACAGAATACCCATTTAAATCCAGTGAAGGGCAGAACTACAGAAGGCGATCTGTGCTGAAACATCATGTACTGTATATGGGGACACCCAGTCCAGAAATGAACTTCAGACTACATTACCTGCTTAATATTTAATTCAAGACATTTCATGAAAAAACTATCAATGGCAAAATTTGCTTTTGGTCCACTTCTTGCTAAAAGTTTTTAAAAAGTCAGAACACTGGATATCTGGATTTGACTTATTGTCTGTAAGTCATTACTTAATCCCCCTCTTCCTTTATTTATCTCTGGAACATCACTGTATATATAATAAATATATCTGACATTTTTTCACCAAATAACAGTCAACATCAAGAATATTTGGAGTAGCTAACATCAAATCTTCCACGGTACCTATTCAAGAGCATATAGTACAATATGTACTATGTGTCAAAGCGTATTGAGGAATGCAATGTAAAGCTACCTCTAATCCTCTGCGCTCAGAAAACTGGGTCACTATGAAACCCCCAATTTTCAGTCTTCTTCATCTGACTTTTTCTGTATGATATGTTCTGTTTATGGATTTAAAAGATAGGGATATAAAATGCACCCTTGTCTGACACCTTGGGTTATAGGAAGCCATTCTGTCTCTCCGTATTCTGTCGTAAAAGAAGGTGCTTATCCACAACACAAGTCACACATCAGGAAAATCAAGTGCTGAGGCACACCCATTTCTTTCAGAACAACCCATAGCTTATCATGATTGACACAAAGGCTTTGCTGTAATCCAGTGGTTCTCAACCTGTACGTCCCAGATGTTCCTGGACTGCAATTCCCAGAAGTCTTCATCACTAGCTGAGCTGGCCAGGATTTCTGGGAGTTGCAGTCCAGGAACATCTGGCATCTGGGGACCCACAGGTTGAGAGCCACTGCTGTAGTCTATAAAGCATAGACTGGTCTAAAATTCATCTTCCCACTGTCACCGCTAAAATAATCCCTATACTGTATTTGAGTTTCTTGAGATCTGTGCAATCCATGTCCAGCACAGCTGTTCTATGCTAAAAGGTCAATATGTTGATCTTGTTATGGACTATAGAATCAACTTTAGTTCTATAGCAAGTTCCCAATGGTTGATTTTAAAAAGTGTGCTGGAAGTGTGCACATCAAGGTAGCAAATCCTTTTTAGCAGCAGTGGTTACAAGAGAAAAACTTCATAGGGCCACAGGGTCTGAGTTATCAGGAGCAGAACTGACCATGATACCAGGTAAATGGGTGATCCTAATGGGATCCACGTGAGTAACATGAGAACATTATTCCTTCACAGGACTGTCCAACCTCACACCAAGCCATGCCATGTACAATACGCATTATTCTACCCTCTCTTTCCATTGTGATCAGGCAGCCATGACCAGAAAAGTCTGTGCAAAAAGAAAGGAAAAAGGTTCTGGCAAGGTTGCTGTAAGCTAAGCTAGGGGAGAAAATACATATGGGATACGTTCCACAGGAATTTGGCAGCCAGTGAAGCAGCAGCGAGAACTGGATTTGTTTAAGGATATATGTGTTGGGGGATAGATGAATCCCAAGATCTCCAGACATACAGGTTTGTTGTTTCAGCAGCTGATTGTCTTGACAATGACTTAACCAGAAACAAAGACAGGGTGGGTGGCCTCACCTAGGTGCTGAGACATCTTATGTTCCAGGTTCTCAACAGGAAGACCTTGGGAGACCCATAGCCAGTGCAGAATAATGGCTCCTGGGTTTCTACTATAAGGTGGTCTATTTAAAACACTACGTAATGTGGAAATGTTGCCAGTTTACAACTTTACAGCACTACCTATTACACTTTAATATGTTCCTTATTAAAGTACGAAAGGACACTCTCTAGGAAGATCACCTTCTTTTGCAATATTTCTCAAAATTAGGAAACAAGAACACAATCAACTATAAAAGCCTATGCCAAGAAGGACCAGGGAATATAAATTGTGCCCACATCATTGCAGACTGGAGATTCCTCCCAATTACACATTTTCTGGAAATCTAAAATATGAAGTGGGTAGGAAAGCACTCAAACTTTGCAGCTAAAGAAGGCAAGAGGAAGACTCAAAGTGGAAAAGTAAAGCCTGGTAAGATCTAAAGAGAAGTTCTGTCTTTCAGCACTTTAGGTTCTTTCACTGGAGCACTGTTATATAGGTTCCAAAGAACTCATGCCTAGATGCCAGAAAAGAAGTTCCAATTCTTTGTATATCAAACAATATGGCCTGGATGCAAAACAAGGGTGAGTGATGAACAGGGGAGGGCTGTAGATGTCTTACTATGATTATCAGTTGAAGCATTTGGCCAAACACCAATGAGAAGAAGTCATCTGCACTGACCTTTAGTTTGACCCCCTCATTTTGGGCTTTGGAGCAGTTTCTGTTTTTCTGACAGCCCCTAGAATGCTGGTCGTGAACCTTCGGTACTCCGTACGTTTTGGACCACAACTCCCAGAATTCCATGCCTGTTATTGCTAATGGCAAGGGACTGTAGGAGTTGTGGTCCAGAACATCTGGATTGCCAAAGGTTCACCACCACTGCCCTAGAATCTACCAGTCAGCATGACCAGTGACTTCACTGATTGGGGATGGTCAGAAACATTGTCCAAAGATACTCAACCTTTAGTAAATGTTAGCTTTCCTACATCACGAGATGGAAGCTTTACACATATCAAAGACACAGCAGTGTAGCAACCAACACAATTTACTTATAGCAGTCCAACAGGGCCAAAGGGCCAAATGCCTCAGCACCCTTAGGGATTCTGCTGATGGCTAAAAATACAGTTCCCACTACTCCTACCACAAACAAAGAATGAGCTATTACTCCAGTGCCTGAAAAGTTGCCAGTCACCTTTCACATCTCTACAATATTTGCTCCAGGCCACAAACCTCGATGGCATACCCAGCAGGATGTTCTCCTGCCTCTGAGTTAACTCAAAATAAGGGAACTGTTTTCTTGCAAAACAGTAAACAGACAAATTGTGGACCTTACACAAGACTGCATGCATTCACTTAGAAATGAGATGAATTTGACATTCATTGGGTGAAAAGAGATGGGGAAAGTTAATACACTTCAGCTTTGCAGAACACTGGGGGAGGAGTGTGTTGGGAAACACTTGAGGTATGTCTTGCTCCTATTTACATTTCACTATAAACCACAGTTTGTCCCATTGCAACATAGCCTAGGGTATTTAAATACAGGGTATTTAGTTTCTGGTCTCTCAGTGTCTTGGCTTTCTACTTGGGGTTGTGATGACATGCTCCACACATGGCCTTAGGGAGCACCACCATCTGCATGAGAGCACTACCTCTTCCCTTCCTGTTCCTCCTTCATATTTCTAGTCTGCCCAACTGTTTCCTCGACTGGGTCATCACAGGCTTGCTATTCTTGCACCACAATTAAATCCTACTCTTTCATGCTTCATTGGACTACATCTCCAGCGAGAATGTACTTTTAGGCTGCATTCAACCATCAAAATGTCTCTCTTTTAATTCAAATTGGTCCTGTTGGGGTCTGTTGCGCAATCCCATCACACGATTGATATCCCGTGTCAAGAGTTCACACATGTCTTGTTAAGTAGTGTACCCAGAACGTATATGAAAATGTATCCAAATTATGTAGGCACAATGGCAAAAAATATTCTAAATAAATAAATAAATAAATAAATAAATAAATAAATAAATAAATAAATAAATGTTCACAGCCAAAGCTGCCTATAGGACTCCATGGGGGTGGGGTGAGGTACAAAGGTGGCATGAGCAATGAATTCTGAGACAATTGGGTCACACATAAAAGCAGCTTGATAACGCAGAACAAAAAATGTATGTCTTCAACTTCTCAAACTTTTAATGGATTCAGTGTGATGGGAGGCTGGAAGGTAAAATGTGTCATCTCAGCCCAAAACAACTAACCAAGATTAAAAAGGGACACTCCGGGAACATTTTTGCTGTATGAACATAGTATTGCTCTTTCTCCTTGGTTTAGACTGCAGATCCCATTACCACGTGTCTGTAAAATGATGGGAGAACCACAACTAACCTTTGAGACCCCAACACCCACTTCTGGCCTCATGATACAAATCATATGTTTGACTCACTCTGAAAATTCTTTGACACTCTTATGACATAATGGAAAGGAAGCAATGTATTTCCACAAAATGCCACACAATCACCCGCCACCTCTCTTACCCACAATCAGCTTAAAGGAAGTGAGTCTGCCAAGTGACACACCAGGGTAGTAAGAGTTTGATGGCTCTAGTGCTAATGCAGCTCCTTAATACAACCACATGATGGTGACACCTATCACAACAAAGTGCTACAGTTTAGAAGACCAAAGCATGAGAAATGGGAAGGCACCACTAGTGAGGAAGGGGTAGGTAAAATATTGTGGCAGGAGCCAGAGAAAGAAATCAGCATACAGCTAAAAGCAGCACCTGAACCTCCATACTATTAGTGAACTTTCACTGTTTAACTTTTTTCAGGATTTGGTTTCTGGAAAAAAGAATGAGGTAAAAACCGAGAGAGGAAATGTAAATGAGGCTCAATGCAGTTTTAGAGAAAGTAAGAGATGCTAAACAGTAGTTTTTAACTAAATCAGATTTTGTCTATATACCTTTTGGCATTTATAAACACTCAATCCATTGTATGGCTAAATTATAAGCTGTATTTTATGCTTAGTTAGTGGAATCTGTACACACTTGGCAATTAACACTGCACTCTGAAAATGGACGTCATCTCTAGCTTGCACATGGCACTTTCATATTTTAATTCTTTTAATGGAAATCTGTGATCCTATAAAGCAGAGACCCGCTGTCAGAAAGCTGTCTCTGTCCTTCCAAGCTCTCTGGATTTCTCTGCTGTTTGCTCCTTTGTCCTTAGTAACTTTACAAGAGCAACTGCAATGTGGGGCCATGATCTCCACAGGTCCCTCCCAATTACTCTCAAAAACGAAATTCAGTCTCCCTTTCTGAACATATTGTATTAACATTAAAAAGCTGAAGATCAGCTGTATGTAACTGGCCAAACTCAATCACAGCATGAATCTCTCCTGGCCATTTCCTATATTAACTGCTACTGAGAGGTGGCTAACATTTCAAAGGGTTGCAATAAACAAGCTTCAGGAAGGGAGTCATTGCAGTAAATGCTTCATGGGTGAAGCAAGGAAGATGCTTTAACTGGACATTTCCATGGCCATCTCATTCTGATAGTGCACCTTTTCCAGCACTGTGCAGAAACCTTGTTTTCATCCTTGTGGAAGTACCAAATCCAGTACTTGGATGCTATTTCCACAAGCTTTTAATACAGCCTATTAACTCATGACTTTTAGAAAACAAACCTGTTGGCTTTTAGTGGGATGGTGTTGGGGGGAAGGGAGGGAGGCTCAGCCAATTTCATTGTACACTGGTTGTACAATGACAATAAAGGTTATTATTAGTATTGTTGTGCCAATTGTTCTATTAGAATTATAAAACAAGGGAAATTGCTTCTCAGATGAAAGATTTTAATTCAGCAAGAGTAAGGATACCTAATGTTGCCTAATCCCTCTGTAGGTTGTTAAATTCCAGAGCAGAAATCTTCATCAACTGGTCACAAGTATTATAAGGCTGATGGCACTGGGACCATAGTGCCCAGTTTGTCCTTTGTTGTTTGGCAACTAAAGAGTCTTGCTTCCTGGTCTCTGTTGCTAAATATTCTAGAGTTAGACTAGAGCCTTTGCCATCTACACACATCTGGTATTTATATTTTATGCTGTGAATGATTTTGTCTTATTTGACGTAAATAGAGCATAATTCCTCATGTATTCATCTAAGGATCAATGCACATGACCTCTTGAAGTTAAGAAACCACCTCCCTTCTTTCTGCAGCACATAATCCCTAGAATCTGCTAATTAAAAATTAGGTTTGGCATGAAATTGTCTGGGTGTGAGGGAAATGAGGAGCCCAACCCTTACACAATTGTATTTGTGCACTGAATATATTATTCAGGGCTTGTTCATGATGTCTTTACTCTGCCTTTCAGCCAGTACATTCCCTCTCTAACTTCTGTTATGACCTGCTAAGTGAAGCTTTAATATTTGCTACAGGTGGTGGCAATCTGTTTTTATTGAGATGAGAAGAGACGTGAGCGTTGTCATCCTAGCAGATGGGTTGTATGTGTGCCAGAAGCCTTGGAGTCTCACCTCAGGCCTATAACCACCCTCCTTTCTTAGAGGTTGTAGAGGTCTTGTTTGGCAGCCAGCAGCAGGTTTGGAGCACGTTTCTCACAAAAATTGCTTAGCACAAGAAGTTCTGCCCACTTGCTTAACAGTATGACCAGCCGCCTCTCCATAAAATCTGTGCTGGAAGATCTATGAAGACCTAAATCATCATAGAACCATAGATCAGAGAAGCTGGAAGGTGCCTAGCGGGCCATCAAATCCAACCCCCTGCTTCATGAAGGAGTACAAATCAGATTTGAATGATCGTATGCTTTGCCTCTCGACATCTCTCCACGTTTCTTCTAGATCAGTGGTTGAACACTTTGAGTCTCCAGATCTTCTTGGACTAAAACTTTCCAAAGACTTCACCACTAGCTGCGCTGGCCAAGATTTCTGGGAGTTGTAGTCCAAGAACATCCGGGGACAGTCCAAAAAAAGGCACGCTTCCTATCCCCATTCCCACTCCAGGAGTTCAGATGCAATCCTCAGGTATCCTTCTAGGTCAGCCCTCCCACCGTTTTATTCCTTGTTCACACACATTGTGAACATGCCATTTTATATAGGAACCCTATTTCTCTCTCATACACATTCAACTGCCATTGCCTTGATTGCTCACCTCACCTTCCCATGCTAGGTGGAACTGAGCCTGGCAGAGGACACGGACCAGGTCTTGTAAGACTCACACAGCTAGCCAGTATTCAGAAGTTGAGTGAACCTGGTGAGGCCAATGGAGGTATTGCCAGTTTCCATCAGAGCTTGGAGAAATTCCATTTTCCAACTCTTAATTCCCAGAATCTCCAACTGGGAAATGTATTTCTGGGGCATTTCCAGAAATTTCCCAGCCCCGATTTCACTGTCTTTTTATAATACTTAGAAAGTGTTACATATTGCCATTGATGCAGAAAACGTAACCCTTTCAAAAGTGGTAGGGAACCCAGTTTCTCTCGCATTGATGAGATCAATAAGGCTTCTACATCTCCCTGGTACACATCTGTGCAAGGAAATGAAATAAAAGTGAATTGACTAACGTTAGGGTTCTGATGAAAAACACACTTTTTCATAGATGTTGCAAATGCAGAAAGCCTTAAAAGCAGTTTCAGATTTACTTGTTTGCACAACTGTCAAGTAGGTTTAGGAACCCTATTTCTCTCTCATACACAAATGCAGCTCAATCAAGGGAAAGCAGCTAAAAAGCACTTTGAGCAATACATATAAAGCCTAGCCCTTCCAATGGTTGCATTCTTTGTAAATAACCCCTCTGGCTGCCCTTTTCAAGCTGCTGGAATGGTAGCGGCAGGGGCTCCTTTTCCCTTCTGCCCAGAGATCTGACGGCACAGTGATAGAAATGAAATGAGTGATGAGATATACCTTGTTTATCCAGAAGTGCAATTTGTTCCTCATTAAGCAACCTTTCTTTGCTTTTAAACAGTGCCAATAACAGCTTTCATTAAGTTGGGGGAAGATATGAGGTTTGGAAAGTTTCCCCAGAAAGGGGATTTATAGTGGTGTAAAAATGGAACCTAGTGGGTAGAGTGACAGACTAGGTCTCTAGAAACCAAAGTTTGAATTCCCATGCAGCCATGGAACTCATGGGTGGGGTGGGTTAGGATGGGGTTTAGAACTGGTAAAACCCACTCCTTAAATATATCTCACCTATCTTGAAAGCTTGAATAGGGTTGCTATAAGTCAGTTCTGATGACAGCATGTTAACAAGAAGAAGAAGAAGAAGAAGAAGAAGAAGAAGAAGAAGAAGAAGAAGAAGAAGAAGAAGAAGAAGAAGAAGAAGAAGAAGAAGAAGAAGAAGAAAGGAAGTCGTGTACTGGAGCTAGGGATCATAGGTTTAAAGCCCTGGATCTTTCTGATTAGTAGGGACATATGACAACTTTTTATAGCTTAGCTGCTATCTTTACAATAGAGGGGATGGGGGTGTAGGAGAATGGATTTTCTTGGGAAGGAAAACAGTATTTTGTTGTAAAATATTCCTGTTTGTAGTACAAAGTGCCCGAGAATGGTTTCGTCTCTGATGGGAAGTTAAGAGTCACTGCTTTAGAAAAAACACACACCCCTCCCAGTAACTCTTAGTGGAAACAAAAAATGCTAAAACTCTTTTGCTGATAACAAAAAATACAGCTGCCTAAATTTTTGGACACTTCTTGAGCCAGGAGATGGCTATGGAAACGATTATGATGAGGAACTGCATGTCCAGATTTGCCCATGTGTGATGGCACATACAGTATCTGTAAATGCATAAATAGATGTAATGAGTTGCCACTAATCAATCAATGAGTTGTCATTTGTATCCCACAGCACTCATGCAACTCAGCACAGGGCCAAGAACGCAAGTTGCAACTTGTTAATTAGTGACAATTCAGGTCTGAGGATTGTTCAATTATACCTAGGCTTGTTTTTATTTTGGAATACAACTCCCCACATCCCCTAGCCAGAACTCTTAAGAAGTATTACTGTCCCTTGTCCATTTATAGAATGCATCTAGACTCCCGTAGCCTTCGTTCCACAACCTGGAAGCAGGGGCACATTGGGGGCGGGAGGATACATCTGCCCAGAGTGCAGCAATCTGGGGATGCCTGGAGGGGGAGCAGGAGGAGGAAGCCATGCACCCTCCTGCTGCCCAGCAGTCCTCCTTTCCCCTAAGGCTTAGCAACTGCACACCCTCCGCCACCTCCGCTGCCACGCACCAGGCGAGCAGCGAAGCAGGCAGGCAGGCAGGAGGACAGTGGCCAGCACCCTCCTCCTCCTCTTCCTTGCCTTGGTGGAAGAGGTGTAAGGCGTGCGCACACACATGCCCGTACACCCATCCATGTGCACACACACACACAACGCCTGCAGGGTTTGGCTCCTCATTGCTAGGTGGGTGCGATGTGTGGGGGGGAGGGTGGCAGGAAGTGCGTCAAAAAGAAATTTGTCCCCAGGTGGTCCAAATCCTGGCTATGCCTCTGCCTGGAAGCCTCTAGGACATATTGGACCACAGCTGAAGATATTTTCAACATGCATGGCCAGCTGTTGGGGTGAGAGGAGGCTAGTTCAGATAAACACAGGCAGAGTGGGAAGAGGATAAGCTGTGGTTTTGCAAATGGAATTCCCTTCTGAGAATTTCCCTTAGTTCATCGTCTCTCACAAAGCAACTCCAGACAAAGGGCATTGCTTTCCATCTTTCACTACATTTTACAGGGCTTCAGAAGGGAATATGTACTGTTCTTCCACTGCGGCTTCCAGTATATTTTAATTGTGGAAAATCTCTTATGTTTGACTGGTGTAGAGAAAAAGAAACAATGGCTATATGTTCCTTTTAGTTACTAGCACAAGAAGCCTTCTGTCTGGAAACGCTCATAAACTAAATTCTGAGTGGAATAATGTCACTACTGATTTTTTTAAGACACGTTTTCATGGTCCCAAGGACTCTTCAAATTCTACAAGTCTTGCCTTTTCTGGGGACTTGTTAATAAATAAACAAGTTCTAGACTGACTGCTTTTGTCATTGCACTGATGTTGATTTTGGCCAGTGCCTTTGGGTTGCATTTCTTCCTCTTTCTCTGCAATTTTGGAAGACAGGCTTGTGTACATTTGATGGCCTACTTCATAGCAGTGGGTTCTTTCACAATGAGTTTGCCATACTTGCATGTGGTTGGCTATGTTGAATGGAAGTATTATTAGTGAAGGCCATAAACTGCTAATCAGTTAGGTAGCCAATGTAATAAATTTGCTGCATACTTTCATGTTTCTCCTTCAGAACATCCAGAAGTGAATACTGGAACCTCAAAACATGTTCATGAACATAATCCAAGTCCTCAATTCTGTTCCAGTCAACTGGCACCAAGCGATAGGGAGCATTTTATTCGGTCAACAAACTGTTTATTCATTTCCCAAACAAATATGTGGATTAGTTATTCTTTGGACTGTCAGGCTAAAGTCAAACAAAAACAAAACAAAAAAACAAGAGACACAAAACATATGGCACCTTCAAGACTTTCATATTTTAATGTAACATTTCGTGGACTACACGTCCACTACTACATGTCTGAAGAAGTGGACGTGTAGTCCATGAAACAGTACATTAAAATATGAAATTTAGTCTTTAAGGTGCCATATGTTTTGTGTCTTTTGTTTTGTTTTGTTTTTCTTTATTTTTGCCTGAAATTCTTGAAAAGACTAACACAGCTACCCTCTCTGAAACTTCTGTTGGACTGTGTGCGTCTCCTAATTTTATGATGCCACAATGGAGTTAAAATTGAATACAAATAGACCCTTATGTACAAAAACAAAACAAACTCCTCATGTCCTTACTGTTTAAATTTTAAAAAGTCTGTAAACTAATGTGGAAATGGGATGGGACCATTGGGAATCAGAAATGGATTCATTGAACCAACCATCCCTTGTGAAACTTAAAAGAGTTGATACAATAAAACTGAACATAAATCTAGTAGATGGACGGATGGCTGGCTGGCTGTAGGTAGAATGGGTGTCATTTTCCTCCACCACAGCCAGCAACAGACATTGGCCTTAAAGCTCAAAAGGACCACAACTTCCTATATAAACTTGTTCAATCACTAAATCTGTGAAGATTCTCAGTCATCCAGGTGAGTTTATCTGGAAGTTGAGTCATGGCAACTGGACTTTTCTTCTTGAGAGATTGAAACATTTTTGCTACTCATCCAAGCAGCTTCAGCAGACTGAGCAGCCCCTTAAGAAATGCATTTTCACACTTTAAAAAAAAAGGTGTGGCTTTTTCTCTTTTCTTAAGGGGCTGCTGAGGCCCAATGGAGCCTGGTCTAAACCAAGCTTAATGTCTTATTTTTAATATATTTTGAAGTGGCATAGCACTAGATTTTTATACAGTGTTAAAATTGAAACAGATGAGGAGGAAGTGTTCGACTGCAGAGTCTCCTGCTTTACTTGGCATCCAAAACTCAACAAACTCTGCAGATGCCCACAGATACTCATTATCCTGGCACACATGCCAAATGAGTAAAAACAATGTGTGTGCAGAATCAATTTAAAATAAACAATCCCCATGTGAATGTTTTACAAATCCAATTCTGGCTGAAAAATTATGCACTTAGTTGTACATTGTGTAGTTGGAGATCTTTAATTCAACTGTACTAAACTGTATTAATTTAATTCCACGGCACTAAACCCAATATAAAAGAGGGTGGGTAAAAATCAATATTTTAAAAATCTCAAATTGATTTAAATCACAGTTAAAATTGTAAAAATCCATTTTAAACATTTAAATTGTATAACAAATGTGATTTGATTTTTGTACTCAAGACCTGAGGATCTAAATCTTTGCCTCAGAACATGATTTACCCATTATAGTTTCCACAGCTTAACAGAGTAGCCAGAGTTCTCTAGCTGCCTATTGTGGATAGGTAGGCAACAATGGCTTTTTAAAGTAGTTCTAGACAGGTTTTCAAGGCTCCTGGGTAATAGGAAGCTTGCTTTCTAAATTCTATATTCAACTTAAAAGGGACCAACATTCTACCAGCATGCTTGAAAGCCAACCGTCGGTAACCTGCACTCTTAAAAGCATTTTCATCTCCTGAAATGAAATGGAAATGGACCAAACATGATGCAGAAGTGGCTGCATCCAGAATATGCAACACTATATTTACAGAATGTGTAAAGCCCGGGTTTCTGTGAGATCCAGAACCAAACTAAGCACAAACACGTGCTTAGGGGCAACAAGGGAAGAGGTGGCACCACAGAAATATTCCATAGCTGAATTTATTATGGGCCATTGCAATACTGCAAATAGTACAGCTGAACCAGAATCTGCAAAAAAGGGCCCCCACATTAAATGAAAAAAATTACATACAGATATATACAATAATAACAAGAGCACTCAGAGAGTATAGACCTCCACCAAGGGTTATGAAATAAAGGGGGGGGGAATCCCCCTCACCCCATAAATGAAAGTAAGGGAAACTTTGTATGCAGTCAGTTGTCCACTGAGAATGAGACTGTGCAGGGGCACTAGTAGCTCACTCAGCATCCCTTGTGCCAACAGGGAACAGCACATGTGCTAACATTTAGCTTTGTGTCAGGATCTGGCCTCTAGAGATGGGCACGACCAGGAAAAATGACGTTTCGAGTTGTCGTGTGTCGGAGCCGGCCTGTTTCGGCTCGTTTCCGTTTGTCACGAATTTTTTCAAAAATTTGTCATTTCGTTTGTCTGTCGTTAGTACTGGTTTGGGGGGGTAGGGTAGCGGGCTCCTGGAGGCACCTCTCTGGGGTGCATGCCTCCTCTGGCCCGCTACGAAGGGAAGGCATTTAGCAGGCTCCTGGAGGCACCTCTCTGGGGTAGATGCCTCCTCTGGCCCGCTACAAAGGGAAAAGGAAGGGTACATGACCGTGTAGCCATTGCGTACCAAGTGGCACTGGCAGAGGCACCTCTCTTTTGGGTGCCTCTAGCTCACTAAGAAGGACAGCATACTGGCGTACAGGTTTGGAATTTTTTGGAACTTTGGACTGTGAGCGAGGTGAGAGAAGAATGCCTCTGTTGGGCGCCCTCTGGCTCACTAAGAAGGGAAGTGTACTTGCATGTAGTGCAATGCGAGTACAGATCTGGCTTAGGGTTGGGGTTAGGGCAAGGGCTAGGCTTAGGGTTATTACGGGTAAGGTTAGGGTGAGTTAGTGGGCTGCACCTCTGGGTGCCTCTGACCCACTAAGAAGGACAATGTACTGGCGTATGGGTTAGGGTTAGGGTTAGGGTTAGGGTTAGGGTTAGGGTTAGGGTTAGGGCTAGGGTTATAGTGGGCTTTTTATGCCCGACTGGCACATCCCAGAAGTCTCAGTCAAAACCTGGCCAAGTGGCCATGCAATTGGTGGAATGGCTTCAAAAATTTGCATGGTCCCATCCCATGGCCAGCCCATCATTGCGCAGGTGTAAAAAAATAGAAATAAAAATAAAATAAAATAAAATAAAATCAATGGGATTGGAGACAGACGTTTATTGCAAGAAAAACCCACTGCTGCTACTGTAAAAATTCAGGCAGTTAAAATTCCTAATTTTCGCATGTTTCTGTGTGGTGCTTTGGTGGGTTTTTGGACCACGATTTCAAAAAAAATATTGCGGTTGCCATTTTGGATCCCCCTGCACCGCATGGCATGGTGAGACGACGAGGATTCCCCCCACCAGAGCAGCCCAGGACAGGAGAGGGGGGGAGCCCCCCCCCAGAAACCACCCCTCTGGTAGGTGCCCTCACTCAGGCAGGCATATTTTCATCTGCTTTTTTGGCCGGGAATCGTTTTTTTAAAAACTTTTTTTCTCTGCCGCTTGGCATTGCGTGATCGCCGCCATGCCATGAACGACAACGACAAATCAGACCCAGATTTTTCTTTTATCGGTTCAAGTTCGAGTTCTGACGGCTTAATTCCGTTGCGTAACAGAAACGAGGAACGGAAACGGAAACGATAATTTCGCCAAGTCGTGCCCATGTCTACTGGCCTCCATGGCCCTGGTACCTGCAGGATCAGGGCCAGTCTGACCCAAGAATTGTCTGGGGTTTGCAGGATCAGGCCCTGCCCTGAGCAGCAGCTACCTGGCCACTCATGAGGCCCACCTGGAAACATGGAGGGAAGGTTCGCCTTCCCAAACTTTGCCTTAGCAACGCAAAGAGTATTCTGTGCTTGTGTTTTGGCCTGCATGTGCAGTCTTGCAAAAGATCCAGGGTTGTGGCTTGATTTCTCTGCTGGTGATGTGGCTTATTGGATTGCTTGTGGACACAGTAACTGTCAACAGCACAATGGGCCATTGCTGGCATTTCAGTAGTGGTAAACCAGTAAGGTACTGTTTGCAGTTGAAGTACAGTGGTACCTTGTATAAGGGAATTAATTTGTTCCAAATGAAATTCTTTTAAGCAAATTTTCCTTTATACAAATTTCCCATAGGAATGCATTGAAAACAGAGTAATCCCTAATCACAAACATTTTTATGTTGTATGGATTTTCCCCATAAACAATTCTGTTAAGCAAATTTCCCTTATCTTCAGAATTTTTTATTTTGTATAGATTTTATGTTATACAAACCGTTTGTTACACGAGGGTCCATTGTATATTAAAAATCCCATCAGAACAACTATGTAACAAGGCAGGCTAGATGCCTTATCTTAATTAAGTAGAGAAGCAGATGTGTTACATAAGATTAGTTTTGAGAATCTGATCAAAGACTTTGCAATTTAAAAAAAAATAGAAAACTTTTGGAATATAAATTGTGAGGTATGCAAAATAAACATTTTCTGTCTTACTGAAAGTTTTGTTTAATTTCAATAAATAAAATTTTATTTTATGGTTTATTGTTGTTTGTATTTTGAATTACATATATAAGGGGGGGCAGCAAGATATTTTAAGTACTTAGTACTTCTAAGGGTCTTAATCCAGTCCTGCAAACACCCATGTGAAGACGGGCACACAACATTCCTTCTACGCTGTATACCCACACAGTGCTGCATTGGTTACAATCATCCAAGCGGCTGTTGCCAGCCTTTGGCTTCCAGTAACAGCTGGAAATCTGTGTGGGCAGTGTTCCCGCCCAGAGCTAGTAGAAATTGGAAGGAACTTTGCAGGCAGGTGAACCTGTTGCTCTAAAAAAAAAAGTATCAGATTAACATACAGATGGAACTAAGTCTGGAACAAAATGGATATGGTTGAAGAGAACAAAAGGCATGTGCAGAGTATATGCACACCATCATGTCAGTTTTGGGGATGAGGCAACTCCTCTGAAGACAAAATCCTGAAACAAGAGTGACAATAATTGCTACCTGCAAAGAAACAAAAACTGGAAACTAAAGTTGCACTAGTGCCTGAATTCTGTTTTAAGAACTGCCTGCCTATTGAGAGGCAGGAGATATCCTCACTCCACAATATTGTTTCTTTTAAGCTCTGCCATGCTACTTCTGCATACACCGGTCCCTCCTATAACTGGCCTACAGACCACAATCTAAGCAGATAGAGATGGTCACTAAGCTGACCATGGTTGCTCCCTCCCCTTCTCCACTGTTCCTTCCCTTACTGGTATCCTATTTTCTGCACTGGCACCCTCCTCAAAGGTTCCAGGGCAGAAGTGTGGAACCTAGATGGGACTATTCTGTCCAAGAAACCTTAATTCCAAAACGTGGCGACCCTCTCAACCCACTCTGGGTTGGGTTGTCCTCTCTTAGTGCTCTGCAAGTCAGGCTTTCCGAGTCCAATTGCTCTTAGAAATAGCTGGAGTTACTCAGTGCTGCCTCTTCAACACTCACTTGGAAAATATTTACAAGCCAGCCAAAGATCTGGGAGTGATTAAATCATTAGCAGAATCCAAAAATGGTTCCATACAGTTCTCCTGTCGGGAAAGAGGGATGTTTTGCACAGCCCACTGTCTTCCACACATGCATCTTTTAATTCGTGGAGTGTGCTTTATCTGCACACTTTGAAAGCTCAAGTTTTGTTCAGTGGGATTTTTAACATCAGTTTTTACAGACAGCGCCAACTATCCTACTGCTAATTATGAACAACACGGCAGTCTGAGATCACGCAGGCTGTGCTGCTTAGCTAAACATGCATCTTTAAGCATCCCTGCCCCTTATGTCTCTCTTTCCACATACTATATTTTAACAACACAGGAAGCTGCTATAAACTACAGTAATTCAATCCACTCTTCCACCATCTAGCTCAGTAATATCACCACTGCTGATACTGGATTTCATACAGGAGTTCTTAGCCCTAGCTGGATATTTATTTTATTTGTTTATTTTAGAGTATTTTTACCCCACCTTTCTCCTTGGAAAAAGATAAGCCTGATTGTCCTGTTGACACACAAACTAGGCTCACCTCTGCTTGGCTACCAAGCCTATAGAAGCTTGCTAAGTAAATGCTGATTACAACACTAAATTTCAAAATAAACATGCTTCTCAGATAAATGATTCTGACCAGCCAATGATTATGGCATCGATTTCAGAAACTACCAACTTTTTTCAGGTAGGGAAAAAAATACCCACAGAGGACATGCAATTGCACATCACTATTCAGATCTAAATTTGCACATTTTAGAATTCCCTCCCTCCCCCAATTATTATTATTGGGGGGGGGAATATAAAGGAGGACTGGGATAGTAAGAATAGAGCATGAAGGTAATTCATCTCAAAGTTCAGCCAGCCCAGTAGAGTCTAGTGAAATAAAATCTCAGTCAACTTGAGAGAGGTGGTGCTCAGTGTGTAGTCATAGTGGCCAGTGGGGGTCTAGGTCCCAGGAGACCTGGGCATGAATCATTGGCCAGCCATGGAAAAGTACTAGGGTGGGTGGGTGGGTGTGCATGTGCACATGATGGAAATGATAAAACCACTCCCTAAATACTGTATCTCACTTCCCTTAAATGTCCTGTTAGGGCCACAGCAACTAACACAGACCTGACAGAAAAGGTCAGCTAGAACTATGCATATGCTTATATCAGTGTGCTGACAGGATGGAATCCAGCATCTTTCACGAAAGTTTCATCTCATCAAACATGTCCTTTTCTATGAGTCCACATTCCATTCCCTCCTTGCTCTTTTGTGTTCAGTAAGCTTTGAATCTTGGGCCCTCAAAAGTAGCAATGATAATAATTCTAGGATTCCAATAGATGTACATTTGCAGTTTACATGGTGACCAAAGCATGTTTCCTTGACATTTGTCATAAGAATGCCAACTCCAAGGCATTAAGATGACTTATTCAACGTTCACAGAATCAAACACATGTGTTCAATATTCACCCATGCTGAGGACTGACTCTTTCCAGTTAAACAGGATCAAGTGTATAAAGGGTGAGAACAGGGATTTGTTGAAAATTTGAATAAGAATCATTTTTTTAAAAAAAAGTAAATTGTGATTTAATTGAATGTTGATTGATTTGAGTAACTGATTTTTACCCACCCCCGTTGAGAATGATTATGGCCTGAAACCTGGCAAAACATTGTCAGATGGAGTAGAAGAGGCTTGGAGGTGGAGTGGCCATCTATGGGCCTTTTCACACGACCCCTAAGATCCGCTGGCCACTTAAATTCGGACCATAGATCTTAGGGGTTCGTCGCTCTTCCTGTGTCCCCACCCCTCCGCACTTCCTGGCTGCTGGCTGTGTGAGGGGAGGGAGAAAAAGAGAAAGAAAAGCATGCCGCTCACCTCCATTCTGCCTTTCGCTCCTGCCGGCAACATTCCAGTCTCTGTAAAAGTAGCTCTTAAAGGGGCGGGAGCCAAAAAAACAACAAACAAGCAAGGAGAGCCCTGCACTCACTATCGTTACACTGGATCAAATAATTTTCACCAACAAAGGGCAGGTACTTGAAAGGTGCGCTGGGATGTGCTAAAGTGGGCGTGGTCGCACTTAATTTCCTGTTAACTCCGGAGCTGGTCTGGAAACATTTTTAAGCTCCGGAGCTGGGAGCCATTTGCCCGAGAGTTTAGGGGTCGTGTATAAATGCCCTATGTCAAAGAAGGGGTAAAATCTAGAAAAAATGGAGATTAATGGTGGGTCTGACTCCACCATAGAATCACTGTGGGTTAAACTACCAGGTCCAAGGAGCAATGTGATAGTGGGGGGGGGGTGGCTACTGTCCACCAGATCAAAAACTTGAGGGGGACCTTGAAATAAGGAGACAAATTATGGTGGTGTCTAAAAGGGACAGTATAGTAATCATGGGGGACTTCAATTATAGTTCAGGAGCATAGAAATGAGCTTCTTTGAATTTAGTATGGAATACCCTAAGCACATCTAATTTCGCCTGGTTTTGGAAGCTAAGCAGGCCCTGATTAGTACTTGGATGGGAGACTACCAGGGAATACCACGTGCTGTAGGTACCTGGAGTAGGAACTGGCAAGCCACTCCAGTATCCTGCCAAGAAAACTCCATGGGCACAGGGTAACAAAGAGTCGGTCATGACTGTAACAACACAACACACACACACACACACACACACACACACACACACACACACACACACACACACACACACACACACACACACACACACACACCTCCCTTCACTCCTTTCAAAAACACCCATAATCCTGATTTAAACTAAACAGCCTCAGTCTCTGAACCATCATGGTTTTCTATCTTGGTTCTATATTAAAACAACCCATGTTTCACCCATTTGGCCATGTCAGTAGGCAAGGGCATACTTGGACAGGCTAAGATCCAATCCTTTCATATGTGTATCATTTCTTTTCCAAACTGCCCACTTTGAGAGGGACACAAACACCACTAACACTGATAAACTGCCTCTATTTTAAAATATAGCCACTACATGAAATAATCAGGCAGGACGTTGGTGCAAAAAGCTCTGGTGGGAAAAAAAAAGAACGACTTTTTTTTCGAAGAAGCATGGCCAGAAGAGTCGTTAGGGAGTTTCCCAACAGTTCAAATGTATGCCACTGTAGCACAACATCGAGTCACAAATTCCACACTCAGAAACAACAATACAGTGCATACACTCTGGTAAGAATTCAACACTACTTTTGTTATTATCTTGTCTACGGAACGGCCAGCTGTCTCCTCTAAACAAGATGGAAAACCAGTACTTTCTATGTTTAGACATCAAGCTTGTGAAGGACATTTAGACAAAATAGAATATCCTTTTGAATTGGCAAATCCTCCCACGTGTTACAGTATTTTGGGTCAACAGCCTTGATATTTGAATAACACCATAAATATACATGGTGTTTTACAGTCAAATGCAAAGAAGGTAGCAAATTCCTGCCTCCGAGTTCTCAACTGAAATTTGAATAGGGCAGAAGAGGTGTGGAGGGATGAGCGAAATGCTACACACATGCAGCTGGATAGTCACAATATAGGATGGACTCAGGAACACAGGACAGTACATCATCTTTAGTCAGACCACTGGGCCATATAGAACAACACTGACAATCCTGACTAGGAGCAGCTGTCCAGATCATGAGTCACAATTCTTTTCAAATCTTCCACAGAAATCCTTGGTATTCCCTAGTCATCTCTTATCCCACATATCTCTCTCTCTCTCTCTCTCTCTCTCTCTCTCTCTCTCTCTCTCTCTCTCTCTCTGTGTGTGTGTGTGTGTGTGTGTGTGTGTGTGTGTGTGTGTGTGTGTGTGTGTGTGTGTGTGTGTGTGTGTCATGACAGATGTGACCGACTCTTCGTGATTCCACATCCATTAAGTTTTCTTAGCAGGAATATTGGAGTGGTTTGCCAGTTCCTACTTCAGACGCCTACAGCACCTAGTATTTCCCTGGTGGTCTCCCATCCAAGTACTAATCAGGGCCGACCCTGCTTAGCTTCCAAAGTCAGGTGAGAGTGGATGTTATCCCACATACTAGTCAGGTTCAATCCTGCTGAGTATCTGATATTTTCCCAGATGGTTAAGCTGAGGTTCCTCCAAATTCTACACAAGCTCAGCTGCGCTGCTCAAAATAGAGGACACCCCCTTCAAGTCAAGGTGATTGAACTGCTGATTTAAGTAAGAGAACGAGTTGCATAGGAAATGTTTATACATTGTATTAGGCAAGGCCTTGGCTGGTCTTCAGAGGGCCCAGCACACAATAGTCAGGGGAGCAGCCAAAGTCAGCTTGCAATTTGACCTTACTAAGGCTGAGATGATCTCCTTTTCATTCCCAGGATGATTTTTCTTTATACAGGAAGTTAGACATGGCATCTTTAAAAACACAGGAATTGAAGAGGCAAGGAACACACAGTTTGAGGAAACCTGCAGCTAGGCTACTAGAGAACACTGCTGATAGTGTAAGCATTTTTTTCCATGGACTATGTTGTTGTTGTTCAGTTGATCAGTCGTGTCTGACGCTTCGTGACCCCATGACCCAGAACACACCAGGCCCTTCTGTCTTCCACTGCCTCCCAGAGGTTGGCCAAATCAATATTGGTTGCATCGATGACACCGTCCAAACATCTCACTCTCTGCCATTCCCTTTTCCTTTTGCCTTCAATCTTTCCCAACACCAGGGACTTTTCCAAGGAGTCCTCTCTCCTCATGAGGTGGCCAAAGTACTGGAGCCTCTGCTTCAAAATCCGTCTTTCCAGTGAACATTCAGGGTTGATTTCTTTCAAGATAGATAGGTTTGATCTCCTTGCTGTCCATGGGACTCTAAGGAGCGATCTGGCACTGAAATTTGCCAGCAAACAAGCAAGCTCTGTAAAAGTAAGCATTTCCTGCCTGACCTCATCATTTGTTCACACTTGCTGCTGATCTACTGCGAAATTTTGGTAGTGAATGGTATGGTGTGGTGGGTCTCAGGCAGGTGAAACTGGCGCAGCTACCAAGTTTGCCCATCCTGTTCCAGGTAGAATGGGAGTGCCTACTTCTTATGAAGCTAATGCTAGTTGGAAAAGAAGAGAAGACCAGCCTTTCTGTCATCATCATTCCTTTCCTTCCTAAATTCCTCATCACAATCCTTCCCAATATCCTCTGAGTGGCTGAAACATGAACAGTTGGCCTCTTTACTAGTCAGAACGGTCAAGTGAACTTCAGAGAGGACAATCAAATCCTAGATGGAATTCTTCAGCATCCTATTGGTCTCCCACATATTTTGGCACAATGAGATTAACCAATCCTTCAAGTCTATGGTTTTATACTAAAGGTATCCTAATGTACGACTGGAGCCAGGTGAAGATAACAGAATGCAGCTGGTAGGAAAGAATAAGCAAGACCATGGCTGAACAATCATTTATCTCCCCATATCTTTTTTCACATTGTTATAATCATAGAATCATAGAGTTGGAAGAGACCTCAAGGGCCATCTAGTACAACCCCCTGTCATGCAGGAATCCCCATCACAATATTTCCGACAGGTGGTCATCTAGCCTCTGCTTTAAATCCTCCAAAGAAGGAGAATCCACCACCCTTTGTCGCAGCATATTCCACTGCCGAACAGCTCTAACCATCATGAAGTTCTTCCTAATGTTCAAATGGAATCTCTTTTCCATGTAGTTTGAAACCATTGCCCCAATGTTATTTAATGCTTCATCCACAAATTAAAAGGAATCAAGCAAAATTGACCTTTGCCCTTCACTTGGCCCTAAGATGGCTACAAGGACAATTGCACATATATATTGCAGATAAATTAATGCCAATAAATGAAGCCAACTTCAGTTTCTGATACAAACATGTCATTATGTCCTTGTTCATCCGGTCTTTTAGGCTGAGACAGCAGGATTAGAAAGAAACACATTTCAAACCCCTCTTACTTACTTACTTACTTACTTACTTACTTACTTACTTACTTACTTACTTACTTACTTACTTACTTACTTACTTACTTACTTACTTACTTATTTATTTATTTATTGGGTTTTTATACCACCCATCTGGCAGCAAGGTCTTATTTTACATATAAGGCAGCCCTTTCATATATTCATGTGTCCATTTTGCCCTGTTCTGTGTATTCTACCTTTAGTACTCCTCCTGACTTAATAGTATCAATTCAGTTTGGCCATTTATCGTCATTTGTAATAAAACAATTTTCAATGGGGCAAAGGTGCTGAATCACCTTAAGCAGCACTTTGCTTTGCAAGACAAACAACAGAAACTAGTACAGTAATTAAAAATCTTAAGAAGGGGGGAAAGCACCCAAAACAGAACCAGGCCAATGGTTCTAAATCAGGAGACCAGATGTTTAATGAGAACTACAAGCCCTGCAAGTACCAACTACTTTTTTTTTGTAATTAGGACTGGCACCAAGTTCAATCAGGAATTGTTCCCATACTTTTTCACACAATTTATTTTCTTTTAACTCACCACTGTGCAGCAGTAGTACTGTAGGATACATAACCCCCCACCAAGAGGTTTTGATGCCCCTTGCATTTAAAAAAATAATGATGGTGTGAATCAAAGCACAAGATGTAGCTCTTTAAAAAGTTTCCACCATGACTAAGATACTGCCATCCTTATGTGATCTCATTAGGAGCAGGCACTTTACTCCCTCGGCTCCCCTGGCCAAATGCATCCCACAGAACAATTTGTCTATGTCAGATCCTTCATCTGGTGCAGAATGAACACTGGCAAGAGTAACTCATGTTCCATTCAATGCCACACAGCACTGCAGAAACGGCAGGGATCTCATTACTCAGACACAGAAAGCAGCTTTGAACAAACTGCAAATCAAGTCCCTCTTGAGATCACCAGCTTTAGGATATTAGATCATCTTGAGCCCCCATTTAATATTAAACACAACCACTGCAGTGGTATTTTTCACTCTCGTGCTTCTTCCATTTGGGAGGGGGAAAATGGAGCTGCTGAGAAGTTTTCAGAACGCTGCAGTACCGAATCCAAATTCTTCACTGGGATTCATATACTCTGCTGAAAAAAAAGTAAGTCAACTCAATGTGTTTTATATGCATTTAGCTCAACTATTCCTTGCCCGTATTAGCAGCAGCAGGAGAAAGTTCTTTTTTTAAAATTATCATATTGATTGGGTTAATATTTATCAAGACTGCAGGACGTGTGGTCCTCATTAGTCGTATTTAGCTATGCCAAGAAGGGCTAAGTAACTGCAGTCCAACTTCATCAGGAGGGACACACATTTCACAGCCTGACTGTGCATACTGCAGATGTCTAGAGTCACTTAATAAGATCGCAGTGGATGTCACACATTTTATTCCAACAGGATACACATCCCCATCTATTTCGCTGCCAAGCGCAAGTGCCTCTACTGCTACAGGGCTTGCACCATTGCTTAGACAAAGCCCAAGCATCCCACAAAGATGTTGGAAATGGTCAAGAAAGAGCAGTTGCTCCTTTTCCTGATGGAATCCTCAATGCTGTCAAAACCCAGGATGCTACAGAAACAGCAGTTTAGCCATGAAGTATCTTAGTCACCAACTTTTGCCTCTGGTTGAAGGCCTTGCATTTGTACAAAGCATTCTGGCCTGGCCTGGCCTGACTTTTAGACGCCTCACATTCAGTTGCTTTCCTTCCAAAGCAGCACCGGCTAGCACCAAAGCCAGCTATAAAACAACACAGCCAGCTATTTGTCAGTGAAGTTTCCACTTCCACTCTGCTCTACTTGTGGCATGCTGGAGTTCTGTGCAAAGGCACATCTGAGACTACAATGGCCAAAGAACGAGAAGCATGAAACAACAGGATAGTAGAGCAGCCAACAGTGAATTGTGTTGAGAAACAATTGAGTTCCAGGCACACAGTACAAGAATTCACAACAGAGGCACCTGAAAATGAGATGTAAATGGACCCACAAGTGTAAGTGATAGTTTAAGATTAACAGGAAGTAACAAACAATTGCCTGGCATGTTCAAGGGTCAGATTTCTGAAGAAAAGAAACATGTGCATAAGATATAAGTAGTATACATACTATTTAAGGACAATGGGAGTGAAAAATGTGTTGTTTGTAAGCTTGAAGCGATGTGCCCCAGGGATCTGTCCTGGGACCAGTGCTTTTCAATCTGTTCATAAGTGACCTGGAGACAGGGATAAGCAGTGAGGTGGCCAAGTTTGCAGATGACACGAAACTTTTCCGTGTGGTAAAAACCAGAGAAGATTGTGAAGAGCTCCAGAAGAGTCTCTCCAAATTGGGAGAATGGGCTGCAAAATGGCAAATGTGTTTCAATGTAGAAAAATATAAAGTAATGCATATTGGGGCAAAAAAAATCCAAACTTTATCAACTCATGGTTTCTGACTTCTGAGTTATCTGTGAATGATCAGGAAAGAGATCTTGGTGTGCCGGTGGACAGCTCAATGAAAGTGCCTACCCAGCGTGTGGCAGCGGTGAAGAAGGCCAATTTCATGCTAGGGATTATCAAAAAGGAGACTGAAAATAAAACAGCCAACATTATAATGCCATTATACAAAACAATAGTAAGGCTGCACCTGGAGTATTGCATACAGTTCTGGTCATGCACATCTCAAAAAAGACATAGTGGAACTGGAAAAGGTTCAGAAGAGAGCAACTAAAATAATTACTGGGCTGGGGGGGCACCCTTCTGAGGAAAGGCTATAGCACTTGGGGCTCTTTAGTCTGGAAAAAAAGGTGCCCAAGGGGGGATATGATTGAGACGTACAAAATAATGCAGGGCATGAGTAAAGTGGATAGATGGGTGCTCTCCTCCATCTCACAAAATACCGGAACTAGGGGACATCCACTCAAATTGAGGGTTGGGAGAGTGAGAACAGACAAAAGAATTTTTTTAAACCAGCGTGTTGTTAGTCTGTGGAACTCCCTGCCACAGGATGTGGTGATGGCATCTGGCCTGGATGCCTTCAAAAGGGGATTGGACAGATTCCTGGAGGAAAAGTCCATCACAGGTTACAAACCATGATGGGGATGTGTAATCTCCAGGATTAAAACCGGGATACTTCAAGGGCCAGATGCAGGGGAGTGGTATCAGGAGACAGATATCTAGTCTTGTGCGCTCCCAAACACATTTGGTAGGGCCACTGTGAGATACAGGAAGCTGGACTAGATGGGCCTTTGGCCTGATCCAGCATGGCTCTTCTTATGTTGAAGGGACTGAAAAATCAGCAATGGTTCCTCATTCAAACTACACATATGCACACAAATCTGATCATACTCAATGTGGCTTTTGGCCAGCCAACATATTCAACTGTATGATTCTTCCACCATGTCAAACCAAGGCACTGTCACTTGGCATCGTTTTACTTTTCAAGCGAAGACAACTGGAGCACAAAGTAAGAAAGCTTCCTGTGGGAAGATGGAGGACTCAGCAGTCTCCATGGCCAGCATGGGAATCAGATCCATCCATGCCAACAGAGATGGTTTAGCAGTACAATTAAGAAACAGTTGAAGAAAGTAAACCTAGGAAAAATCAAGTAAGGAGGACATTTAAATCTTCCCAACCCTCGACCCACAGGTTTGGCTAAGATTAAGCCCTACTCAGTAACTTGCAAGGGAAACAGGTAAGTTCCAGGTGTTGTACTTTAAAAGGAGTGCTTACTTTCTTCAGAGTTTGCCTGCCTATAACAGGACTCTGTGTTAGAGACCTGGCAGCACACGGAGCTGCAGTGTTTCAGTCAACACATTGAAAGTGTCTTAAACAGCTGCAGTGTTATCTCTGTTTATGATACTCATTTTCCACTACAATCGGAACACTCTCTGGTTTCTCTTCTCTTTTCTCTCTCACTTTTCCACCCCAAAATCTAAAATGGTGCAGCCCAAACTCAGCCCAAAGGCTACAGCCACAAGGCATATTTGCAAAAAAAAAAAAGTGTTTAGACTTTATTTGGGGGGGGGGTTAACGGAGACAGAGAGAATAGTATGTAAGGATTATTTTTTATATAAAACCCAATAAATATAAAGCAGCCTGCCTCCACTGTTTCTCGCCATTTTGAAAAACGGGGCAGATGGGCAGGCTAAAAAGTATGTAAGGAAGGGGAAGCCAATGGCTGATTCTGCCGCTGCTCTTTTGCTCACCCTCTCTGGGTAAGAGAGCTACTCCTACTGAGACAGCTTGCCCTCCTGCCAGGACAACAACCCAACCCTCTCTCTTGTTCCCTGCATTCCACCTCTGAATGGCACAACAGGAAGAGACTGGCAGTCCCATCTCAGGGATGGTGAGCGAGTAGGCAGTGCCAGCAGCTCCTCCGCCTTCTCCACTCCACCTGCTCATTCCCTTTGAAGAATAAATGACTTTAAAATACCTATGTTTTCTTTCTGAGTGACGGAAGTCACAGAATAAATCAAATCCTCGCTTGCCCACTGGGGCGTCGGATGCTCCGACTCTCTTTCTGAGTGAGGCGGAGGAAGAGGAGGGAGGGAGGCAATCAAGGGAGCTCAGCTGCTCCCCCATCTTGTTAATCACTTCCAGGCATGGTGGCAGGACGGCTTGGACCGCTGGCAGAAGAAAGGTTACCGGCCACCTCTTCTTGCTCATCCTCTCAGTGGCTCATCTATATTCTCCCTGGGCAGGGAAACACAGACAAGGAACTTTATGGATGAGGGAGGGTCTATCCTTGCCTGGCACTGGGGCAGGCATTTTGACACATGCCCAAAATCCTCCCACTAGGGCCACTGACAGGGAGAATGGGAACTAGAGATGACGAGCAATATCATCCTCCACATCATCACTCAGATTTCCTTTCTCTTGACAAGGACCTGGCCATTGAGGGTCGCTGTCATCTGATTGGTGGCCTTGCCTTCTATCTTCCTCAGGAAGACTCAACTTGCTCACTCATCCTCTGTCTGCCTGCTTGCTCTCTCTCTCTCTCTCCCTGGCTGGTGGGGCCAACTGCTCCTTCAGCGGCCCAGGATTGGGCCCAGGGGGTCATCCACATTCTGGGAGATGGGAGTCTCCAGTGCCTGGAGAACCAAAGGTTGAGGGCTGCTAGTGTGGAGAACTGGGCTACTTAGCCGAACCCACAACACCATGCTATCCGGAGAGGGCACAGAGGGCAACGAGCTGAGGTTGCAGCTTCCCCAGTGCCCCAGCCAGTGCTGATGTGTGGTCCAAAGAACAGCTGGGCTGAGAAAGCATGGTCAGCTGCACTCTGGGCAGCACTGTGGGCCCAATCTTCCCGGCCGCAGCACACCAAGAGACTGAGGAAGAGAACAGGGGTGGCCATGGCCATCTGTTGGTCTCATACAATTCCTTGCACAGGCACAGAAGTGACATGTTCAGAGGAGGTGAAGCCACAGGGGGTAGGGCACAAGTCTTATCCCTTCCAAAGGGACTGCAGGAAGCAGAAAGATTGCTCTTCACTTCTCATTCTTTCTTCCTCAATGAGCGGGTTTCTCAAAGCTACCGCATTAAGCAACATTTTTTTTCAAATACACGTGCAGCTAAGGCCGGACCCAGACACCCACCACCACCACCCCGTGCACACAGCTTTAGAACCAGCCTTGCCGCGCCATTCCATTCATCCCTGGGAAACTGCAGCGGTACTTTGGCTTCAGAATGCAGCCCTCTGGCCACGAGATGGACTTTCGCCTTTGAAAACTCCAGCCTCGAGGTAGGCAGGGAGTGTGTGTGGGACGTACTCGGGGAAACAACAGATCGCTTTCCTCTGCTCAAACGTGCTCAAAGGGTACACGGCGTCCGAATGCCAGATCAAGTCAGAAAGAGGCGACATCCTGAAAAACCAAGGGGGAGGGGGATATTCCCTTTCCTCCATGTGGGAAAGAGGACTTGGAACTTCTGCTTCGAATTAAAGACGGCACAGAAACCCCCTACCGACCGACGCCCCGCGAGAGAAGAACCTTTAGCTGGAAAGTCCCTCTGAAGAGAGAGATAAAAAAAAAACCCAGTATTTCCGAGCACGGCCCTCCACGCCGGAAACACCTTCACCTAAAGGACTTTCGCCTGATATACCCCTAATTAAAAAAGGAAGTGCGCCAGATATAGCCGTAAACCAGCTCGTAAAGCTTTCCCGGATCTCTCTCTCCCCCCCCCCCCGCACGCACACACTCTCTCCGCAGCCCCTCGTCAAAGAGAAGTCCCTACACCGCGTGGGGGGGGGCAGTAAGAAAGGGAATTCCGACGGGGCCGAGCAAGACGAGGGGGCGCGGAGTTTACCCCCCCCCCGCGCACTTCAGAAGAAGCTGGCGATCTCAAGTGAAGACGTGGCCCCGCCACCTCCGCTCCCCTGCCTTTCTCTCCCCCCCCCCTCCGACGCATAAATCAACGTCAGCGTTACAGGACGCGGGCAAGCATCACGTTAGTAGATCCCCCCCCCATGGCTGGCGGGGAGCGCCGTCACGTGTGGACGTCAGAGAGGCGACCCCAGGCGCTCTCCCTCCTCCTGCCCACCCCTCCCCTCCCCTGCCCTCCCCTCCCCTGCCCAAGTTCCCCGGAGCCCTTCCAACGCCCGTTGGAGTGCTGCGTCGGACGCCGCGTTTTTCTACCGCACACGATCGGGAGAGGTGGAAATAGAGGGGGGGGCAAGCGGAACTTAAGGCAGAGAGAGCCTTACACCCTCCCTCCTCGCCCATCGGTCGAGGGGAAAGGAGCAGAAAAGCGCCCCGTCGACTCAAAGCCAGCCCCTCGCGAATAAGCGCAACCAGTTCTGCCCCCCGAAATTCGCCTTGCGAACCTCCCTGCGAGCGAGCTCCTTCCCTTTCCCAGTCCACACGGGCTCCTCCTTCCCTCCCGGGGGTGGGAGAGGGACGATCGCCGCCGCAGGACGCCCGATTTACCTGCCCCGCGAACCCTTCGCCCGCTGCCGCCGCCGCAGCGCCTGGCTAGCCTTTGCGTGCCGCGGAAAAGTACACGAGCCGATGTGGCTTTGGCGGCGCTCCTCGGCTCCAGCTGCTTCCAGTCGCGATCAGGAGGAGGAGGAGGAGGAGGAGGAGGAGGAGGAGGCAGCGGCAGAAACCGCGGCCAACCCCTTGGGGCAGCCCAGAGACGCCTCGCACGTGTAACCCTTGCTTGCCCGGAAGAAACAAGCCGGGGAGGCTGTGTCACCTACGCCGGGGAGAGGTCAGATGTCCCGGACGCCAAGCAAGACGGAATGTTTCCTCGGCTCTTTGAAATGTTGACCACCGCGCACTCTCTCAGCAAACCAGAACTTTCGCGCATACCCGCTTTCCTCTTTAAAAGCGAAACAAAGCAAACAGTTAGTAGTTGAACATTATACTTTGGGTGCGCAAGTAACTCCAAGGTGCGTTTCCTAGGAAGGAACCCTGTGTGTTCAAGGGGGGGGGGGCGTACGGGTACGGGGCGCCTGCGGGTGCGGGGCGGTGAGGAAGGAAGACCCCCTACTACCTCCTAAACTTGTTGTTTTAATTACGTGGGAGATCGTATCCTTTATTTATTTACTGAAAATAAAATCTGTCTCATCATTAGCGCTGACGGCGTCTCCCAAGTTATATAGAACGGGGGGGGGATTGGGCTTTGCCTTCCCCCGGGAAAATCTCCGCTCGTGACGTGCGCGCAGTAGGGATGGCAGTGTTGTGCTCAGCGGGGGCGCACTGAGTCGCACTGGTGCCTCTATTTTGCCCTCGAGGGCCGACGGAAATCCCTCTTTAGCCGGTTGAAGGGGATAGAAATAAAGGCAGAAGGTGAATCTGAAGGCCACGGAAGAGCCCGTTTCACACCTTGTGACAATCCCTTATTCTAGAATTCGGAAACCCAAGGACGTTTTTTCTGAGGCAGACTCCACCCACTTGTATTCCACCAATATGCAAACTGTGTACATATGACTGCATGTACCGTTGTACCTTGTATAAAGGAATTAATTCGTTCCAAATGAAATTATGTTAAGCCAAATTTCCTTTATACAAATTTCCCATAGGAATGCATTGAAAAGAGAGCGATCCCATTTTTATGTTGTACAGATTCGCACCATAGGCGATTCTGTTAAAGCAAATTTCCCCTATCTCTGGAATTTTTTATGTTGTACAAATTTTATGTTATACAAACTGTTTGTTATACGAGGGTCCACTGCATTTAAAACAGTCCATCACTATTGCCTTTCTGCCCACCTAGACTTCCGGAGGAGATTTACAATAATATCACACCATTTAAAAATGCTCCAAGAAGTACATGATTAAAAAAACAATCAAAGACACCACTTGCTGCTTTGGAGCAATGCCTCACTTGTTAGGATTCCCACAGCCAAGCCCTTTTGTACAAAGCCCCACCCTCCTCGCCAATTTCTCACTATGAATGAGGGCTAATTGTGACATCCTGCCTCTCTCATGGTTTGGTGATGGTGTGATAACATCTTTCAGTGTTAGGGTGACTGTACCCCTTAATAATGACTTCTCCAAGACCCTACTGTGTAACCCAAGAATGAATCAACTGAGTTTCCATTATTTCTTATGGGGGAATTTGCTTTCATATAAGAGTGTTTTGGTTTACAAGAATATTTCTGGAACAAATTATGCTTGTAAACAAAGGTATTACTGTAAAAATAAACAGAATGTTAAAACTAAATTTTTAAAAAATTCTAATAGCTAGTGCCGAATCAAGCAGGCCCATCGAATCAACTGCTGAGCAGTACATCAATCGTTATGCAAACTCCATTGATTCAATAGGTCTGTTGCTGACAACATTCAGAACTGGATTTGTACTACTGAAATTAAAAATTATTAGAGAAAGACTGAAATTGAAAAGCCCTTTCCAGCCATTCAAACAAATGTAAACTCCAAGAGATGGTTAGAACAGGTGTCGGCATCAAGCTGTGCCAGCTGGCTAAGATACCAACAGCTGCCAAAGATGCCAGGTGTGCAGGCTGGTCCTGTTTAATGGTAAGTAGAAACTTGTGAGGACAAGCAGAAACAGTTATTCAGAGGCAAGAAATAGAGGCAGTGCACATACAGGAAGATTATTCTTCCTTATTAATATCTCATGCATTCCAGAATTCACTATTGGGATTGGAAACAAGCCCCAGGCTGACCGATAAATAATCCACTCCCCCACACATGTCTGAAGAAGTGGATGCATCCACGAAACGTTACACTAAAGTATGAAATTTAGTCTTTAAGGTGCCACATGTTTTGTCTTTTGTTTTGTTTTGTTTTTCATTGATTTTTGCCTGAAACCCCCCGCCCCGTGCATAAAATCTGAATTCAGCCAGCAATTTTTAAAATCACATTTCAGGAACAGCACATCTAGTAAAAACACAATTTGTTTGAAATGGAGTGAACGGGTTAATGTGTTGTTGTTCTTTAAGGCTACAACTCAAAGGCCATACATTCACTGGGAGGGAAATCCCATTTGGTGGTGCAGGGTGGGGATGGAGAATACATAGGATATTCCTGAGAAAGTCTTGTCTCTGGTTCCTACCAATCAAACATCTTAACGTTGGTTCAGTGGTCAGAGCTTCCAAAACTAGGACATCCCTTTTAGGAAGGACCCTCCTCCAATTGAAAAACAGCCAGAGGAAAGTCCTATTATTGGCGGTATCATCCATTTGAATGGCTGACCAGTATATTTAAAAAGAAAGAAACACAAACAAATAAGAAATAGCCTTGAAATTTTACATGCCCATTGAGCCCCTGGACAGTAGATTGAATGAGCACACACGCTCGCTGGTCACAGTCTTCTCTACTTAGAAGAGATGTACAGCATTTTAATTTTGTTTAAATTATCAAACACATTTCTGATTTTGCATCTGTTCATATCAGTGTCCTATTCTGTATATCATTCTAATGTGTCAGGCCTTTCTGTGTGGTGATGTGCTCCAAACCCACTTATTAGATCACTAGTATTTTAAACAGGAGCCCAGGACAAGCATCACCTGTGTTCCCACTGGGCCCCAGGCCCATAGGATGTCTCCCAGGTTGCTGAATCCTGATAGTACACCTCAGCCTATACACACCTACTTGGGAGGCGAGTCCAGGTAAAGTTAAAGAGACCAATGGAAATTGGCTCTTACTATCTCAGGTCCCCATAGAAGAAAAACAGCATCCGATCTAATAGCTATGAAGTTTTTGCGCTGTTTCACCATGTTCTGGAAGTTTTTCTTCCTGATATTTTACCAGACTCTGTGGCTGGCACCTTCAGAGAGCAAGGAGCTCAGGGAACTAGGAGTTCTCTCTGTGCTCTGTGGTATAGAGTGAGTGAGACTGTGGGGTTTTTAAAGTTGTGGGAAAGAGGAAACTTGTCCCATGCAGGAGAATAGGTGTTAGTCACAGACAGATGGAGTTGCCATGGAGAGCCCCCTCAGCCCAGTAATAGCACACTTTTACATAGAACATATGAAAACCAAGCTCTGGATGCAGCACCCTTTGCACCCACAGTCTGGTTCTGATACGTGGATGACACATTCATAATTTGGAGCCACAATAAAGATAAATTGGAAGAATTTCTAAACTACCTCAACAATATCCACCCAAATATACAATTCACCATGGAAAAAGAAATAGAGGAGAAACACCCATTCTTAGATGTCATGGCCATACACAAATCGGACCTCCAATTAGGACACAAGGTGTACAGAATACACACACACAGAGATCGGTACCTACATAAAAATTCCAGCCACCACCCATGACAAAAAAGAGGCATAGTCAAAACACTTGTAGACCACGCAAACCAAAACTGTGAAGCTGAATTCCTCAACACTGAACTCAGCCACCTGAATAGGGCCTTACAGGCAAATGGCCATTCCAACAATGAAATCAAAAGAGACATCAACTGAAAAAATAACACCAAAATGAAGAAGAAAAACAGCCTCCAACAAACAAAATATTTCTGCCATACATAAAAGGAGCCATGGACCATGTGGACAGTGTTGGAAAAAACACAACCTACAAACAGTTTTTAGACCCACCACAAAAATGCAGTCAGCAAAGGAGAAAAGGAACCCACTCTCCACTGCAAGAGTATACCGGATACCTTTTAGTTGTGGCCAGGTATATATCGGGAGCACAAAACACAGCAGCCAGACTAGAATCAAAGAACATGAAAGCACTGCAGACTAAAACAACCAGAAAATTCAGCAGTAGCTGAACACACCCTGAAACTAACTGGACATGAAATCCTCTTCCAGGGCACAGAGGTACTGGACAACACTACCAATCACTATGTCAGAGTACACAGGGGAGCCACTGAAATGCACAAACATAAACACAGTTTTAACAAAAAAGAAGAAAGTCTAAAAATCAACAAAGCCTGGCTTCCAGTACTAAAAGCTACAGTCTGCAAAAGGTCAAAGCTCAATGATTCCCACCTAGCCAGGCGGAGCAGTGATCAGTTCACACAATAGAACAGTTAACAACACCCATCAACCACAAACAAGGATCGCTGCCACCCCTAATCGCAGTGATACTTCTTAATTCCTTCATCACAATACAATGACTAACACCTATTCTCCTGCATAGGGCAAGTTTCCTCTTTCCCACAACTTTAAAAAAAAACACCACAGTCTCACTCACTTTATAACCCAGAGCACAGAGAGAACTCCTAGTTCCCTGAGCTCTATGTACTCTGAAGATGCCGGCCACAGAGTCTGGTGAAATGTCAGGAAGGAAAATTTCCAGAACACGGCCAAACAGCCTGAAAAACTCACAACAGCTGTCAGATCCCGGCCATGAAAGCCTTCGGGAATACTGCATCAGATGTTTTTTCCCTAAGAGTAAGTAAGTTTTTCTCCAATATTACTAAATATAGGGTGTGGCAGATCTCCATATTTAGCAATATTTGTTCTTTCATATGAGTCTTCCTACTTACTGATATCATATTTGAAGACCATCCTCTTCAGCATCCACTAGTAGGGAGACCAAAATAGTACATTTTATATTGGTCAAGGCAGCACTTTCTTTCCCATTCTATGCATAGAAATGGGCATAATCAATGTTTAAATTTAAATAAACATTGTTGACAGGATAGGGCCCTCCATTGCACCTAAGGGTTTCAAGCAGGCCTAAGGAGTTCAGGCAAGACTGCTTGGCTCACAGAACCCTCTGCGCAGTATCATGCCATAATCCATACATGTTATCTGAGGCAACAACCTCACTCTGTCTCATAATAGGGCTGATGATGGCCTTAACACATTCCTCAACCAAGTTATATAACTTGCCTGTTTCCCTTATCTCTACTTCTTTGCAGGGTATTAAAGCAGTTCTGATAGTTATTTAAACTATGGGAATAGCAGGGTTGGCACCATATTTTAGCTGGGACCAAGGAGAGGGCCATTTCAGTAGCTACACCTAGGGTTTGGAACTCCTTTCTGAGAGGTATTTGGAAGTTGACTGACGAAGCTACTTGGATGAGTAGAGAAACCTTTCGATCTCTCAAGAAAAGTCCAGTCGCTATGACTCAACTTACAGTTACGGTAACATCACCTGGATGACTGAGAATCTTCACAGATATACTGTATTTCTGAGATATAGTCATCCTGCTTCTGCTCTAATGACATTTTACACATTTTAATAGAAGTTGGTTGGATGAGTCTCGTGGTGTTGTTCCACAACAGTTTCCATGGCTCTAGCAGCGTTGCCCACCTTCAGCTAATGCATCTGATAAGTTACCCCTCTAGTACCTTCATGAATTAGCTGAGGGTGAGTTATACTACTTATGCTAAATAAAACATCAGACCACAAGTACCACAAGACAACTTAGTTGGTTTGTGCTACAGTAAACTGAAGTGCATATTGATCTTAATTGTTTCTGAATTTTGTGCCATTTTTACTGCTGCTGATCTGTTATCTCATGGTGCTGTGTTAGAGTGAGACTGTAAGTGAAATTGTGTAAGTGTTATGAAACTATAAGTTATGTTTTCAATTGTTAATATGGGGTTTTATCTTTGTTGTAAACCAGCCTGAGCTATTAGGAATAGAGATGGGCACGAAACAGAAAACTAATGGTTTGGTTGGTTCTGTTTTGGGCCCACCCTTGGTTCGGTTAAGGTTCATATGATTTTTTTTAAAAAATTGTACAAACCCAAACTGAGCTGAACTAGTTCGACTTACCTTACCTTGGTGGTGATCGGGCAGCAGAAGGGCTCACTGTCACCTCCAGAGCCCTGGCCGCGGCTGCACCAGGAAGTGGTGGAATGCCTCGCTGCCACCTTCGGAAGCCCAGCAGAGGCCACACCGGGCAGCCGGAGGCTTCACTGACACTTCCAGAGCCGTGGCCGCAGCCGTCCCACTGCTGCCTCCGAAGGCCCAGCGCTTTTTAATTTTTTTAAATTTTTTTTTAAAAATATGTTTAAAAATCCCTGATGCCAGGGGCATTTGGAGGCACTGGCTTGGGGGCAGCACCTCTAGAGGTGCTAGCTTCCCCATGCCTTGGCTTTATTTTTTATTATTTATTTATTTTTTCAGTACCAACCATGCGGCCCAGGGGCCAGGTCGGTGCTTTTTAATTATTATTTTTTTAGAGCGCCGACCATGGAGCCCCTGGGGCCGGGTCGGCGCTCATTTTATTTTTGGGTTTTTTTATTTTAGAGTGCCAAACACGTAGCCCCTGGGGCTGGGTTGGTGCTCATTTTATTTTTTGGATTTTTTTAAAAAAAAATTAGAACGCCGACCATGGAGCCCCTGGGGCCGGGTCGGCGTTCGTTTTATTATTATTATTATTATTATTATTATTATTATTATTATTATTATTATTATTATTATTATTATTATTATTATTATTATTATTATTATTAATTTTTGATTTTTTGATTTTTTGATTGTTTGATTGTTTGATTTTATTTTAAAATGTCCCTGATGCTTGGGCTCCCCCCACCACCACAGCTGAGGGGTGCTGGCTTCCCTGTGCCTGGGATTTTTTTATTTTATTTTTTTCCTCCTGACCTGCAGGTCAAACTGGGGCCAGGGAGATTTTTTAATTTTTAATTTTTAATTTGTTTTTTAAAAATATTTTTTTTATTTTTAAAAGTCCATGATGTGAGGCTCCCCCCCCCACCTGCCCTGCGGCGGCTGCCGGAGTTCTACGGAGGAGGCTGGAATGGCGGCGACAAAGTAAGAGACGGGGAATGAAAAACAAAATGAAACAAAACAGAAATTTCCATTTCATTTCATTTCATTGTCCTTTGATTGGTTGGTTCGTTATTCACTTTGTTAGCTAACGAAACGAATAACAAATAATGAAATGAATTAAAAATTTGTTTCATGCCCATCTCTAATTAAGAAGAAAGGATGGAGAAAATGTTTTTCATGTATTAAATGATAGATATTTGAACATATGTGGCAGCTTGCAAGGACTGGTTACACACTTATTTAGACATGCAGGTTTCAAGTGATTGCTCCGGACACATGTGTACACAGCTTGAGATGTGTTAAAGCTGCATTGAACAAGCTCTATTATTCTGAAAGAATTCCTTCCCAGTATCCATGGGAGAATACTGGTGTCCTCTAGATTGAGAATGTGATTTCTCTGTGCTCTGTTTTCAACTCCAGAACTTGATGTGCAAAGGACATTTCTTGGATTTAAGGAAATTTGGCCAAGAATGTGTAAGTCTGAATCATAGCGTTCACTGGCTTCAGTATTTATGACTTGGTTTTGGATGAAAACCTACATAGGAGTGTTTCTGGAAATTAGGCAGTTGCAGACGTTTATATTTGTGCAGTACCTATTAAATAAGAGCTGCAATAATTGTGTGTTTACTGCAGGAATTAAATGACAGTAATTTATTTTTTCTTATCCTACTAAACATAATGCATTATTACATTTTATGTTTTTTAAAAAGGTAACTAATTTGCCTTTCTGTCTTGGGACTGCCACCCTTCCCATCCAAGAGTGAGGGATTCAATTGTCAACACAATTGTGCCAAAGAAAATGATCACAACAGGGCAACATTCTGTTGCTTTGCATGGTCATTTACACTAAACAAGGCCCACTGGATCAATGGGATTTGGTAACTCCTCAATGAGTTTTGTCGATTCAAATGGGCCTACTCTAATTGCGACTTATTTGAGTTTTGCAAGAAACAGAGTAGGCCCATTTGAATCAAGAAACCCCATGGAATAATTGACTCACCAAACTCCCATTGATTCCGTGTGTGTGTGTGTGTGTGTGTGTGTGTGTGTGTGTGTGTGTGTGTGTGTGTGTGTGTGTGTGTGTGTCTTCACAGACATATTGTTACAGTTGTGACCGACCCTTCATGACCCCATGTCCATGGAGTTTTCTTGGCGAGCATACTGGAGTGGCTTGCCAGTTCCTACTCCAGGTGCCACTCTAATGTGGTTTATTGCACTAAGCAACAGGACATTTGTCAATGTGTCAAGTCAGTTCTGACTTATGATAACCCTTTCCAGGGGGTTCTAGGCATAGAGTACTCAGAAGTAGTTTACCATTCCATTCTTCTGGGAGCACTTTGGCACTATGCATTTTACCCAAGGCTACAGAGGGTGGACCTTCTCCGAGGAGTCACAATGGTAAGTG
The DNA here is from genome assembly GCA_037367245.1 of Phrynocephalus guinanensis. Taxonomy (NCBI): domain Eukaryota; kingdom Metazoa; phylum Chordata; class Lepidosauria; order Squamata; family Agamidae; genus Phrynocephalus; species Phrynocephalus guinanensis. Next base: position 132,055,533 of record CM074732.1, on the reverse strand, counting down.
GAACTCCCAACCTCTGACTCTCCAGTCAGATATATAAGTCTCTTTGAATCTCAGTGATTATGAACCAAAGTCCAGGGATTCTTACCTGGGAATAAATTCCACTGAAATCAGTTGAGGGTTATGTGAGTAAAAATGCTATAATATCATTACAAGGCTTTAATGTTATTTAGGAGTAAATTCTGTTATAGGGCTTCCCTTTGTATATACTTTATTAGACCAGTCTTCCTCTGGAGAAAATATGATGTCGTTAATGCAGCCAGACAGACACGGGATAAAATCCAACATTAGATAAATGCTTTTGCATCCCGTCTGGTGGAAGAGAACCAAATAGGTGCTTTACTTTCCTCTTTTTTAAAAAAATGGGACTATTAAGATTCTGACTATCAGGTATGTCCCAAAGTGTAACTAATAAAACATTGCTTGCATTTTGGGGAATATAAAAGAGGCAGGAGAACTTTTTGATATACACATTTTGATATTATAAGAAAAGTGCTAATGACGTGTCTCCGGATTCTCTCATTAAAAAGAGAGGGGGAAACAGCTGAGTTAAACCAGTTGTTTTGAAAGGCCATAAAGTGAAGCTTCATGTCTTTGCCGGATTCAAGCAGCAATCTTTATTTTCCATTTCCCCTCCCTCTTTGCCTACAAATTTTATATTCCATTTCCTCTGTGTTATAATGGTAGTTGTGTAGGCCATCTGAACACCAGCTCCTTGTAGATTAAGGCCAAACAAGTGAGAATAGTCCAAGAGTGTGCAAAGTGTAGCACTCCAGATAGTGTCAGATGGCAGTTCCCATCATTCCAAGAGAGCTTATAGCATGGAATGCTGGAAGGAGACATCTAAGAAGATAATAATGGTATATCTCTGCTCACAGTGATGATGATACCTAGCTCAGAGGTTCAGGTTGGCTATGGATCCTGATTAGAGATGGACACAAAATGAATACAAATGTTGTTTCGTTATTCGTTATTTGTTTTGTTAGGTAACAAAAAATAATGAGCAACCTCCTCTAAGGAAAATGAAATGAAACGAAACTGAAATTTCCATTTTGTTCCATTTGTGTTTTGTTTCCCCACCCCACCAGTGTCTTTTACCTGACGTCTGGGTCAGGGAGCTCCGAAGGCAGTGATGAGGAGCTGCTGGGGCTCTGGAGGTGGCGGTGGCGTGGTCCACCCGCTGCCCGGTGCAGCCACTGTCGGGGCTCTGGAGGCGGTGGTGAGGCCTCCTGCTTCCCAGCACGGATCCTTCTGGGTCTCCAGAGGCGGTGGCAGGGCGGTACACCACTGCCCAGCGCAGCTGCTGCCAGGGCTCCGGAGGTGGCGGTGAGGCCTCCCGCTGCCTGGCGAGGCCTCCCGCTGTCCAGCGTGGCTGCTGCCAGGGCCTTCTGGGCCACCACCATCATCCAGGTAAGCTGAACCAGTTTGGTTTGGTTTGTATGAATTTTTGTTTTAAAAATTCATACAAACGGAACCAAACTGAACTGAGGGGGGTCCAAAACAGAATGAACCGAACCATCAGTTTTCTGTTTCATGCCCACCTCTAATCCTGATGTGAGGAATTGGATTCCCTACTTAACAAGGGCTGGACTTGATTATCCGTAAGGTCATTCATTCCAGCTCTGCAGTTCTAAGATTCTGAAAACCAATCCTTCCTTGTCTGAATTTTTAACACGCACATATGCTAACCTCTGGGGGACCACAGGTTCTTCACTGCTGCCTATGTAAATTGTTACCTGTGATCTGAAACATCATCCCCTGAAATAATGAGGATATCCTTAGCTGATGCTTCTCAGAATTCCCTTAGAATAGATGATTCAGGATGCAATGAGAGATTACTAGTAATTTTGTCTATAACATCAAAGAGAAAACAAAAGCCTTGGGGTATGGAAATCTTCCACTTGTAAGCATACATGCTCAACATTAGTATCACAGGAATGACATAGCCAGGTGTGTAGAAAGCTCTGGCGGATGGCAGGAGTGGGCAGCGATGGGCACGGGGGCGGTGGGCGGGCAGTGGTGGGCAGCAATGGGTGGACAGCAACAGGTGGCTGGCGGGCGGTGGGGGACGGATGGCGGTGGCCACCGGCGGGGGGTGGCGGCGGGGGGGTGGCTGGCTATCCAGCGCCCTCTCTCCATTTTGGCACCCTAGGCAACTGCCTAGTTCACCTTAATGGAAGCGCTGACCCTGTCTGTGACACAATTTGCATTGCATTGATGGTGCCATTAATACTTGTGTACCACTTACTGCACTGGTACTTGCCAAAGAAATTTAAAAAGCCTTAAGGCCTCTACCATGTAAATTTGTTTTAATCAATCTTCCTTTTATTATGTGAAAATCTATCATGCAGATATTTATGGTATAGCTTTTTATTTTACAATTAGTGCCAGCAGATGCCTTTTTGTTGGCTGATGTAACACTGTGCTTTATTAGGGTTTGGATCTTAGAAGATTATAAACAAATAGAAACCACTGATACCAGTCAATAGCACAACCTGTTGCTGCATACCTAATGCCTACCCAGATGAAAGTGATGGCCTATGGTACCATTAAGGTGGGAAAAATAAAATGAAATAAATAGAAATAGAAATAGAAATAGAAATAGAAATAGAAATAGAAATAATAAAAATACTGGAAACAGACCTAGATACTGGAAATAGCAGTCAGAGTCAGACTTGTCCTTAAGACTTGTCTTAGTGTTGTGAATACCACATAATGTATTTTTTTGTTTGAAATCTAGTAAAGACGAAAGGCGCTAGATGGGTGCTGCCTTTTTCTTTAACTGGTAACAATATGAACAGGATGGTTTTAATCCAGGGAATAGCCTGGGGATTTTTTTTTAAAAAAATGAACTTTCCCACTGATGTCTCCACATTCAAATTAGCTACACCCCTGTTTCAGAAAAGAAAGAGAAAATTAGAAACACTGGGAAATACATGAGTGATATTTATTGCCTCATCTAATTTGATCCATGTTCTCACTAAATGTTATCCATTTCTGACCTCCTAAAACAAATATTTTAATTTTCCTTCATTGTCCATTATGCATTCTAACTAAACATGCATACGCCACCACCCTTGTTTTCATTCAACAACCTGCCCTCTTCAGTCCATTTCAACATCCCGCATTCTCTACTGGAATTTTTCCTTTTACTTGCCTTAAGACACAGGACAATGTGACAAAAGATGTTACATCAAAGAATGTGATATAAAAATTACTGTTTTGGATCCCAATTAAGCTGCTCAAAAACAACAGTGCAGTCTTCCAAGTTGTTTACTTCAAAACAAGGCCCATTATGTTTGATGTTGACTGGGGATTGCTCCCATGGAAATGGATAGAGGCCATGATGACTAGATGTTAATAGCAAATCATGCCCTCAGTTACCTTTCCCATCCCCATATTGGTCAGTACTAATTCAGTCATATTACCAGGAACACAATAGCAAATATGGCTTGCTACGGTCAGGGTCAGCAATGGCCATAGGAAGCTCCTCTTTTGTGATGCACTTTCCTTTTTTCCATTCAAAATCATTTCACACTTCTCATTAATATTTGCATTACGCCACCACTGTGTTATCTCTGTATTTCAAATGCAGAACTGAGATGGAAAATAATGGTTATTAAAGCCTCTGGGAAATTTGCAGCAGGTGGAATATCAATAGGGGACTTCCTGGTTCTTAGCTAATACCCCTAAGTCACTCCATGCCACCACGTCCCTGTGTCAGATTAATAATTTTGGTGCAGAATAGAGGTGAGCCCAGTAGTTGCTCTAAATTTGTAAATTAGGTCTAACTGACTTCTTATTTTCAAAGATAGGAGCCGATCTCCTCTCTCCAAAGCATGAGATCAAAAAGGAATGGTGTGAATCTTTTATTGCATGCAAGTGAATATTATGCCACCTACTGGACAAAATTTAAACCGGCACACATATTAAAATACCTAAGGGGCAGAGGGATTTGGTTAGGAAAAGTATTAATTATAACATTTTTACAGAGATCAGCCTTCTAATTAATTATAAAAGAAAGTTTGAGTTCAATATGCAGAACTCTGTTATCTCTGTCAAGTGCAGAGTTTTCCCTTTTAGCCTTAATTAAAAATATATATACTGTATTTATGTATTGTGGGAATTTCCAGAATGGAAGCCATGTTAGTCTTCTGCAGCACCGATAGGCATATGTATATTCTCTCTATAATGTGGCACCTTAAAGTCTAGCATGTTTTATTTGACATAAGATTTGAATGACTTTGAACAACTACCATCAAGCCCTCTTTAGCTTCTCCTCCCTGGGTTCTTAACTACCTATAAAGGCCATTGATGGATTATCTTGTGCTGGAGCTGTCTCATTTCTAATCCATGTCTCTATATTTGTATAAAGCATGCTCCAACAGGGTCCCCAAGAGCACAAAAAATGAGCAGTTATGTAAAATCAAATTGGAATGTTCCTGAAAGCCCATTTCTGATTTGATTTGTATGGCTTCTGAGTCGGGGTCACCTCATTTTATTGCAGAACCATTGCTCCTGTGAGCTTTAAGGAGAAGAAAATAACTTCCCCCCTCCACAGACAGGTTATGTGGCGTCTGAGGGCTGTAAAAACAACTTTAGATGGCTTCCGGCCACCTTGGGGTCAAACAGTGCCCATCCTTGATATAAACGTCTGTCTGCTGCAGGCATCTCTACACCTAAATAATGGAAGATACTTCATGAAATCTTATGTCAAGAAAAAAAAGGTTAGTTGTTTTTCTTGGCATAAGATTTCATAGGTGTCACAAGAGTCTTTGTGGAATATAATGTTGGGAATTCTAGCACCACAAGCCACACTGCCTAGTGCAAAGCCTGAATCTTCCCTATCCATTCTGGAAGTTGAGTCATGGCAACTGGACTTCTTTTTGTTGAGAGATCGAAATGTTTCACTGCTCATCCAAATAGCTTCATCAGTCTGCAGAAAGCTAGACAACAGTCTCAATGGCCTTAAGGTGAGCTGTGGCTTAAGGTGCTGAAACCCATAAAATATGGGTCATTAGCTATGGCCTTGGAGGTGAAGGCGTGAAGTATTTTTGATTTGTCTAGGAGGTATTGTTGAAATCACAGCCTGATAAGTGGCAGATACACTGTGCCTAAGTCCTGCACCTCTGTTGAGAGAGGGGTTTTCAAAGCTCACATGAATGGCTTCATGCCTTCACCACCAAGGCCATTACGACTGTTGTCTACTTAACAAGCCTATTCAGGCCATTGTTCATCTTATGAGCCTATTTCAGACAAGGGTGACAAGTGGCCAAGTGAACTATAAAATAGAGGATTCACAACTAGCTTTCTTCAGACTGATGAAGCTGTTTGGATGAGCAGCAAAATGCTTCTATCTCTCAAGAAAAAGAAGGCCAGTTGCCATGTCTTAACTTCCAGATAAACTCACCTGGATGACTGAGAATCTTCACAGACATATTTCCCTATCCGTTCTTATCCAAAACAATGTCTTTTTTTAATGGTGCAAGCAGCTCATTTTGTTGAGAGATTTGAGTTCTTAAAACAGATGATCAAGTCAAATACTGTAGCTGTAATCTGCCAGAACTCCACTGGGTGTCACTCCTTCATCTCATTCTAAATTGAAAGACCAGAAAATCTTTATTCTGAACGCTTTCATGGTGAATTTTAAATAATTTTTAGACACATTTATGTATTATACATAATTTTATGTATAATTAATCTTGTGCTCATTGTACATAATATTTGGACAGATGAGGGAATCAACTGCAATTTTTAGGCCTATACCATCAAAAGTGGGAGTGTTAGTATAGGATCTGATGGTTATTCTTTCTTTCTTTCTTTCTTTCTTTCTTTTTCTTTCTTTCTTTCTTTCTTTCTTTCTTTCATGATTGACCCAACACCACCCAGTGTTCTCCACCAAGTGGGGATTTGAACACAGTTCTCCACACTTCTAGTCCAACCCTTTAACCAGTGCAGCAAAATGTTTCCTACTGTTACTGATGTCATACTTCACACTGTTTTTTCTGGGGTGATTACAACAAAAATGCTGCCCCATGGGAGCTTCTAGTCTGAAACGTAGTACAAACTGCCACATCAGAGGGAGCAGAGGGGAGGATGACAGAGGAAAAGATAGAGGATGAGACTAAGGGCCTTTTCACACGACCCCTAAAATCCGCTGGCCACTTAAATTCGGACCAGGGATCTTGGGGGTTCGTTGTTCTTCCTGCGTCCCCACCCCTCCGCACTTCCTTGCTCCTGTCTGCATGAGGGGAGGGAGGAAAAAAGAGAGGAAAAATGCAGGCTCACCTCCAAAGCTGCCTGGAGCCCCGTTGTTGTCCTGATTTCTTCTCTTCTGTTTTTTTATTTATTTTATTTATTTTTTTGCCTCCTGCCCCTTCTCTTAAAGGGGTGGGAGGCAAAAACAACAACAACAGAAGCGAGGAGAGCCCCGCACTCACCAGATTAAATCCAGACCTGGGGATTTTCACTCTTCTAGAGCAGGTACAAGAAAAGTGCACTGGGACGTGCTTAGGTGGGCGTGGTCGCACTTAATTTCCTGCAAACTCCGGAGCTGGTGGGGAAACAATTGTAAGCTCCGGAACTGGCAGCCATTTGCTGCGGAGTTTAGGGGTCGTGTACAAAGGGCCTAAGATTCAGTTACTGTGGTGAGAACCAATTCCATTGACAGAGGTCAGAGTTTTAAGAAAAGGTTATGAAGGGGAAAAGAGGGCACCACTTGGTGGGCTGGGAAGGTGCTCCAGACATGAGGGAAACAATGAAGGAAATTGATTAAAAGAGGCAGGGAGTAGTGGTGGGTAGAACTGGACCAGATAAAGTCATACAAAGCCAATGAGGCCTATACATTGTGATTCTGTTAATGTATAGGCATGAATGACATCTCATGTTGCTGTCCGGTTTTACGTCCGTTCATTTCATCTTGAATAAAGAGGATCTGCACCTGGTGGCCATAACACACACACCCCAATGCCACCAACAGACCTTGCATTTTTCTGAGACTTTACAGAAGGCACATGGCAATTGCTCCTGGGGCGGGGGGTTGAGGGTAGAAATCAGTCCTAAAACTGTGCTCACTGTTTTTGTCACAAAAGACAAAAAACTGCACAAAATAAGAGCCTCGAAGTTGCTGTTTAAAAAGTTATTACATATTAATTACACTTACAAAAAAGCCCAGATAGTAACAGGTGTGTGTGTGTGTGTGTGTGTGTGTGTGTGTGTGTGTGTGTGTGTGTGTGAGTGAGTGCATATAGTAAGTAAGTACATGCAGAACTGGAAAAATGTCAACCTATGACATATGCAGCAAGTGGAATATTAGTAAAGGAGACATGACATGTATGAGGTTTCCAGGACGCTAAACAAGTGGAATCCCAAAACAAACCTCAAGCACAGTTTTAAAGAAACTAATATAGAAATAAAGAGAGAAAGTGAATTCATGGTAGACAAGTAACCAGTATAGGTTGCTCATAGATCAGGATCACGAACCATTACTGTTTTGAATAAAGTGCCATCATGTGGTCTAAATTACTAGATTTCTAAATATTTTGGTGCCAAACATCTGGCTAGATGTGCAAGCAGTAAGTAACACATGGAAGACAAAGAGAAGAAAAGGTGGGAGATGACTAAAATTTGAACGATAGTTTTTTGGCAAGGGACTGGAGAATAAGGACTGGAGTTTTACAACAATGAGCAGAAAGAAGCAGCTTGATTTGGTAACTGTCTCAAACCAGATACAGACATCAGAGAGCGACCCTAATTGAAAATGAGACATTCAGAAGTAATGTGAGTGAGTGTAACAGTACTCTGGGATTTCACAGTTTTGCTTGCTTTGTTAGGTGATTTTAGTGCTTAAGCACAGGATTCCTTTTAAATCTGATTTCACAAACATGGAAAACTTCCTCACTCACCTCTCACCTACAGTTCTAGTGATGACCTGTCTTTAACATCCCTTTCTGGCCTGAATATAACTTGCAGCATGGGGACGGGAATGAGATTAAGATGAAGACAATGCTTTCAGGATTTATGAAGAATAACTGGAAAAAAAGAAGAAACTCAGAGGATGTGGAGAGCTACAAACACAGTGTTTTATTTCCTCTACCAATTTATTTTAGTTCTCCTAGTTCTTTAGGATAAATCCTCACAACAGAATTTACAATAAAATATTGCAACAGTGAGATGAATCTGTATAATAAGAACCAAAGTGGTTAGATGCAAACCCAGGTCTGTACAGTATAAAACTGAAGTGAAGGCTATATTTTTTTTTTAAAAAATGAATGAATTATGAAAATCATAATACAGCTTCATAATCGTTGGTTCTTGGCATATATATTGCCCTTTAATGTCTAAAAAGTGAGACTTGGCTTTCAGAAATTCAGTCTGGCCCCAAAGAATTGAAGCCCTACAAACGACTCTACACGTGGTCTGAATTAAACTCTATTTCCCCGCTGGATCGCTCCCTCAGTTTCATCAAGGCATAGGAGCTATCCCACTCACCAAGCTGTGAATGGCTTCAAGCAAGACATTGTTTTTTTTAACCTAACCAATATTAGACAGGGTGGCTGTCAGGAGAGAAGAAAAATCATACAGGACACATCACTGAGCTGTCCGATGAACAAGAACAATACAAATATGACACACAAACAACATATTCGATCTCAACATGTTCAGCTTGTTTTTGTCCCATGCTTTCTCCAGGAAATCTCATGCAGATGGCTTATTCATTCTTGGTGTATGACACTGATGTGTGTGTGGGTGTGTGCTTAGAGGACCACAATCTATGTGAGCATCCCTATTCAGTAGACTTGGTGGTAGATCTTGCACAGTAATACTCCTGCCTTGGCATTTCATCAGCATAGGCCACACTGGTTTAGAGTGCCAGCCCTTAGGGAGAGTGAGATTGTTGTTCCAGCTGTGCTGGGATTTGTGCAAAGTTTGGAAAGCTGCTTTTCAGATGGTGGACTGCAATGAGGAGCCGAAACCATTCATAGCTGAGCGATGGTAGGCTGACATTCTGGGATCCATCTTCTTAGGCATAGCTTGCCAAATGCTGGTTTTGGCTGTCATGAAAGGGCCTCTCATTGTTAATAATTTACTTTGTTACTTTGCTTTTTTTTTTAACCACCAGGAAGGGAGAGAAGTGTTTGTGGGATTTTTTTTCTGCCCCAGGTGCCAAAATAACTTGACTGACTTTTGGCTCAGCATGTTTGATTTTCAGTGAGTCAAGGAGCATTATTTGCAGTTCTGACTCAGACAGCAAGTTGTCATGGGCTGCTCCTGCTTATTTACAAAGAACATGAGGTGGTGCCACAAAAGATGGGGAAGAATTCTCCACACACTACCCTCCCTTCCCAGTTTCTCCTCATTTAATGCAGGCAATGTGTCTGCCTTCTCTGTCTCCTTTCCCTTTACTACTTGGACCACCCTAAAATGTTCTCTCGTCCCCCCCCCCCCTTGGTGTTTACACGCTTCAGATATGCCAGCAATTATAAACTGCTGTCAACTTTTCCTTCTCATGCTGAGGCTGCTAAGAAAGGGTCTTCAGATGTGGTGAGGCAATTTGCAACTAACCCTTACCCCGCCCCCCCCCGCCCCTTCCATCACACTAAACTCCATCCTGCCACCAGTAGAGGCCTCTGGAGGAAAGGAGCAGCATAAAGAGACACAGATAACATACCTAACACTGTTATCTGCAGCCCTCCTTCTCAGCTGGAGCTGAACACTCCCAGAGAGCTGTTCAAAAAGGAAGGTGTAGATTCCACAAGCATCGCTCTTCTCATCTACCCTTTACTTAAGGATGTGTTGTTTGCTTGGGAGAGGTGGCAGTAGGTTTTTTAAAAATGAGAGGGATGTTGTATGAAGAGAAAGGGCACAAATATAAGAAAGCATGTGGGGAGAGTTCTCAAGTATGCAAACCTATTGAGTAACACAAATTTGAGGTGGGTAGCACAGGGGACTACATAGCCCCAGATGCCCTTCAGGGTTAAAACATAATAAGGTGGTGCTAGATGAGACCAAACCCTTATCAGAAGACGGCTCTCACAGTGGTCAAACATGGGGATTCTATAAAGTAGACTGAGTTCCAGAAGTTCTTTGGGGACATCCTGTGATCACTTCCATTTGCCAACAGTTAGATTAGGATGTGCCAAAATCTCACTACATTTCTTGTTCTAATCCAGTTTGTGCCATTAAAAACCTGCTTTCGTACCTCTACTACAGGACAAGTTTGGGTCATGGCTTCCTCTCTGTGTGAAGCTACTATATTTTCATGGTCTAAGACACACACAGCACAAAGTAAGGGCTGGCTGACTGATATGATATAACAACCTATTTAATGCTTTGGATTTTAAAAGGCCAGGCACCAAGGCTTTAGTTGTATTTTTTTTTACATTGGACAATCTGAACACACACACACACACACACACACACACACACACACACACACACACACACACACACACACACACACACACACACACACACACACACACACACACATGTGCTGGTATTCTCCATCATGAGCAGAAGCCAAACCAAACTCTGTTGCTGCCTACCATCCCTGCCTCTCCTCTTCATACTACCTGAGTATGAGGAGGACAAGAGTTTAGAGCATGAAAAAGAGGCCCCATAAGGCTTTTCTTCAGAGGCCTCAGATGCACTCTGTTTGTTTTAGTTTTTCTTAGAGGAAAGGATGGTTCACACATAAATTGCTGCCAAAGCAATGGCTCCAAAGAGCCTTTCAGTTGCCATTTCTGCACAGAGCACTGTTTCCTGCCTACCAGAAATCATGGAATTCAATTTTTATAGCCAAATATGGGCAAGTTAATCTATATTGATTTCATATTTGCACACAGAAATGGAAAATAACAAAAAATTGTGGTTCAGCGGACTAAGGCTCTGAAAACTGTTGGCTGCAAAGTCGGTAGCTCGGTGGTTTGAATCCCGAGTGCCATGCAGTGGAGTGAGCTTCCGCTGCTAACCCCAACTCCTGCCAACCTAGCAGGTCGAAAGCATGTAAATGCAAGTAGATAAATAGGTACTGCCGTAAAAAGTGGGAAGGTAAAACAGTGTTTCCTTGCAGCCATGCCGGCCACGTGGCCATGGACTTGCACAACACTAGCTCTTCAGCTTCAATACAGAGATGAGCACCACCCCTAGAGTCGGACACGACTAGCACACATGTGCAGGGGGAACTTTTACCTTTAGCTTTTATTCACTTTAATGCAGGAGCAAAAAATAATAATAATCTCACAGCTGTTGAAATGTATTGGTAATTCTGAACTACAGCACAATGTTGATAAATGGTGAATTTCATTTGTGCAAGATTCCTACAGTTTCTGATACAATGAAAGATCCTTGAGTAGTATATACAGCCAATTTGTACCCCATCACCAGGTGACTTAAGCCAGAGAAGGAGGAAGTTTGGTGTCTAGCTTTTCCTGGATTGTTCCTCCCTATGCATTGGCTATGGGAATCCCTACCTGGTGACATGCAGAGGTTCCTAAGCTCTATTTTAAACAGTTTGTATGAGGCCTTGAAAGAATCTACTGAAGGACTATATGCTGGTATAGGTTGACTGTATGCTGGTAAAGGGCCAAAGAGTCTTCTTTTTTCCTTAGATGTGGAGGTTGCATGTCATTGACACCTCCCCTTGGATCATCCTTCTTCAGCCGAACACTGCCCAAAATGTGCCTGAAGAAAGTGATTGCTCAGAGTGACTTGGCTTGTGGAGCCTGCTCTCCATCTGCGAGTCTTTAGGAGACTGTCACACTTTCGGCTGCCTTCATCCATCTCCCTAATGCCTTGGTTACAGTCAAAACACTTTTAAAAGGCTGAGTTCTCACAGTGGAAAAGAGGCTGGGATGACGCCTCCAAAGCGCCACTTTGGTTAAAAGCAGCTGACGCCTTGTGGAAAACTATGGCATATCTCTCTCTCTCTCTCTCTCTCTCTCTCTCTCTCTCTCTCTCTCTCCCTCCCTCCCTCCCTCCCTCCCTCCTGAGTCAGTGGGGCAGAGGTGGCTCATATGTTTTGCGTTGCCTTTCCCCTCCCATTATTTCTAGAGACACGCTTGCACAAGCGACAGTCTTTAATCCTTCAAGAGAGCCATCTGATGATCAAATGGATACATGCCTATTGCACATCCTGTGCAGTCTCATGGACCAGTAATAAAGTCACTGAGCTCAGTTGTTATTATTTCAGACTTATCCTCCTCTGTCAGTGCTGTAGACAGAATGTGGAGATCCGTTCGGGTGAACACTGCATTTTCATATTGCCGGTGGCTTCATTCAGCAATTAGTTGCATTCTAGGAACTCTTGGTCTTTGTTTTTTGTCCCTATGAGTTTCTTGCAAGCATGGGAGCTCATAGTTAGGTTTATTATAAAGTTCTTGAAGAAGACTTTCTTTGGCTGAGGATACTCCTTCTCTGTTGGTGGAGATCACTGTCATTCAGTCCCTGAAAAGGACCATTGTTAAAAGTTGTTCTTCTTAGTAGTCACTGTCATACCTGATTGAAAAGATTCTTCTGGATTGAAAGGATTAGCTGGTGGTGAACACTGTTGCCCAGGGAGTGCCCGATTGTTAAAAAGAATAAAATATTTGGGGAGGCTCCTTTCATTTTTCCCCTGCCACCAGTGGTGACCACTTAGCATTTTAGTTGCTGTGGGTAAAAGAACAACACAGGAGGGATGAATGAAGGGTGGCAGGGAGAACTAGAACAAAAGTGGGTCACAAACATGGCCAATCAAGCAAGGATTCCTACAGGCATATAGAGTAGGAGAACACGCACAGGGCCTTGAAGAGAGGGCTGCCTCAGGGGTAGCTGGAGCCCAAGGGATGAGCAATGACCCATTTGCTCTAAGGGCGTTTATACACGACCCCTAAGCTCCGCTGCAAATGGCTCCCAGCTCCGGAGCTTAAAAATATTTCCCCACCAGCTCCGGAGTTAACAGGAAATTAAGTGCGACCCCGCCCACTTTAGCGTGTCCCAGTGCAGCTTTCTTGTAATTGAAAATTGAAAATTTTTGATGCGGAGAGTGTCAGGCTCTCCTCGCTTCTTCTTCTTCTTCTTTTTTTTTTTGCCTCCCACCCCTTTAAGAGGAACCAGGAAGTAACCGGCGCTCGGAGCAACGTCCACCGGCACCGGAGGTAAGAATGCATTCTTTTGTCCCTTTTTAAGGCTTTTTCCCCTCCCTCCCCTCACGCAGACAGGAGCAAGGGAGTGCGGAGGGGTGGGAACACAGCAAGAGCAACGAACCCCCTAAGATCTCTGGTCCGAATTTAAGTGGCCAACGGATCTTAGGGTTCGTGTGAAAAGGCCCTAAAAGAGAAATTTTCACTACGGCGGTTACTTCATGTCCTTCCTTGTTCCGCGACTAGTTTTGTACCGTGACAGTGTTGGTTGCAATCACGTGGTTTTGTCCCTGTTTAGTCCCTGTTTCCGTTTTTTTCACGGTCGTGATAACTTGTCTCATGACAACTGTTACTTCCGTGTAACAGTTGTTACACGTGACAACAGTTTGTTCCATGACAAATTCTGAATTTGTCTTGCTTTCTTAACCCCTTTTTTAATATCGTAAATAAAAACTTTTTTGATATTTCAATTTACTGGTCTTCCGGGATTTACACATCAATGCTGCAGAATTTTCAGTACTTACTTTAATAAACATTTGTGCTGTATGGTGTTTCCCATAGGGAAAGTAATGTCGAATGCCGCTTCAGCCACTGACCGCTAGGTGGACACTGGTTGTTGCGTGACAGTTGTTACCACATGGTCCCTTGTGTTGGAACAGGAACCGGAAACAAACCGTGACAAGAGAATACCCCAACCCAGTGCCAGGTATGGTATTGTCACGCTCTGATCCCGCTCCAGGGGCGTGGTCGAGACAAATTTCAGCTGTTGTGCGACAGACGAGAAGTAAGATTTTTTTGTACTGGTCCAAAGCGCAACACTTACAGAGACAAAACGGATGTGAAGTAACCGCCTAAGAGTCATTCAGTGAGATGATTGATTGCAAGTAAAAATGGTTGTGCCTGAAGTACAACAGTTTCCACTCAGGATTGCTAGAAAAAAACCCATTTACGTTCATGGGACTTGTTGGTCTGGGGTTCAACAGGGAAGTCTTTGAGGAGTTAGTGTATATTCATTTTCAGTTATTGGACTCCCTTCCTTTTGGCCTCAGTAACACAGTGCTTTTGTTTTGTCTAATTGCCCCTTGGGGAAACTCTAAACAAACGTTTAAGTGTAATAGATAGTTTGCCATTTCCCCCAGATGCTCCGAGGAAGCATGATTTTTGCCTCAACCCCACCATTTTCAGACTCTTTTGTATAATGAGCTCATTCAGACATTCTTTTTGTCTGCAAACATGGATAATTATTGGCTTACATGCATGATTTACTCTCAAGCATTGTGACATCAGAGAAGGCCCCCTGCACTATCCTGCAGACCAACTTTTGTAGGTTGAATGCACTCCAGAACTGGTATACCCACTCTTGGATGCCAAGGAGCAACTTCTTTGTGAAACAATGTCTGAACAAATGCCAGAATAGTCAAGTCTAGAGGTCCCTATCCCATTGAGGGTACTAGTTGATTCAAGAGAATGCTACAGACAGTGGAGTTTTCACACCAAAAGGCTATAATTCTCTTGCGCTAGCAAATCCTATAATGCCAGATGAGGACAGATCATCACTGACTCATCTGAAGACTCAGATCTTCAGCCTTTCCTGAACTAGGTCATTTTGGTTGCTCGCTGATTACAGGTGCAAAACAGTTGCACCTCTGGTATTGTGTAGTGGAGCAAATCAACAATCTATGAAAAGCCAGAGGCAACCCAAAGGCCCCCCAAAATTGGATTTTGGATTGACAATCCAGTGTGGGGAAGCACTGACAACTGGTTTGTATTTAGGCAAGAAATAGTTAACTGCTGGGGGGAACGGGATCAGTTTCAGGCATTTCGCCCTACTTGATTTGGCCGTGAGGAAGACAGTAGCACATCATGACTGCTGCTATTGGTGTTGTCAAGATTCAGAGACTAATCCTTGCCATGTAGATCTTGGCATCCTTTTTCCTGATGGTAATCCAGACACGATATTGTGCAGCAATAGCTGGCCATTTCTTGACTTTTTGAATTGTTGTAAATAAAGAAACACACTATCCCACACTCAAAACTAGAGGTTTTTTTTAAAAGGGATAAATAACCACTTCTTCCCTGTGTTATCTCAGACGTCTGGCTTTCAACCTGCCTGCCTCTCACAGTTCATGTGTATAGTTCATGTTTAAGATTATGGGGCTCATACTGAAACCAACAAGCCCCAAGTCGAATTTTACACAACTGTGACCCTCTGGAAAACTTCTATAATTTGGAATTGGAGAGGCCACTGTAAATACAAGCAGGATAGTTACAGGTTTTTCTCCCACCTCACCACCTAGTGATTTATATACTGTACATCTGCCTTCAGATCTGTTTTGTCTTACACCCAATGAAACACAAGTGTAGCAATTCAAAGAAAGGAAAAGTCATGTCATCTGCCTTTTTTGCAGGTTTGAAAAGTTACCCTTTTGAACTCCAGCTCCCCAAATTCCCTAACCAGCAAGGCTGCCTGTCAAGCCACTTGACAAATTCTGGAAGTTGGATAACAAAACAGTGACTCTTTTAGGCTCTGATCACCAGACAAACAAACATCTGCTCCATTTGGATGTTCCATTGACAACTGTGAGCTGAGCTCAGCAAAATCTTCATTTCCACTGGCTGAACAAGGATAAGAATGACAACATTAACCCATACTTGTTGTGCCACATGATATACCATGACATACCACCAGTTGAAAGACACTGTAAGACTTCTATTTAATGACAGTCCTGGAATCTTTTGGGAAGAGCTGGTACCAATTTGAGCTTAGTGACCTAGTCCAGCAATTATTAGTGAAGCTGAAATAGCCCCCCCCCCCCCGTTTTCCCCCTAAGCCATTCAAACTGAAACCAAATTCCCAGTCAGTCCTCTGTGGTCACCTTTTGGAGACACGAAGCCACTGAAACAAAGAAGGTGGGACAGCCATGTTGTGTGGTCACCCTAAGTCAGATGGTTTGTGTAACTGCTGAAGAAGTGGTGGCCAGATGGTGTGGGGGGTGATGCTTGCTGACTCCATGACTGAGAATGAGAAAGAGAGCCATCTTCCAAGTCCCTCTGGAGAAGTGCTTCAAGCTGTGTATATGTGTGTGTTTGCAGCAATGCCAAAGGAGTTTCCTTAGTGCTGGTCCCAGCCAGGGATTTATGGCTTGGTAATGCTCTGGAGTGAGCTGTGAAATATGCAGATTATGGTGCAAAGGGAGTGGAGATGGGATTTAGAGCCAGCCCTTTGAGGGCAACATACTGGAGGTCTTCCTCTGACTTATGATGTGTGCGATAAATTGACAGTTACCAATTCTCAGCCATTGATGTGGGTGTTGTGGGTGCTGCTCTAGTATCTGCGGTATTGGATAAGCATTAACTCCAGGGTTGTTGTTCACAGGGAGTCATTCTGCAGCCTTCTGTAATAGGAATTTTCAAACCACAAAGATAAAGCTATTTGTTGGCCCCAAAGTCTCACAGAATGCTAGAACTAAGCCAGACGCAGGCTAATTGCAAGAATGTTGCGGTAAGTGGTTTGTTTTCAGACCCAAACAAAAGATTCAATACTCTTTCATGTCATATTTTGTCAGTTCTAATATTATAATTTGAAGTACATTGGTAATACACGCAGTTCCACCTAAAATAATACTTCTAGGCAAAAAGTCTTGTACCTTTCTTGGTTTGCATTTTTATGTTAAGTCACTGGAGCTAGTCTTCAGGAAATGTACACCAGATCTAAACTGCCAATGAAGATTTGACACAGAGAGAGTCCAGTCACGTTCGTATAATGGATCCATCAAAGGAACTACAGAGCCACCACCTTCAAGAGTCAAGGCGGAGGTCTGCTGCAAGGAACAGGGTCAAAGGTGCTTTATAGATTCTGAGGCACAAGGGGAGTGAGTGTGGAACACAAGATGGAGGCAGACAGTAAAAGGCTAAAACAAAAGGTACAGATTCAGGTATACAAAAGGACAAATGGTATAGCTCCAAGTAAACAAGGAAATACAAAGTTGTCCAATGGTGTGAAGCTTCAAGTAAACAAAAAGTCCACAGTTGTTCAACAGTCCCCAAGGAAGATCTGGATGCAAGTCCAATGTTTGTGAAAGAAATGGAAACAAACTTTGGCGTAAGTCCAGTTGTTGTCTTGCCTGGTTCTGTACTGGGAGGAGGGGAGAGGCATGAAGAATTAGGAGTGAGACAAAGGGAGGAGATAAGAGTTTTCCTACACTGTTTACAGCTGGAAATTAGAAGAGGATGATGAGCTTAATTGTGGGTGCATTGTTTGTCCAGCTCCTGCATTGTAATCTCAATCTGGGTGTCAACCTAGGAAGGGAAGGGAAATTAAGGATATAAAGAGAAGGGAGGTTTGCCTCCTATTGTGTAGGGGATTTATTAAGAGGATGGCCAAGGACCAAAGGATTGACCTAAGTGGATAGTTTTCTTCTTTACCAAAAAACAAAACAAAACCAAAAACTGGTTTTTCCGGAATGTTGTATTGTCCTGTCCTGCAGGTCTGGGACCAGTTTAGTTAATTGGGGAGGGGGGATGCTTTGGTCTTAAAACCTCTGTCAAGGAGAAACCCTGAGCTGGGCTATTGAAATATATAATTTGTTATTTATTTTTATTAGTCATCGCATACAGAGACATATCATGTGGTGCACATGGCCATGTTCTTCACACTCCTCACAGTGTCTTCTTCTTCCTGTGACCCAACACCTGCTTGCATGGAAAGAGCAGTAAACAGCATGCATGGGCTAGCATGCTGCTTCCTCACATCCCTGGCTTGATGTGCACTTGTGGCCAAGAAATCTAGAACTGGCACGGAGGCCCTTGCTTTCCTCTTTCTATTGCATTACTATTTCTAGTACTATGTACTGTCATCCAGATGATCCATCTTCATAATGTAGCCCTTGAGACACAGTTAGAAAGTCTCCTCCCTTGCCTGGGGATCCTTTATTTTTAGTTTAGAAAAGCAACAAAACTGTAGGAATTATGAATTTTTGGAAAAATACATTATGAGACATGCTCTGAAATGACTAGTGGAGAATTACACATAACTGAATGTTCAAAATCAATTTTACATTCAAATTTATGAATTCCAGCAAATTAATGATTATAATGAAATGTTATATCTCTGTTTTGTACCCACCTCTTGTTGTAAATTTAGCATCTTCCATGCAGTTCATAGCCCCTGTTGTATGTATGAGTAGCTGTATTTGCTGAGTCAGCCTGCAGTCTATGAGGCAGGAACCACTTTACCCCAAAATAGCAAAATTACCATAAGTGTACAAGTCTTGTTCAACCCAAAAGCTACTAGTATGTACAAAATATTGCACACTCACCCCGTACCTTGGAAATGTTGTGTACAAGGTATACCACACAAGTAGACATGGGCACGACTCGGCGAAATCCTCGTTTCCATTTCCGTTCCTCGTTTCCGTTATGTAACGGAAACGGTAACGACAATTACTCCGCCAGAACTCGAACTCGAACCGACTAAAGAAAAATTGGGTCTGATTTGTCGTTGTCGTTCCTGGCGGCATCGCAGCGATCGCGCAATGCCAAGCGGCACAGAAAAAAAGTTTTAAAAATTAAAAAAAACCCGATTCCCGGCCAAAAAAGCAGGCGAAAATATGCCTGCCTGAGGGCACCTAACAGAGGGGTGGTTTCTGGGGAGGGGTCCCCGGCCTCCCCCCTCCTCTCCTGGGCTGTGCAAAGTGCGCATCCTCGTCATCTCGCCAACTCGCCAAGCGGCGCGGCACAGAAAAAAAGTTTTAAAAATTAAAAAAAACCCGATTCCCGGCCAAAAAAGCAGGCGATTGGGCGAACGTATGCCTGCCTGAGGGCACCTACCAGAGGGGTGGTTTCTTGGGGGGGAGTCCCTGGCCTCCCCCCCTCTCCTGTCCTGGGCTGCTCTGGTGGGGGGCATCCTCGTCGTCTCGCCAACTCGCCAATGCGGTGTGGGCGGGGGATCCAAAATGGGGTGACCGCAATATTTATTTTGAAATCGTGGTCCAAAAACACACCAAAGCACCACAGAAACATGCGAAAATAGCTATTTTAAAACTGCCTGAATTTTTTCAGTAGCAGCAGTGGGTTTTTCTTGCAACAAAACGTCTCCATTGATTTTTTTTTTATTTTTACTTTTTAACACCTGCGCAATTATGGGCTGGCCATGGGAGTGGACCATGCAAATTTTTGGAGCCATTCCACCAATTGCATGGCCACTTGGCCAGATTTTGACCGAGACTTCTGGGATGTGCCAGTTGGGCATAAAAAGCCCACTAACCCTAGCCCGAACCCGAACCCGAACCGTAACCCTAACCCATACGCCAGTACACTGTCCTTCTTAGTGGGTCAGAGAGGCACCCAGAGGTGCACCCCAGTAACTCACCCTAACCTTACCCGTAACCCTAAGCCTAGCCCTTGCGCTAACCCCTAACCAGTAAGCCAGATGTGTACTCGCATTGCACTACAGCAAGTACACTTCCCTTCTTAGTGAGTCACAGGGCGCCCGTAGGGGTCCTCTCTCACTTCGTTCCCCAGCCCAAGTGCACCGAAGGCAGTGAGTCACAGAGGCACCCGAAAGAGAGGTGCCTCTGCCTGCTACTGCAACTGCAACTTAATGGTATGCATATCCAATTGGCTATGCATGCCATTTTGTAGCGGGCCAGAGGAGGCACCCACCCCAGAGAGGTGCCTCCAGGAGCCCGCTTTCCCTTCATGGCGGGCCAGAGGAGGCACCCACCCCAGATAGGTGCCTCCAGGAGCCCGCTCTCCCCCCCAAAACCAGTACTAATGACAGACGAAAAACCGACAAACGAAATGACAATTTTTTGGAAAATTTCGCGAAAAATGGAAACGAGCCGAAACGGGCCGGCTCCGACACACGACAACTCGAAACGTAATTTTTCCTGGTCGTGCCCATCTCTACACACAAGGTATACAGGCTTTGGGGCAGAGCTGTGTTGTTTCATCTTCTTCAAGGTAGCCAGTGGTATAGTTTGTAAGTAGACAATAGCATAGCATGGGGGGATGGGTGTGGTTGCCCTCAGAGCAACATTTCTTAGGGGCACAAAATTTCAGGACCACCATCTCCAGGCCTGGTCACTTGATGAGGGGGGTCAGTCAGGGAGAAGGGCCAGCAGCAGCAAACAGACCCCCCACAAACACATACATAAAAAGGTGGCATTGACACCTGGTTTCACCCTACCTGGTCCTTACTGTTGATGGGCAATTGGGAGTGAGTGCAGACACAATCCAATGTGGGGAAGCTATGGTTTAGGCAATGCATTACTTGTCCAAACTACACTATACCACTGAATGTAACACTTGAATCTGTCTCTTATGGCACCTCAGTGCACAAAACCCAAATCCAAACCATTTGTTTTTGAGTTTGGATGGTGAGGGAGGTAAATGGGAGGTAAAGGGGGACTTGGAAACTGCAGAGAAATCAAATGACTTCTTTGCATCTGTCTTCACGACAGAAGATATTGGGCAGATTTTGCTGCCTGAAGGGCCCCTCTTGACTAAAGAAGTAAATCAAATACAGGTTAAAAGAGGATGTTTTAGGTTTAATTGGTAAATTGAAGATTACCAATTCACCGGGCCCAGATAGCATCCACCAAAGGGTTATTAAGGAACTCAGAAATGAAATTCTGGATCTCTTAATGAAAATGTGCAACTTGTCTCTTAAAACGGCCACAGTGCCGGAGGACTGGAGGATAGCAGATGTCACACCAATTTTTTTAAAAAGGAAGTAGGGGGTCCTGGGAAACTACAGGCCAGTTAGTCTTACGATTGTCCCAGGGAAGATAGTGGCAAGCTTCAACCAAGAGAAAATCTTGAAACACGTAGAAGAGCAAGTCTTGCTGAAGGAAAATCAGCATGGCTTCTGTAGGGGTAAGTCTTGCCTGACAAACCTTTTAGAATTAGAGATGGGCAAAATAGAAAAAATGACATTTTGTTTCGTTTCATTTCATTGAGAGGTCTGGTTCGTTTGTTTCATTTTTCGCGAATTTGTGCAGAAAATATTGTTTTGTTAGTTCGTTAATTCATTATTAATTATTAACTTTTTCCCCCAGTGCCCACCATGTGGTCTGGTCGGTGCTGGGTTTTTATAATAATTTTTATTTTTATTTTAGGGTGCCGACCAGGCCACCCTTGGGGCCCAGTCGGTGCTCCCCCCTTTAAAAAAAATATTTTTATTTTGTTTTGTTTTAGGTTTTTTTATCCACTTTTGGGTTAAGTCCCTGTGCTACAGCTGTAACGTGGGACTTTTTGTTGTTGTTTTTTCCTTTCAGCACCAACCGCGCGGCCCCTGGGGCCTGGTTAGCGCTGGTTTTTTATTATTATTGTTATTATTTTATTTTAGGGTGCTGGCCAGGAGGGAACACCTTCTGCTCTGCCACCCACCCCTGCACCGCATCAGCCCAGTGGGGGGGGGGAATCCTCGCTTCCCCACACAGCCTCCCCTGCGAGGAGCCTGCGCTCCAAAGGCTTCGCCTCACCATCACCAACCTGTTGGGCTTGGAGGTGGAGTGCAACTTCCGGCCGCCTCTGCTGTCACTGGCTCAGGCTGCAAAGGCTGCAGGGTGCCCGGGGCAGCTTCGGCAGTGGCGGGGCTCAGAGGCGGCAGTGGCGGCGGCCCCTTGCCACTGGGTTTGGGCTTCCTGTGCGGGGAGGCTGGAGGTGGGTGCCATGGCAGCAGGGTTTCCCCCTCTTCCAGGTTCAGGCCCCATGCTACAGCTGTAGCGCAGGGCTTTCCCCCCTTTCAGCGGTGACTGCACGGCCCCTGGGGCCTGGTCGGTGCTGTTTTATTATTTTTATCTTAGGGTGCTGACCAGGCCACCCTTGGGGCTTGGTTGGCGCTCCCCCTTTTTAAAATTTATTTTTTTTTATTTTAGTTCCCCCGACTTCTGCGTTCAGGCCCTGCACTACAGCTGTAGCGTGGGACTTTTTGTTGTTGTTTTTCCTTTCAGTGCTGACCATGTGGCCCCTGGGGTCTGGTTGGCGCTGGGTTTTTTTATTTATTTATTTTTTTATTTTGGGATGGCAACCAGGGCACCCTTGGGGCCTAGTTGGTGCTCCTTTTTTTTTTTTTACTGTGCCGAGCGACCACATGGCTGTGCTACAGCTGTAGTGTGGCTATCAACTTTTTTTTCCTGGTCGCCATCCCAGAAGTCAGGAAGGCTGGACCTCCGGACCAGCACCAGGTAGGAGACATCTCTGCCCCCCATTAACGAAATGAACCTGACTGAACCAATTTTTCTCAGTTCGGTTCGGTTCGTGTTAAATTTGCCCCTAGGGTCGTTATTAATTTTGTTACATAACAAACCATATAATGAACAATGAAACAAAAAAAATCATTTCATGCCCATCTCTATTTAAAATTCTTTGAAAAGGTCTTCAGGCATGTGGACTTGGGTGAACTGGTGGATAGTCTATCTCGCTTTTCAGAAGGCTTTTGACACAGTCCCTCACCAAAGGCTGCTGTGAAAATTGCACAGTCAGGGGATAAGAGAGCAGGTCCTCTTCTGGACTGAGAACTGGTTGAGATCCAGGAAACAGAGAGTAGGTGTCAATGGGCAATTTTCACAGTGGAGAGAGTTGAAAAGCAGTATGCCCTTGGGATCTTTCCTGGGACCAACACTTTTCACTCTGTTCATAAATGACTTGGAGACAGGGATAAGCAGTGAGGTGGCCATGTTTGTGGATGACACAAAACTTTTCTGAGTGGTAAAGACCAGAGAAGATTGTGAAGATCTCCAGAAGGATCTCTCCAAACTGGGAGAATGGTCTGCGAAATGGCAAATGTGTTTCAATGTAGCAAAATGTAAAGTAATGCATATTGGGGCAAAAAATCCAAACTTTATATATCAACTCATGGGCTCTGAGTTATCTGTGACAGATCAGGAAAGAGATCATGGTGTGCTGGTGGACAGCTCCATAAAGGTGTCTACCCAATGTGTGGCAGCAGTGAAGAAGGCCAATTCCATGCTAGGGGTTATCAAAAAGGGGATTAAAAATAAAATAGCCATCATTATAATGCCATTGTACAAAATGATAGTAAGGCCGCACCTGGGGTATTGTGTACAATTCTGGTCACTGCATCTCAAAAAAGACATAGTGGAACTGGAAAAGGTGCAGAAGAGAGCGACTAAAATGTTTACTGGGCTGGGGCAGCTCCATTATGAGGAAAGTCTACAGCATTTGGGGCTCTTTAGTCTGGAAATAAAGGTACCGGGGGGGGGGAATATGACTGAAATTTACAAAATTAGGCAGGGCATGAGTAAAGTAGATAGAGGGATGCTCTTCTCCTTCCCACAAAATGCCAGAAGTATGGGACCATCTACTCAAACTGAAAGTTGTGAGAGTGAGAACCAAAAAAAAGAAAGAAAGGAAAAAAAGAAAATACTTCTTTACCCAGAGTGTTGTTATTCTGTGGAGCTCCCTGTCATATGATTTGGTGATGGCATCTGGCCTAGATGCCTTCAAACGGGGATTGGACAGATTCCTGGAGGGAAAGGTTACAAGCCATCACTGGTTACAAGCCATGATGGAGATGTGCAATCTCCAGGCTTAAAAAGAGGATACAGTTGTCCCTGCCATTTTGCATTTCTTAAACTGCAGTCCTGGTATATCATGGGACCACGGTATATGAAATGAAGGGCTCCTGGGGCTAGCTGCATGGACCAGTATCAGGGGCCTATCTGGGGCTTCCTACACTTACCCTAGGACTGGCACTGCCCCAAGTGGGCCTCTGACGGGCTTACCAGGCCTGTCAGCAGCCTCAGAAGTGGTTTCTGGCAAACCCGAAGTCATTTCTAAAATCCAGAAATGCCTTATGGATAATCCAAAACCACTTCTGGGGTCTCTGTCAGGCTTCCCACACCTAAGGCCCCAGAAGTGGTTTCCAGAGAACCGGGACTTCCAGAAAACCAGAAGTGACTTCCAGATCACCGGAACCACTTCTGGGGCCTCTGACAAGCCTGGGAAGCCTGTCAAAAGTCCATATGGGGCAGCACCAGGCCTCAGGTAAGTGTAGGAGGCCCCAGATTGGCCCCCAAGTCCCGACCCAATCCAGCATCTGCATATCATGGATTTGCCATTATCTCCAGTCAGGTTGGGACCCTAACCCCCGTGATAGGTGGTGGATTACTGTACTTCAAAGGCCAGATGCAGGGGAATAGTATCAGGAGACAGGTATCTAGTCTCGTCTGCTCCCAGAGACATTTGGTGGGGCCACTGTGAGATACAGGAAGCTGGACTAGATGGGCCCTTCACCTGATCCAGCATGGCACTTCTTATGTTCTTATGTTTTGATATGCAGGATGTATAGTATTGTACAAGAAATTACAAAAACAACTTGCCCAAACACACCCCCATAATAAACAAAACAAATAAAAACAATAAAACAGCAATAAAACAGCAACAGAAAATGACTACTCAAACTGGCTCGGTGGGTGGCTCAGTGGTTTAGGCAATGGGTTGCAGAGCCAAATACTGGACAGTCAGTTCCCTGCTGGGAGAAGAACCAGCCTGAGTAGCCTTGGACAAGCTGCACATTCCCAGAATAACCCCAGAAGAAGGGAATGGTAATCTATACCTGAGTCATCTCTGCTTAGAAAACCCTGGGAAGGGTCATCATAAGTCAAAATTGACTTGAAGGTACACAATTAATTAAGTAATCAAAATCAATGACTACCCAACTGTAGCCAACTATAATATCACGAACAAAAAATATATGTTGTATTCCTAAAGTGATGACTTGAAGTTGCTTCAACTCTAGTGACAATTGAAGGTTTTAAGTCCCTTAGCAAGCTACAGGTTCCAATATACAGTACATGGGATCATGCTGTGGCAAGTAGAATTAAACTGCTGTAAATAGCATAGACACCCTGTAAAAGTGACTTCAAAAAAAAACTTTTATCATGCAATCAACCTGCATTATTTATTTATTTATTTATTTATTTATTTATTTATTTATTTATTTATTTATTTATTTGAGTACTTCTACCCTGCCTTTTCCTTGGAAAAGGACTAGGGATGGGCACAAAATGAAAAATGAAATGCTGTTTTGTCATTTCGTGAGCTAACAAAATGAAACGGAACAGAATGAAATGATGAAGCCGCATTTTGTTACAGACGAAATGAAATGGTGTCCCCCCCCCCATTAAAATGAACTATTTTGTTTGTCTGTAAAATGGCTCCCTTACATGCTTGTGTCCCTCTTCCTCTGCTGGCACTGCCTGTAATGCCGGACACACACACCCAGCCTACCAGTGAGGGTGAGCAGACCCAGAAGGCCCGTCTAGGCCCGCCACCGAAGCCGCTGCCGCTGAAGTCACCACCGTCTGAGCCCTGCCAGCTGGCTGGAGAGGGCAAGCAGGCCTGGCAAGCTGGCCTAGGCCCGCCGCTGAAG
This sequence comes from Phrynocephalus guinanensis, assembly GCA_037367245.1. Classification (NCBI taxonomy): domain Eukaryota; kingdom Metazoa; phylum Chordata; class Lepidosauria; order Squamata; family Agamidae; genus Phrynocephalus; species Phrynocephalus guinanensis. Next base: position 132,030,012 of record CM074732.1, on the reverse strand, counting down.
CCGCCACCGGAGCTGCTGCCACCAAAGCTGCCACTGCCAGATCCCCGCCATCTGGCCAGAGAGTATGAGACTGGCCTGCTGCCGGAGCCCCACTAGCTAGGTGGAGAGGGTGAGTGGGCCCGACAGGCTGGTCAAGGCCTGCTGTTGGAGCCGCTGCTGCTGGAGCCCAGAAGGAGGAAGAAGAGTTGAGTAAAGTAACGAATCATTTCGTTACTGTTTCATTTCATACAATTTTTTTCAAAAATTCATTTGAAATGAAACAAAATGAAATGAAATGCGGGGGACGAAATGGAATAGAATGAAACACAATTTTTCCATTTTGTCCCTATCCCTAAAAAGGACCCAAGGCAGCTTACAGTAATGAGGGACAATATACAGTCCAGGACAAATAAGACATATTCAAGTTTGAAAACAGGGAATTGAGGGACAACATTAAAGCTACAAGAGAACACGAGCAGTTAAAGAGAGAGTAAAAATTCAGTTTAAAAGTTATGAGTGTTAGAAACTAACATTGAAAACATAGTGTCAGTACAATCACACATTCATGGAGTTTTCAGGGGTGCCCATATATCATCCAAGCGGACTTGTAATGACTCTGATATTTGCCTTCCCACTTCTTCCACGTTTGCTTCTTTATACCCCCATCCACAAAAAAGCCACTAGGGGACAAAAACATGGAATAGATGTGCAGTGCCTCTTGATTGGTGCTATGTGCCCTTCATCCAAAGGCACTCTAGGGTCTAGTAACACACATCTGTTGTTCCTTGATATTTAACAGGCACTGTCCAGAAAGCAAGCAATGGTGAAATCTATTTTATTTTATTTAAAGTACCTTTTACCCTGCTCTTCTCCTTAAAAAGAATCCAAGGTGGCTTACAAAATTTAAACACAATATTTAAAGATAAAGGTTCCCCCTGAGAATGGAGCCAGTGATCTTCACTGTTTGTAAGCCAAAGGGCTGCCATTTGTGCGTAGACATGTTTCCGTTTCACAGATTCGAACTACCGGATTTTTGATCAGCAAGCCCAGCAGTAAACAAAGCAACATCAAAATCACCTTCAAAGCAGTAAGGTACAACCATCCACTTTAAAGCCCCACTCAGGTAGCCAGTCATGAAGGAAAAGCTTAGCTGAAGAAAAGGTCTTTGGTTGTTTGTGGGAGTACTGCAAAGAGGCGGCCAGCCTGGCTTCCTGTGGGAGGGAGTTGCAAAGTCGGGAAGCAGCAACAGAGAAGGCCCTCTCCTGAGTCTCCACAAAACCCACAATGGAAAGAAGTAGATTGTCGGGGTAGAAAGGCCTCGCCTGATGATCTGAATGTCTTAGCTGGATCATGAAGGAGATGAGGTCCTCGAGATAGCTTGGGCCCAAGCCATTTAGGGCTTTAGTTTAAAAGCAGCACTTCTGCCTGGAAACGGATCAGCAGCCAGTGCAGCTGCTGTAACGGAGGTTGTGTGATCCATATGACCAGCCCCAGTTAGCAGTCTGGCTGCCACGTTTTGGATCTGCTGAAGTTACTGAAGACTTTCCAGAGGCCATCTCATGTAGAGCATGTTACAGAAGTCCAGACAGTATATAACTAAGGCATGTGTCACCATGGCCAGATCAGACTTCTCCACAAACAGGTGCAGTGGATAAACTAGTTTTAACAGTGCAAATTTACTCTTGGGCCACCACCAAACCATGCTCAGAGACAAATCCAGGAGCACACCTGTGTTTTTAATAGGGGGTAGGGGTGGGTGAAACCCTTTCCAGCACTGGTTGCATTCCTATTCCTCAGTCTGCCTTTTGACGGACCAGGAGCTCTGTCTTGTCTGGAGCCTCGTGGTGCAGTGGTTAAACGCCTGTACTGCAGGTAAAACTGTGCTCACGACCTGGGTTCAATCCCAGGTAGCAGGCTCAAGGTTCACTCAGCCTTCCATCCTTCCGAGGTCGGTAAAATGAGTACCCAGCTTGCTGGGGGGGGCAATGTGTAGCCTGCACACTGTAATTAAATTTGTAAACCGCCCAGAGACTAATTGTAGTGGTATGGGGCGGTATGTAAGCAGAACACTTTGCTTTTTGTTTTGGATTAAGTTTCTGATCCAGATTATGGACATCAAATTGTGATCTAGAAATGGGTTGATTTTTATCCCAGCTAATGATGTTCTCCTTGAAGATGCCTTCAAGCTGGTGGAGAGAGGGGTGAAAAGACTGAGATCAAGCCTCCCATCTGGGGCCTGCCCTACCCTGCTCTTTTGGTTTCTTAAACAATAGCAAAACAAAAATAAAACGAAAGCTATAGAATTAAGTTGCCAGAAGCACTTAATACCATAAACGGGGGGGGGGGGGGGGCAATGCATTTGGAAATATGGACTGATAAGAACTCCTGGATTTATGGAATGACGGGACCTCAGCATTATTTACAACACTCGTCAGTAGGGGGTAAAGTGTATTCATCTTCTAGATGCCTCTGGAAACTGGCAATCGCTCCAACAGACACATCCAGTGCTTAGAGTGAGAAAGAAAGAATTTCCCCTCAACCCTTTCCCAAACCTGCAATATCCATCCAGAGTAGCTGCTCCCTGGGGAGGGTGGTGGGGAAGCTGAGTGAGGCTTGCATTGATTAATATTAGGGGAGTGATAGATTATGATTTGATGACTCTCGAATCTTTCTCTCTTTCTTTCTTTCTTTGATGGCAACGAAGGGGGGAAGGAAAGGAACAAAAGGCAATGGGAGAGGGGCCTGGGGGAGGGGAGAGAGGTGTGTTTTGAAATCTGCTTCCTGTTGGCCACGCTTGAACTTCCAAGCATCTGCATTTGACTGACATCCTTAGGAAATGGGGGAGAAACTCCACACTGAGCCGGCTCTTTGCCCAGCTTAGAAAACAGGAGGCATCTGGTTCCAAGCAACTGAAATGGATGCCTTTAATGTGCCTGTCACTCTGCGCCATGGAGGTGCATATGGGTCTGGGAGTTGTTTTTAAGTCGAACTTTCCATTCTGGAGGGCATCCAGGGGGTTTCACCTCTAGTGAGGATTAAGTTGCCTGGGTATTTAAATAAAAATGTGCTTGGCATGGATTGCACTAAAAAAAAAAAAAAAGAACAATAGAGGGCTGTGGCCGTGAGGTGTCCTGCCCAGCAGTCTTAAATGGGAGACAAGAGGGTGAGAACTGAGGGAGCAACTTGCATGCAATGGTGCTTCGTTTCGTGAGTCCAAACTGCCGGATAAACTCTGTGGAGCTGAACATCCCCCATGCTGCCAAACTGGAGGGTATGGCATACGTGTAAGTTATATGCCATTGCCAATTGCATTGCAGAGACTACTAATGGAAGGGTGGAATGGCTGGTCTGACAAATGAAACCCCTTGCTGAGACTCAGTTAAATCAGTTGAGAACAGAGTCCCAGTCTTGCTGTGCATGAACATGCAAGGCGAAATGAATCTTTTATACCCCCCAAGGCACTCCTGCCTGATAGGTTTGATAGCAGAAGGGCAGAGTGCCACACTCCCACCTTACCCCTGAGAAGATTTACAGGGCAGTCGGAGCATCGTGCCTGCTTCTCCATGATACCAGCATGGGGTAGTTTTCTGATTTTCCTGAGGCTTTCCCCTTCCCAGTTTTAAAAGGCTGAAATGCTGGTATTGTTGGTCCCACAATTTCCACCCAGCACTAGAATGTGAACCTCCCACAGAATGCCTCTGACACTGTCCCTCCTGCCAGAAGATATTCTTTGCCCTTAATGTACCCCTTAGTTAAGCATTTGAACGTATCAAAAACATGGTTTCCAACATCTGATACAAAAAAATCGTGCAACAGGAATGGTGTATTTTGAACCTGGGTTGAGTAGGCTCTAGCAACATTTAGGATTCGCTAATGCAACCATAACTTTTGATTTAACATTTGGCCCATCTTGTGACTCAATCAAGTTATCCTCCTTCAGACTGTACAGTGACCTACCAAGTGTTAGTTGAGTTTCATCATCGCTTAAATCAATCACAAGGCCACCAGCCTAATTTGCAGTTTCATTGTGTTCATGACTCAGGGATATCAATGATCATCCTCTCAAGTAGACATGGCCACGACCAGAAAAAATGACGTTTTGACTTTTCGTTTGTCGGAACGGGTCCGTTTCGGGTCGTTTCCATTTGTCACGAAATTTTTCAAAAATTTGTCATTTCCATTTGTCGTTTGTTGTTTGTCATTTCCACCGCGATTTAGCGTGATTTGACTTCCCAGAGCATAGGGGCATCCCGCAATCAGGGCCAGCGCTAGGTGTTTTTGCGCCCTAGGCGGCGGGGGGCGGGGGCAGGCAGTGGGGGAGGTGCGGGTGGGCGGCGGTGGCGGGGGGCCATGGGCGGCCGGTGGCTGCGGGTGGGCGAGTGGGCAGGTGTCGGCGCGGGCCGCAGGCAGGTGTCGGTGCGGGCGGACGGGCGAGTGGGCAGTTAGGATATCACTTAGGATAGAGGTTCTGTTCTTGGCTTGCACCCCAAATGTGTGTGTGTGCAAGCAAATTGAAGTTGGGAAAATAGAAAATAAATGGTAGTATATCATATATTTTTAAAATAAATCCACACCTCCCACTCCCAGTCGAACCTCCCCCTTTATCCAATATCAGAAAAAAAATCCTCAAACTGCCAGAGAAGAAATAAAGAATAAACTGCTATTCCCTTCAGCAGACAAAGCTGCAGGGAATCAAAGAAATTATTTTCTAAATTCAATTCCCTCCCTGCCTGCCTAACTTAAATTCTAAAGCCTCCAGCCTCCCACCTCAATCTCGATCGGATCACACCAGCACCAGCAGCCAGCCCTCCTCCCTCAACCACATCAATACACCCGACTGCGATTTCTGGAAGGTGCCTCGGCTTTTTATGCCCTCCGAGACATCCAGAAGTGTCAGTCAAAAACCTGGCGATGCCATTGGTGGAATGGTTCAAAAAATTTGCATGGTCCCATCCCATGCCCAGCCCAAATGGGCAGGTCTAAAAAAATAAAAATAAAATAAAATAAAATAAAATCATTATGATGTTTTATTGCTATAAAAAACCCACTGCTGCTACTATTAAAATTCAGGCATTTAAAATAAATAAATTTCACATGTTTCTGTGGTGATTTGGTGTGTTTTTTTACCACGATTTTAAAAGAAAAATTGTGGTCACCATTTTGGATCCCCCCCACCGCATGGCATGCAGTGAGACAGATGACGAGGATGACCCCCCCAGCCTGGTGCAAGCAGCCCAGGACAGGAGAAGAGGGGGGGAGGCCGGGGACCCCCCCCCCCAGAAACCACCCCTCTGGTAGGTGGCAAAGCCTCAGGCAGGCATATTTTCGCCTGCTTTTTTAGCCGGGAGTCGGGTTTTTAAAAAAAAACTTTTAAAAACTTTTTCTGTGCTTCACATCGCGCGATCACCACAATGCCGCAAACGGAAATGAAAAACCCGACCAAATTTTTCTTTTTTTGGTTCGAGTTCGAGTTCTGACGGCTTAATTATCATTACCGTTTCCGTTACGTAATGGAAACGATAACCGAAAATGGAAACGACAATTTCGCCGAGTCATGCCCATGTCTACTCTCAAGTGTGGGATCTGCCTTATACCTGTTTATGTATTCCTATAGAAATTAAATATATCTAGATTAAAGATCCAGATGAAAATCTATGTAGGTGTTGTATGAAGTGGTAAAAGGCAAACAGCCCCCAGAAGTAGTTGGCGGTTCACAATGACACTGTGGAGCATGTTTACAAATAAAATCACCTTGGAATTTGGTTGAACAGGCAGTGGGATCATATCGCACAATAAAAATCAGAATAGAAACTGCTGGGAACAATTTCTTTAAGAGGGAGAATGCAATGTGCAATAATTTACTTTGCACACTTCTGTGTATTGTCTATGTATTATGCTAGGTATCACCCAGGAGACTCCTCAGAGTCCCCTGAACTGCAAGGAGATCAAAATTATCTATCCTGGAAGAAATCAACCCTGAATGTTCACTGGAAGGACAGATTCTGAAGCTGAAGCTCCAATACTTTTACCACCTAATGAGGAGAGAGGACTCCTTAGAAAAGTCCCTGGTGTTGGGAAAGACTGAAGGCAAAAGGAAAAGGGGACAGCTGAAAATGAGACGGTTGGATGGTGTCATTGATGCAGCTAACATGAACTTGATCAGTCTCTGGGAGACAGTGGAAGACAGGAGGGCCTGACATGCTCTGGTCCAGGGGGTCACGAAGAGTTGGACACGACTTAACAACCAAACAACAAAATGTATTATCTGCTCTATGTTACAGTGTGGAGTTGCTGACTTTAATAAAGGGTACCATAAGAAAAGCCTGAAACATTTGGAATGTGAATTTTTCATGAAACACAGAAACATCTTTTCAATTGATAGGGTGACCAACAAAGATGTACCAAAGTGAAAAAAACAAAGGCCAAGAAGTAGAAGTTGCCACATTTTTTTCATTTGTGGTGGAATTGTGAAAAGATACAAAATTTTGGAAATGTATTTTAAAGAACTTAGTGAATAGTGATATATTTGAAAGGAATATAGAGCCCAATTCAGAAATTGCTTTGTTATCAATATTTGTTAATTATAGGCTATGAATTAAAAACCAGATAGTTGATTACAAATTTATTGACAGAGGCCAGACTAATAATACCTAGGAATTGGAAATCCAAACATGAATTATATATGGAAGAATGGTATAATGAAATATGAATCTGGAAGTTGAGTCATGGCAACTGGACTTTTTTTGAGAGAGAGAGATTGAAATGTTTCACTGCTCATCCAAACAGCTTCATCAGTCTGAAAAAAGCTAGCGAGTCCTCTGTTTTATAGCTCACTTTGACCTCTTGTCACCCTCATCTGAAATAGGCTCGTTAGGTAGACCAGTCTCAATAGCCTTGAGGTGAACCATGGCCTAAAGTGCTGAAACCCATAAAGTATGGGTCTTCACCATGGTGGTGAAAGTGTAAAGTATTTTTATTTGTCTAAGTATTGTTGAAATCACAGTCTGATAAGTGGCAGATAGACTGTGCCTGATCCCCACAGAGACGGGTTTTCAAAGCTCACATGAATGGCTTCCCTGACCCCTCTCTCAAACCACCTATCTTTTCCATCTAATATGTCCTGATGACTCCAAATTTGTGTTGTAATGGATGGTGGGAGTCAAACAGTAAGGAGAGTTAAAAAGAGATATGTTTCATGATGTTTTGGGTAGATTTATTGAATATGTGTTTGTAACAGATAAAGGTAAAGCTCCAGCGCAGCAGTTCTGGAGGGGAGGAGAATAATGATTAAGGGGTCCCATTGTGGAGGGGAGCACTGTTGTTTTTGCATTTTTGTATTTTGTATTTTTTGTATTTTTTAAAAAAATTAAATGTCTCAGTAGCCCCCCCCAAACACACACACACACACACACACACACACACACACACACACACACACACACACACACACACACACACACATGAAGTCACAGAACATATAAAATACTGAAAACTAGCAAGCTTTAGTCATTTAATACACAGATTACTACAGTGCATCATTCAAGGTAACATAAAATTACAGGAAAGAGAACTCTTTGGCTGAAGGCCTAGTCTTTAACACTACAATATTGTTTGGAACGATCAGATTTAAAGTTGTAATAGCAAAGATGACATGTACCATCCAGCAAGAGAGAAGAAAAAGAAGAGATAGGATGAATGTGACATTGTTTGTTTGCATAACATACCAAAGAAAGCAGAGCCATGCTTTTCAAACTCTACAAATATAAACTGCCTTGGGTGTTTTTATGGAGAAAGGCGGGCTAAAAAGGTTTTAAATGAATAAAATGAATAAAATAAAATTTGGCCACCGGCTTGTTTGTCGGATAAATCCAATGTACCTCAAAGAACTATTAAGTCTTGCAATGCAATGAATTCCATGGCATATTATAGCGCTTAAGCTCAATATATGCAGCATTCTTACCAGGCTCCATAGTCTCATTGTCTACCCATTAGAACTAGTAGTCAATGCACCCAACATTGACTTGAAGATCTGAATGGCAGAAGATCACTAGTGGTATTGAGGTATCACAAAGGAAAGTTTATGCACTTGCTGGAAAACACTCAAGATCCCATCTTTTCAAACAGAACTTACATGTTGTAGTGTGGGATTAATTTTCTTGTACAATGTACAATGACAATAAAGTTGTATCTATCTATTATCTATGACAATGATGGCGAACCAATGGCACGGGTGCCAAAGGTGGCACTCGGAGCCCTTTCTGTGGGCACCCGACATTGCCCCTTCATAGCCACCTGTATACAAGTTAAATTACTGTATTGGCACTTTGCAAAAAAAAAAAGTGGGTTTTGAATTGCAGTTTGGGCACTCGGTCTCTAAATGGTTCGCCATCACTGATCTAGGATGACCTGGAGACATTGGACTAAATCTAAATTTATGACCAAACAGAGCAGTTCCATTGAAATCAATGGAAATTATGTTTCTGTTGATCAACAAGTCATATTCATTTCAAATTATTATCTCTGGAAGTAAACTGTATTTAGCACCTTCCTGCCGATCCAAGTATTATAAGAGTAAAGTTCTTCCTTACTGAAGCCATCAGAATTCACAAGAACATGTTGGCTCTTGAAGAAAACTAAATGATACCAATAACTGACCTCACCCTTCCTCAGGCAACCAAGGTGAAATTTCTTTTCCACTGGCCAAGAACACATTCAACAAAATTTTCCCCTTTGAATTATCTTCTTGTGATTGAGAATATAGCAAACTGTTTGGTTTGTTCATGAACTCAACCCGTCTCAAGATCTACACTTTCCAATGTAAGCAGAGAAGCAAGAAAGATTGGGAGGCTCCTACTTCCTATGCTTCAGTCCTTCCAGCCCAGTGAAATCCTGCTCGGATTGTTGAGAGATGGTGAGCTTACACATGTCCACATGAAGAGCCTACAATGATAGATAATATCCATAAAACCCAGAGCTGCTCCGAGAAATGGAGAGTGATTTATCCCTTTTTGGGCAGCTCAGCTGTGTTGAGCAGAGAGAGGAAATCCTTTGGGAGCTATGGGGCACACAACAAAACCCCGTGTCACCGTGTGCAACACACCTGGGGATCCAGTTCAAAGGCATCACGTGCAACCGCTGAAGACTTATGGTGATGCCAAGCTAATAAGCCAACGAAACAATAAATTACTGTGAAGCCATCATTACATGTTCTCTTCCCCCTGGAACTGGTGCGCATTGGACCCTGTTGTGAGTAAGCACTTCTAACACCCAATTACTCATACTTAACCCCCTAGAATGGAACCCAACGCAGTTCCAGCAAACCATTCATCTTTGGGAGGGAAAAGACTTTTAAAGTCCCTGCTCCACAGCCGTTCTGTTTATTGTTAAGATGAACACATGGGTTACACGAACTGGTCTTATTTATCTTCAGTGCTTGCCTTTTAGGTCACCAGGGGCAGGAAGGATTTGGCTGGCATTTCCCAATGCTGTCTTTACCACATCATTCTTGTTTATGTGCTCAAGATCCCCGCCGCCTTCTAGACTGTGGAGAGAAATTGGTGGGAGATAGGCCAAAGAAGGCTCCCTCCAACAGTATGTGCCTCTTAACCAATGCATAAGGCTGAAAATTGAACAGTGCCAAAGATTGGGTCACAAGGGCTATTGTGTCATAGTAAATTGAAGGGTACACACGCCCTTCATGACAGTCCTCATAGACAGGAGAGTTCAAACAGACTGGAAGCTGGATAGGTCCTTAATAACAAACCAGAAGCAGATCTTTTGTAAAGTGCAAGCCTTGTTCAAGACCAAATCATCCTCAAACACTAGGTATTACAACTGATCGAATCATCCTCAAACACTATGCATCACAACAGGGGCAGCTGGGCTTAATTTACTGTTTCTTGGAGAATCTACTTCTTTCCCAGCCACTCTGAGGAGTGCAACTAAACTCAGAGGGGGCAGGGAAGTCCTGAGGGATGGGGGATGGGAGTCAGAAGTTGTCATTGTTCCTGCTACTCAGAAAGCCTTGTGAGTCCTGGTTCTGCCACAGAACTAAGTCATGCAGTGAATCTGTATAAACGGAACTATGGTCAACTAAAACATGGGATGAAATAGTTAGACTTTTCTAAGGGAGAAACAAATATATCTTGTGGAATCAGGTACTTCAGATGCAAAATGAGTGGCGGTAGAGTGTATAGCATCCTATGGAAGATCTCTGTAAGATGCTGCATGATCCCAAACATTTGCTGCCTATAGCTGAGCCTTTTTGTCCCAAAGGTGTAGAGGAAGAACATGACATGACCATTATATTTTGGGAAATCTATAGGCCACAACTTTATTGATTACAACAAGCAGTATTCTGGCTAAGTCTTGGGAACACCCACTTTTCCCAGTTGCAGGATTGCCTGTGGTGTCCACCCCATTGGTATCCCCTTTCCATTTTGCAGTTGTAGGACCCCGAGGGGTATAGACTGCCCATGCCATAAATCACTGCTGGTGGCCTTCGGCTGTTCCTCCTGATTCAGCCCGTGGCCCCTTCCGGCTGATGCATCCTTGCCAGCTGTTCTTCCATGCGTGCAGGTCCTCGTCTGCTACTGTATTCACTTGGATCCATCTCAATGCCGTAAAACTGACAACCACTTCTAAAGTTGTGCTGTGTGTCCAATACATTTATTTATTTATTTATTTATTTATTTATTTATTTATTTATTTATTTATTTATTTATTTATTTAGATTTATATACCACCTGATTTTCTTAAAGGAAAAAATATATACAAACTAAATATTTATTTAAAGGGTGGGTGCACTAGGATTGCTCCGTCTTCTGCTCAAAAGAGGGGTTGCCACTCACTGCTTCCCCCTTTTATACCAGGCCAGCCCAGCCCCTTGTGAGCGTGTCATGCTATCCAAGGGGTCCAGATTGACTCATGCCATGTGATTCTGCCCAAGCCTTCCCATTGGTTGGGCCCCTGCATGTGATGTGGTCATTCTGGCTGCTGCCTCCATGTGGTGGACACCATCATTCGTTATTTTTTCTGGCACTGCTCCAGCAACAATCGGTGGACCCAGTAAGTCAGGTCCTGTGGCCAGGAGTGCATCTGCACAATTAAAACTAGTACACCAGTTAGGCCCATTTCTTGAGAAACCTCCTCTGGCCACTGTGACATATGCCCTAGCGATGTCCCGGCTGGACTACTGTAATGCGCTCTGTGTGGGACTACCAATGGAAAGTCTCAGGAAACTTCAATGGGCCTTTTTACACGACCCCTAAGATCCACTGGCCACTTAAATTCGGACCAGAGATCTTAGGGGTTCCTCGCTCTTCCTCTGTCCCCACCCCCCTCCGCACTTCCTGGTTTCTGGCTGCCGGAGGGAGGGAGCAAAAAGAAAGAAAAGCATGCCGGTTACCTCCATTTTGTTCCGGGCAGCATTCAGATCTCTTAAAGGAGCGGGGCGCAAAAAAAGAACAAACAGAAGCCAGGAGAGCCCCGCACTCACTATCCTTACACCGGATCAAAGTTTTGTCACATCCAAAAAGCAGGTACAAGAAAACTGCTGTTTGGTCGCGCTAAGTGGGCGGGGTCGCACTTAATTGTCTGCAAAGTCCGGAGCTGGTGGGTAAACATTTTTAAGGTCCGGACCTTGCAGCCATTTGCGGCGGAGCTTAGGGGTCGTGTATAAACGCCCAATGTGTCCAATAGGCAGCGGCCAAATTGCTGACTGGGGCAGGTTACAGAGATCACATTACACCCCTACTAAAGCATCTCCACTGATTGCCAATCAGCTATGGGCACAATTCAAAGTACAGGTTTTAACCCACAAAGCAAAAAAATGGCCTGGGTCCAAGCTACCTTAATGATTGAATCTCACAGTACAAACCAGCTTGAGTGCTAAGGTCATCAGGAGAGGCCTTTCTCTCCATCCCACCACCTTCACAGGTGCATCTCATAAGAATACATGAAAAGGCCTTCTCTGTTGCTGCTCCCACACTTTGGAACTCCCTCCCACTGGAGGCCAGGACTGCCTCTTTCCAGAAACAGTCAAAGATTTCCCTCTACAGGCAAGCTTTCCTTGAATGAGGGACTACCTACTATGTGACTTGTATATGGATTTTCATGCATGATTGCATTTACTTATTTCATAAGAACACCAGTATTTTCCATGTTAGTTTGTTTCCATCCCTCATAATGGATTTTTTTCATGTGCTCTTTGTAGCCTTAACATTACCTTTTAATGTTCTAAGATGGCTCTTCAAACTCCCTGTTCTTAACTTGAATATGTCTTAAATGTTCTGGGCTGTATATTGTCCATCATTATTGTAAGACACTTTGGGTCCTTTTCCAAGGAGAAAGGTGGGGTAAAAATATTCAAAATAAATAAATAAATAAATAAATAATTTTCCTGTATTTCTGAAGCAATGTAGAAGTAGGGCATTTTCCAAAAGTAACTGCTGAAATGAAACAGGGCTTAACCCTCTCCATCACTGCTGATTTCTTCTGTGCCATGACTCTTTCTCCAGCTGTACATCTGGAAGGCTCAAATGCTGTGTCTTGAATGAATCTTGATTGAAACAGAAAGAGGAAAAGCTATAAATATAAGAGAATAGGAGGATGTCGCCTCTCCACATTGAGCAGCTGGAAGACCGGGAGCAAACTGAGTTGGTCACAGTCTTCCTCTTTAGCCAGACACACATTTTTTATTTTTATTTAAATCACAGCAGGTGCTTCTCAGTTTGTAATTATAAATTTCAGTTAGCAGGTACAGATGTTCTACATGAGATGTTATTTAGCTTTGCATCCTCTTCTGTTTTTGTTTTGCTGAAAATCTCTGCATTTCATTTGGCAATCAACATTCTAAGCACTGAGTTTTAATACTGACAAGAAGATGCTACTCTGGAGTTAATTGGTTAATAAAACCCACTATTAATGCATTTTGTTTGAAATGTGTTTTTCTCACTTGATGTTAGTAATCAACATAACAGCAGGCAGATTCCTTTTTAGGGAGTTCAAGCTGGAGGCACAGGACTTGTTATTTGTAACTAATCTTTGCTAAGTACTAGGAACTACTTGCTGCCTCGAAGCCCTGAGCACATCCAATCTCCCCTGATCCCAGAAGCTAAGCAGGGTCAGCCCCGGTTAGTACTTGGATGGGCGACCACCAGGGAATACCAAGTGCTGTAGGCACCTAGAGTAGGAACTAGCAAGCCACTCCAGTATTCCTGCGAGGAAAACTCCATGGACATGGGGTCACGAAGAGTCGGTCATGACTGTAATGCCACAACAACAACAACAACAACAACAACAACAACAACAACAACAACAACAACAACAACAACAACAACGAACTACTTGCTTGGAAAAGAATTGAAGAATATTATTTGTGTTATCTGCTGAAGAGTTTGGAGATCACAAACCAAACCAAATACCTTTGATGTGGGGGAATTTTATTCCTTCCCAATTAATTAGCAACTGGGCATTGAAAATATGACATACCAGCTCTTGGACATCAGAAACTTGCAATTACTCTGCAGATCATGCCCTGATAAGCTGAGGAAAGGGGGAGACAGAGAAGGCTTGTGATGGAGAATCCAGCTTGACAGTGCTTTATTAAGTCCCATTAACCATATGGTCATGATTATAATAAAGACTTGAGTTATAGCTAGTGACAAGTATAACTCCCCAAGCCATGATATATGTATGATATATGTAGATGGGTGTCAATTCAATAGTAGTGATGCAGGCTTATACCACTGCAGTCATGTTCAGATCAGTCCCAAAGACATGGGGGCCAACAGGCAAACCCCTAGTATAGGAAGGATTCCTATAAAACTTGCAACATCTTGCTTCTACCTTTTGAAAAAACTCTCATTCACTACATCCTCCCAGCTGAGCTTTGATTTCGACATAGCTCTGGCATCACAAGTTCTTTTATATATATATAAGAATGTCAGTGGAAATGCTGTTTATTTTACGAGCTTTTTCTGCTGTGTGTTAATTTGTGATGAGGGTCCAAACTCACAAGTGAAGATCAACATGGAATATTAAAGTAATGTCAGCATATTTCTTCTTTCTGACCCATGTTGATTGACTCCACTATGATAAATAATATTTGAAAATTTTGAACAGGTCTCTAGAATGTAACCATTAACACATATTCATTAATTGTGGAATAATCTATATTCAGGTTTTGTGCTTTATCTGACAAATATATGAACAAATAAAATAAAAATGCTTTTAAATAAAAGATTTTTAAAAGCAATCCACAAAGAAACCCAAAACACTTTTCTTAGTGAAAGACAACATATAAAACCAACCCATAACTGTAACATCCTATGGTAGCATGTACAACCGATAGCTACAACAAAGTAGAGTCTTCTAAAACAAAACAGTAGAAAATACAACAAAAAACAGCACCAAATATATTATGTTTATTTTAACATGTCACAGCTATGTCTCATGTCTCAAACAGCAAAGAAAGCCTCCCATGGCAGCAGAAGACAAAAGCTGATTTTATGGGATTCCCTTCTTTGGTCAGTTTTCTGCATCTTATTCAGGCGATTCCTGACCCAACCACCCATCCCAAGGCTTTCAGGAAACTGGAAGAGGAAGGGCACCAAGGGTGAGGCAAATGTGAATTGACTTACATTCACTCACCAGGGGAATTGGATGTGTTCACATTGGGCAAGCACACAGGTAGAGAGAAGGAAAGCCTTGTTTGCAGCTTGTTGACAATGGCCTTGTAGCCCTGCAGAAGGTGTGGTTAAAGCGAGACTGTTTAAAAAGTTGAAAACAAAGGTTTCCTCCTCTCACTTCCTCCTCACACTATCTTTTTTGGCAGAGGGTGTCTAGGTAACCTAGTACAACACTGCTGGTGGCAAGCTAAATATGTTTTTTTTTGAGGGAGAAAAAGAAAGTGAATGAGTTCTTTGCGTCTGTCTTCACGACAGAGGTGTGTGTGAGGATTGTGTGTGTGTGTGTGTGTGTGTGTGTGTGTGAGATGTGAGGATAGCAGATGTCACACCAATTTTTAAAAAAGGAAGGAGGGGGACCCAGGAAATGATCTGTCCCAGGGAAGATGGTGGAAAGCCTCATCCAAGAGAGAGAGTAAGGGTAAATCTTGTCTGACAAAGAGAGAGAGAGAGAGAGAGATTTTCAAAAGGCTTTTGAGTCCCTCACCAAAGGCTGCTGAGAAAATTGCACAGAGAGAGAGAGAGAGAGAGAGAGAGAGAGAGAGAGAGAGAGAGTTTATATCTATCACATATAATCAATGCAATCTTGTTCATCCATGTTTTACATTTACATTTCTCTGATAGGGTGGTTGGCTTTGCTTGCCATTACTACAATTCCATTAGGGTATGATTTGCCAACATTATAATGTGAAGCTGGAGTATTGGTACAATTCTTTTTCCATATCAGTGAACATGCCATCTAAACTGATATGACTTGATCCATGCTCTTTTTCCCAAAAAAAGGCAGAACATACACCAGCAGTAAGGGCAGCGCGTTGTAAAAACTTCAGATATGGTCAAAAATTGGACAACTGGAGGAAAAGGGGTGGGGTGTAACCTCCAGGGGGTGGGGGAATAGACAGAATGCTGCAATCCAAATTCCAGAGCATTTCTCACATTTTTTCTGATGTAGTTGCACCCTAAGTTGTATTAGTTAGGTTCCAGGGTACAGCCGTTTTATTGGCATAATACAATGCAAGATTTGGTGTGTGTGTGTGTGTGTGTGTGTGTGTGTGTGTGTGTGTGTGATCAGAGAGAGAGAGAGAAGAGAGAGAGAGAGAGAGAGTTATAATCTATCACAGCTCATCCAGCAAATTTAGTGTGACTGGTTTATAAATATCTGTATCCATATTATGAAGCGGGTTTTTCCATATTACTATGGTTTTTAAAAAGGCAGAACACCCAGCAGTAAGGGCAGAAAAACTTCAGATATGGTAAAAATTAACCGGGGTGGGGTGGGGTGGGGGAATAATGAATGCTGCAATCCACATTAGGTAGGGCCAAGTGACAGCACATCCAGGCGTGTACTTTAAAAACAGCAAAGGTTCAATTGTTTATCTTCTTGGGGATAAAGTTTCTATTTAATTTTTCTGCCTATCATAATGTTGAAAGGCATATACTTGAAATTCTCCCCTCAGCCCCCAGTAACAAAGACAGAACTACATTCAACTACATGGCAATTCTCTGCTCCAAATACAGTTCTTCTAGTTAAGCTGGCATAATACAAACGGTGTGATGTTTGAAGGCAAGTTGCCTTTAGTTAATCTGTCGTATACTACTGAGTTGTGTTACTCGGTGTACAACATATTATGACTGCCGTGATTCTTAACTTAAATGTAATTTCAGGAGGTACACCAACAATGCAGCGGCACAAGAAGATTTTGCCACTGAGGGATGACAACACTTCTCTTGTACTATGCCATAGCTTCTCAATTCATTTCGTATTTGCAGGATGGCATTACTCAGTGGCAGTGGAGGTGTAAGACATGATCCTGCAATGAAGTGAACAGTAAACTCAACATGTACAGCAGGCCTGTGCACACTGTCATTAGCAGCATGGTGTGTTTCTTTAGAAAGAACAGTACAAAATCATTATACACTTACTAGACTAACGAGAACATTCTGGGTGGTTTAATAGTCTCTGCTTGTTGAAATTGCCTTTGGATAGTTAGAGAAGGTCATTACTGATCAGCCTGCTCGCCTTGGGAAGGGCCTTCACAATAATAACAATAATAGGGGCAGACAGATTTGACTGTAAGAATGTGCTGAACAAAATGTTGGCTGCATGTATGCTGTGTAGCCTCAAGAGAGCATCCTTTTGCTCATTTTCTTGATTAAAGACTGGCAGCCACATGGGAAATGTCCACCCTGCAACATTTAACAGACCCCATCCACATTCAGTCTCTTTCCAACCAGGGGAAGAGATGAGGGAGAACGCCTAAGCGCTGTGTGCAAGCAACTTATCCAAAGGAGCACGAAGCATGTGTTATTCACTTCCCAAATGCTGGCTTTGTTTACAAAGCCATCTGTACCAATGTGGTTCTGGTCAGAAAAGCAAGTGTCAGAAGCCGGACCCAAAAGATACTCGCACACAAATCGTCAGTCACTTCTCGTAATGAAACACGTCTTTGTTGTTCTGAATGAACGGCTTTTCCTGCCTAAGCGTCTCGCTTCCTTCTTGCTTTATCTTTCTCCTTTCTCTGAATGGACCAGGTGGTGCTGCCCCTTGCTTCAAACAAAAACAGTGGCCTGTAAAGATGTGTTTCATTACTGAATTTTGGCTAAGCTCCTGCACGCATGGAGCTGCTTTCGTTTGCATTATTGGCATCAGCAGCCAATGTTGGCTGGAGGCAAACACTGCGATATAAGCATCCCTGAGCTTGAGGGGAGTTCAGGTTGAGGTATTGCATCTGTCTCCCATTACTTAAGGGAAATGAACTCAGCAATACCCCACACTACTCCGTTTACCACACACTCTTGCCTCAGCTATTCCATGCCTTTCCTGTGACTCCATGAAAAGAGTTTGTTTCTGACCTACCAGGAACAAGACTACCTATTCCAGGTTCTCTCTCCACAGTACGGTCTAAATATGCCCAACAGAGTTCCTGAGCACAGGATTATTGTGCCAAAAGAGATGTAAAGCTTCTCTGGTTCATCATCTTCCCCTCATCAGAATCTTCCTATCAGAAAAGATGTCAATTACGAAAAGTATTCATCAAGGTTGTATTGTTTCACCTCTACTTTTTAATATCTATTCAGAAACAATTTCCTGGGATGCTCTTGAAGGAAAGAACCAAGGTGTGAAGGTGAATGAAGTTCTTGTTAACAACATAAGATATTCTGACAACACGGTCCTGCTTGCAATAATTTGGGCAGCTTTGCAAGGATTATTAGATTTTGTAGCTGCAGAAAGCAGTGTCATGGGATTGTGACTTAATAACAAAAATGGATGGTTATCAATAAAAAACAAAATGGTTCACAAAACCTTCTCAGGACCAGAAGTGATGCAAGTGAGAGAGTAACATCTTGTAATTACTTGGGATGCTATGCCAAGGATAACTGGGATCCTTCATTCGAAATCTGTTGAAGAATTGAACAAGCCAGATATTCCTTCCAGAAAATGAGGAAAGTCTTGACAAACTGGGACTTATATATCAGATTTTGTACTCAAATATGTTGATTCTGTGTATTCAGTATACTTCTCTATGGTGTTGAAACTTGGACATTTACAGACACATTATGCAGAAAGCTGGAAGCATTCAAAATGTGGATGTACAGAGGAATTGTGAAGATACCTTGGACAGCCAGAGTCACTAATGTGGCAGTATTATACCACATGAATAAAGAGCTAGAAATTCTCAATACCATAAAGAAAAGAAAATTGCAATATTTCAGACACATAATGCGCAATAAGAAATACCATCTACTGCAGGTTATCCTTCAAAGAACAATAGATGGGAAGCGTGGCCTGGGATGTAGAAGAACTTTCTGGCTTAACAACTTAAGCCAATGGTCTGCAGTGAGCACAGATGCTCTGTTTAGAATAGTGTTAGGTTTAGACAGAAACCAGTTCAGGCTACTGATTACCAATGTTCTACAAGGACATGGCACTTGAAGAAGAAGAAGATACCCAGTAGTGTCCTTGGGCACATCTTCCTTGGGGCATACAACTGGATCATTTCAACGCCAACCACAGTTCTCTGTGTAGTTAACATTTTCCTGATACTAATGAGCTGTTCGATTAAATAAATCATACAATGTGATGTTCTGTAATGGAACTAAAGGTAGTGTGATCCTGTGCCCCCTTTTAACCAAGTAGTCTTTTATCTTGGAAGAACTGCCAGAAGAGAGTTTACATCTCTGAATTGTTAACTTAGCCTTTTCATTATTCATCCCTTTAGTTTTTACTGTCATGTCATTAATTATCTCACAATTAAGTGAGAGGCACAAATTCCATGTATTGTTGGAGATCACCACAACACTTCAGATGCCCCATCTCTCATTACAGATAATTTTTGGGGTGGGTGGGTGGGTTTAACACTGCTCCCCCAAAATTCCACATGCCTCTTCTTTCTAAATATCCCAGCCATTAAGAATAAAACTTCTTGGCCAGAATCTTTTTGGTCCTATGAAACATAAGTAAGCAATTGACCCAACCTTCTCAGGTTGTTCTTCAGGTGAGGGAAACTGGCTTGCATCTGCTCCTGGGCTCAGTCACACAACACATGGCAAACCATGAGGGGGAACATGGCTGCATGTATGTGGTATTTCTCAATAGCATTTTAGCCCTTCTCATAATCTACTGAAACAGTGTCTTATCCTTTACGAGCATTGATTACATACCATAAATGTGGAGAACATCTGCACGTTACATCAGTAGGTTTTTATATGCTACTCTATTGACAGTTTCATTAACACTGAAACATCACATTTTTATTCCAGGACTTTGTTAAATTTCTTTTTACATATCACAGAACTGAAATTGTTGTCTTGGTTATTATTATTCCTAAGTACCACTATTACCCTTCTCCAACATGGAGGGTATGTTCCTCCCTTGGAATGGGGAAGGGGAGAGAAGAAACCCATTTTCTTCTTATTTGTTAAATCATTCTTTTTCCATTTCTATAGAAAATCTCCCAGTCTATTCCCCTCACTGTTGGTGTTCTACAGGGTTCAGTATTGGTCCCAATTCCTCTGCCCCCCATACTCTATATGTTCACCAATTGGCTGATTTAATTTCTAGTTTAGGTTTTCATTATCCCATTGATGCTGATGATACCTAATTGTGCAGACTTATCCCAAGCTTAGTGATGAGGTCTGGACTCACCATGCATGTCCTCTCATCATCTGAGACTGAACATGAATAAGACTTGAAGTCTTGGCCTTTTGTCCTGATCCTCTTGCCCACCCATTGGCCATTCCTCTTCTCTCACTCCAGGGTTGCTGAGTGACCCCTGCTTCAGAGGCCACACATCTCAGCATTCCTGTGGATAACTGGCTGTTGCTCAGTATGTGAATGTGACAGCCAGGGTTTGCAATCTCCATCTTTGCTAATATCTGCTGGACCCATCATGTCTTCTCTCCTGAGAGACTACAAAGCTCCTTGTTTATAGCTTGGTGCTGTCACTCCTGGATCACTGAAACAGTAGTTATTACTAATTACTATAACAGACTTTTGATAGATCTTCCTTCTTATTCACTCTGGCTTCTTACCATGGTACAGAATAGTGCAATATGATGGGTTTGAACCTTACCATGTGACTCCCATAGTTACCATCATTGTAGGGCATTGCACTGGTTGCTTATCAGGTTAATGACATTTTTAAAAGACCTGTTTTTAAAACACCTGTCCCAATCCTTCAGCCGAGCTGGTAGCATGACATATTCCTGTTAAGAGGACTCAGTCCTCAGAGTCTGGGCTTTTGTCACTCCCTTGGAATAAGGAGGTGACTTCTGTGCTGTAGGCATTTTCCTACTTGGCTCCAAACTAGCTGTGGAATTCTATCTTCCAGCACCTTTTTATGGAAGCAGAGCTGGACAAATTTAGACAAGGTCTGAAAACCTGGAGACATAACTGTTGGATGCAGGGAGAAATCAGTAACCAGTATATTTTTTTCAACTCTTTAACTGTTTTTTTTTTTAGCAATTGATTAATTTTTTTTATTATTGCCTATTTTGAGGAATTTTGTATTGGTGTACAAGAATTATGTAAGTACATAATATTGAGGTTTTTAAATGTTGTGCTACATGTTTGCCTATTATTGATTTTATTGACATGCATTTTGGCATAGAGCACAATATACACAAAGATCATCATCACCATCTCCATCATGGTCCTTTTATTTCTGTTATGTTCATGATAGCATGCAACTGTACACACACAAAAATGACTTCCACATAAGTGGCTGTTCTGCATTGCATCATTCAGACTCATTCCAGATATTATCCCAGCGAGCTTTAGAACTTGACATTCATCCATTTTGCCACAGAGAGGAGCTCACACTGCTTATGATTCTTCCTCGACTGAAATCCGGGCAGATGCAAAGCATCTGAGAGAATCTCTTCTCTGTGCTGCTAAATCAATAATAAAGCAAAGCTTGCCGATGGGACAGGCTGTTAATGGGTGATTCATGGCTCTTGGGTCAAAGAGGTTAAAGATTCTCATCTGAAGAGGATTAGATTTTTCTTCAGGAAGCCAAGTCTCCTGTGCCTCCAGCCTTTCCTTAGAGCTCTGACTGAGAGTTGAGCAACCTGCTTCAGGCCTGCCTCCTTATCCAGCCCCAACGCCATAAAATTCCATCTTATGCAGTTTAGCAGAACTGAGGAGGGGAGTGAGAAAGAGAAAGGAAGAACTCAGGTGACACTAATGGGAAGAAAGAGAGGAAGAAGAAACCTCTCTGAATGAAAGCAATTCTCTTTAGCAAGATATTCTAGCCAGGAAGGAGTCCCTTGCCATTCATAAGAACTGCCACAATTCATGCTGCCATCAATTCAGCATCAATGAAGCATTTGTATATAGAGCAACATTATATTCTTTGAGAAACTGCTTTTGTCAGGGAAAAGTATTCTGAGTAGTTTATGGGCTGTGGCCTGAAAAGTTCATCAGGTTTTTTTTTTAAGAGGGAGGTGCTGAAATCATCATTATACCCCATTTCCTAGTTGAAGCATGTATAGTATCTGAATTATCTTTACATGAGATATTCATATCTTAATACTGTGTCTTACAGTTAACCACTCTTTTGTAACACTCTCTAAGCGGGGCTTCCCTTGAAACTGACCCAAGTAGAGAATGCAGCTACCAGGTTGACGAAGCTGCTTAGATGAGTAGCAAAATGTTTCAATCTCACAAGAAAAGAAGCCCAGTTGCTATGACTCAATTTCTAGATAACCTCATCTGGATGACTGAGAATCTTCACAGACATACTGCCAGGGTGGTGGTGGATTAGGAACAAATTTGATCATGTTTCCCCAATTTTGCCCTTCCTGCATTTACTCCCTCTGAGGATCTAGCCCAGGTTCAAGCTTTTGGTTCTTTCCTACAAGGCTCTTCATGGTTTAGGACCTCATTATCTCTTGGTATTTCCCCCCAATAACATTAAACTCCATATCCTCGTAGGCAATGGGTTTCCTCACCAAGGGAGATCAGAAAGATTTCGAACCAGAAATTTTGCCTTCTTGATGATGGCACCAGTTCTTTGGATTGGGATCCTGGTGGACCTGTGCCTGGCCCCTTCCCTCTCTACCTTCAAGAAGCTACTTCAATCCTTGCTTTTAAACATGTTTTAGTGGCCATTGTTTAGTATATGTGCCAAAAAAATTCCTGCCTGTCTGTTTGGATATGTTTTTATGCTTTTTATTGACTTGTTTGTTCTTAATTTTTGTTTATTATTTACCTTATTGTTATATGGTTTGCATTTATTTGTTTGTGAAATCAAAAGGATCAATGACTGGCTGAGGTCAAAACACAGATTTCCTTCTCTCTAAGGCAAAACATTTCAGAGACGTCCTCCACTTTCGATTTACCTTGGGTTCTTTTCCAAAACAAAATCTTTATGAGGCCAAGTTATCTATTAAAAAGAGTTTTATTTCTAAACTAAGATACAAAAGAAAGTTATACTTGCAAAAAGATTCAAAAGAAGATAAAAAACCTGATAGAGCCCAGATATAGACTTATTTCCCTAAAAAAAAAACAATTAAAAAGCTAAGTTATTATCTCTGATTGGTTACACTGAGTCATCCTGACTGATCTAAATTAATCCTAACTCTACCTAACTGAAGCAAGCATCATTGCTCAAAGTGATCCTCAGCAAAATCATGGCTTCTGTCTCTTCTCTTCTTCCCAGAAGCTTCCAGATGTCATGTGCTTGTAACTGATCAATAATAGCTGTAACTCTCTGCTCTAAAAGATTTGTTGTGACTATATTCCACATACCTTAGATAAGAGTCTAATGCAAAGCCAAAATGTGCAGTTAATATCACAGGGAATCACACTATGCCCCATTATCGCTAATTTCTTTGCACACCCAAAGAAGTGCTTTCTTCTAAGTGGTCAGCATAAAAACGGAATAAATAAATAAATCCACTATATGTTTTGTATCTTGGTAAGATCTTCACGATGAAGAAGAATGCCTCAGTTTCAGCACTAATGAGGAGGATCCACCATGTTCTGTGGTGTTACGTTCTACTGTCAAGCAGCTCTTACTACCCAAAAGTACTTCCTAGTGCTTAGTTGAAATTTCCCTTCTTGCAATTCCCTTCCATTTGTTCAGGGCCTACCCTCTGGAGCCGGAGAATACAAATTCACTCCATGGTCCATGTAAGAGCTCTCCAAATGTCACACAGAAGATGAAGCAAGCTTCCCCCCCCCCCCCGTGGCTTCACAGAGTACATCCTGAAATAACACATACTCCTAACAATTACAGCTGCTTGACAATGGAATGGATTGTTTCATAGGATAGTGGACTTTTCTTCACTGGATGTTTTTAAACAAAGGTTTAAAGCCCCCCCCCCCATCTTGGAGGCTTTTTTAAATTATGGATTTTCCTTTTTTGTCCCCCAGGTGGCTGGAGCTAAATTGGACAGCTGTAAGGTCTCATCTAGCTCTGTGATTCTGCAATTCTATGAATTATTTGGCAATGGCTGCATGCCTAGATGCCCTAAGCACACCTGATCTCGCCTGATTTCGGAAGCTAAGCAGGGTCAGCCCTGGTTAGTACTTGGATGGGAGACCACCAGGTAATACCAGCGTCTGTAGGCACATGGAGTAGGAACTGGCAAACCACTCCAGTATTCCTGCAAAGAAAACTCCATGGATATGGAGTCATGAAGAGTCAGTCACAACTGTAACATCACACACACACACACACACACACACACACACACACACACACACACACACACACACACACACACACACACACACACACACACAGTACTTCTGGCTGCATTTTTCGGGGTGAGTGGGTTTCCCTTGGCCCAGCAAAAATCTTCTGGGTTGCTTTTGTTCCTTAGTTAGCACATTTGTACAGTGGACCCTCGTATAACAAACGGTTTGTATAACATAAAATCTGTATAACATAAAAAAACTCTGGAGATAGGGGAAATCTGTACAACATAATTACGGATTTCTCTGTTTTCAATGCATTCATATGGGAAATTTGTATAAAGAAAAATTTGTTGAACATAATTTCATTTCGAACGAATTAATTCCTTTATACAAGGTACCACTGTACATATAAGCAGTATAAATAGGGGGAAAACATGTATAAGATGTTTAACAGTGAAAAACACTGTGGGGTGTGGGGGAGGGTTTAGGGCTTCAGGTTGCTTGATTCACACTGATTTTACCACCACTTATTCTCGTGTAACATTTTGTGTATTGGAACCTCAAGAAATAAAAACAATGGTGGTCAGCTATGGGGAAGGTGAGTCTAGGGGCTGTACTGGATGCATTTCCCTACACCCTGATCCTAGTGGGTCAGGCTCAACCATTTTTCTTAAACTCATTTTGTTTTAAGGCTGTGGGGGAGGGGGCAAAAGGCTGAGAGTCATAAATAGCCTTCGAGGGGAAAAACCACATCTTTAGGAGGCTTCTAAGCACATGACGCTCCATCTGGCACTGAGTCTGTGATCAATATCCAGAAGGCCTAAGCACTGAACTTGCCACTTGGCTGCTATGTGTAGCCCATGGGCTATACCATTCTTATCCCTGAAGTTCAAGTAGAAGCAGCTCTGTAGTGCTGTTTTCCCATTGGTCTTTTCACAGTCCTTCCCTATTCTGGCTTCTGTTTGTCCTAATTTGCTGCTTGGGGTGGTTACACAATGGGGCTAAGATAGCCTTCCATAAGTAAAGTGTGGCTACTCACATAACAGAATGCTGTAACCCTCCAAGAGCTGCAGACACAGCCCAGGAACTGCTTTGTAAACTACACAAATCTAGTTTTCAGCTTGTGACTCAGTAACCAAGTCAGACTGCAGGTACCCTTACACAGGTACATGGACAACAATCACCCAGTGATAACATTTTTTCTTCCAATTGTGCTTTCTCTTGACTTATCACCCTGAATTTCCTCTTTATATTATTTTCACTTTACTGTAATATTCTCTGTTGGGGAGGTGGTTTCTAGCTTACCATCAAGACTGCTGTCTAGTTATAAAACTGGACACTATGAGACACAGAGGGGCAGGTTAATACAAAGTGCACAGGGCTCTTTAATAAGACCTTTGGCAATACAACTGTGCTGTTAGATAAAATTCTGGAGCTCAGAAATATTGTTTTTGGACTGCATCTCTCAGATTCTCCCAGTCGGTATGGTCAGTATTTTGACACTACATATTATACTTTCAGTTTGCTTTTTGTGGATTCCAACAAGGGATTTCATTTTCTACAGCAGTCATGCCTTGGGTGGATGTTTACGTTCAATTACCCACCAGATCACCAATAGCCTTTTTTCCTGATCTGTTGCAACAGCTCAGATCCAATCAGTGTACATGCAAAGTTGTTACAAAAATGAAAATTCAGTGCCCACACTACTACAATAATAGATGGCCTCCTTTTGGCATGTGAACCTGACAAGGATTGTGTCTTATACATCATTATTAGCCTGCTAAAAGAACTGGCGGGGAAAGGCTGTAAAGTTTCTAGAGAGAGAGAGAAAATCCAGCTTTGCAGACAAGACGTCTGGTTCCTAGGCTAGGACTTGGTCCAGGCAACCAGGAAAGTGGGGAAAGAGGAAACAAAAGTTATCCAAAAGGCATTTTCTCCTAAATATCCCAACGTCCTGCACCTGTTTCTGGGACTTATAGGGTTCTGCTGTCTCTGGATCACAGATTATGAGGCCATAGCAAAATGGTTCATTAAGGTTGGAAAACATCTCAAGTTGGAGATTGGCAGACAAAATGCAAAAGGCATTTCTATCTTAAAAGGAAGATCTCATACAGTCCCTGGCACTTGTCCTCCTGAACCCAAGAAAAATCTACCACCTGTACATTCATGCAAACAAAGTTAAGAGGAAAAAGTGGCCATGAAAAAGTGGCCATCTCTAGAAACAAACGTTCTGGTCTCAGATAGACCTTTTCTGGATCGCTGAATCATTGCAAAGTGAGTTTTTGACTTACCCAAAATTCTTCATCAAGCTAAAATTGTTAAAAATTTGAGATTGAGGTGAAAAATTGGGGCAAATGTCTTTGGAGAACAAAACAGATAACATGTTAGGTATCACACTAGCTTCAAAAATCAATTACAATCACATTGGTATATACAGTGTTATCTCAGTTTAAGTAATTAATGTGCTCTCCGGGACGTTTTGTATCCTGAAAAATTTGTAAACTGAAGGGCGATTTCCTATAGGGATGCATTGAAAATCAATTAATCCATTCTGGAGGTCAGGAAAAAAAAGCACAAAAAGACACCCCCACACCTCACACAAAATGCAGAATGCACAAACAGGCACAGAAGCAACAAAGAATCAGCTGCCTACCTTTCCACCACTTGAGTAATGCACCAAAAAAGTTCAAAAAGTCCAAAACCCACTGCAAAAATGTCCAGGATGGCTCCAAAACTCAATGAAAAAACAGCTCCAACTCCTCCCACACCTCCACAAACTATGGGGGTGCAATGCATCCTGCATACACTTTTTTTTAGCAATGCCTAAAGGAAAAAATGTAACATGGACATTCCACTGAATTTTTTTTTTAACCCGAGGCAACCCCAGTTCCAATAATTTCTTTTTGTAACCCAAGTTTTTCATAACCCGAGGCATTTGTAACCTGGGGTACCTCTGTACAGTAGCTGTGATTGTACAAAACAGAATCTTCACAGAAGAGCAATCTCAGCTAACAGTCACTCCTCTTGGCAATAAAGCTTGTTCCAAGACCATTTTTTTAAAAGTATCAACAGTGATCCATCATTTGAGGCAATGTTCTGGGATTCTGGAAAATTTGAAAGTTCCATTTATTTGTAACTTTGTGTGTGTGTGTGTGTGTTGTGTCGTTACAGTCATGACAGACTCTTCGTGACTCCATGTCCATGGAGTTTTCTTGGCAGGAATACTCAAGTGGCTTCCCAGTTCCTACTCCAGGCGCCTACAGCGCCTGGTATTCCCTGGTGGTCGCCCATCCAAGTACTAACCAGGGCCGCCCTGCTTAGCTTCCGAAACCAGGCGAGATCAGATGCGCTTAGGGCATCTAGGCAAAACTATTTGTAACTTTAGAGGGATTTAATTCTTGGCAGACTATGAGACTTTGTTGCTTAAAAATCCCTCCAGCTATGTAGTCAATCAATCAATCAATCAAACCATGGACCTACAACACTGAAATAGCTTCAAGTAGAAGTCCACCCCTTTTTGTTTGTTCTCCTCCTCATTCATACATTGGTAAGAGAAAGAATAAAAAGTTCAATTCACATACAGTTTTAAATAGATTTTTAAAAATAGCATATTGTGGAAAAATAATAACTGCTTACACATACAGAGTTTAACTGATTCATAGCTAGCTTCATGCTAACTACATGACAGACTCTAACTGAGTGCATAACTCTAACTGACTGACAAAGAGTGGAAAAAGACTCAAAACATAACATCATAGAACCATAGAGTTGGAAGGGATCTATAAGGCAATCACGTCCTACCCCCTGCTCAGTGCCGGAATCCAAATCAAAGTACTGTACCATATTTTTCCCATCTATAAGTTGCCACCATGTATAAGATGACTGTTTGCAGAGATAAGGTACGGGCAGTTTTGCAACTGCACAGTTATTTCCTTGACTTACTTCCAAGTATAAGATGACGCTCAATTTTTAGTCTAACAATTTTAGACAAAAATACAGTCGTATAATAGAAAAATACAGTATATCTAGCAGATGCTTGCCTCATTTTATCTTAAATGCCTCCAACACTGGCACACACACCACCTCCTGAGATAGTTGGTTCCATTACTTGAGTAGAGAGGTGTGTCTCTTTTTCAAATTCTGAGGTACAGAGGGAACAATTGGTTGCATCTTGATAGCTAGATTAATTAATTGATGTTCCTCCCAGCCAAAACCTCTTGAAGGCAGCACTCAGTGTCTGCTAAATTCCCACACTAATAAGGATATTGTTCAAACTTCCACTTAAGCAACAAGGGATCTGTGGCTTTGGTATGTGCTTTGGGTCTGACATGACTTCTGATTGACAAGCTGGCTCTAGGCCCACCCTGATGTTAGCAAACAGATTCAACCTCCCACACCTTAAATAAAGAGGAACAAGGCTTCCTGAACCTTGTGGTTTCCAGATGTTTTGAAGAACAAATCCCAATGTCCCCTAGCATAAGAAAGGTTGGGGGAAATGGGGGAGGGGATTAAAGCTGGAGGTGGCTGATCAAGAGTCTCTTACAATGGCAGAGCCAGAGGTAACTGGCTCTAAGGTTCTGGTTCTCGTATTGTTTCCTTTTGGTAAGAACCGACTCTCCAGTCTCATCTAACTGGCATTGAATCCATAGATTTTATCCTACCACAAAGCCCAATAATTCTTTGCAAACATTTAAAACTAGCGAGCCTCTCCTTCTCAAGACATGGCTCCTGTGTTATATGAATCCAAGTGCATGTTAAAAAAAAAACACCTGAAAGCCCTTCACCATCTACTCCGATTTGAGGAAGGGAGGGAGGGAAGAGAACGGTGCCCAAACCTATTGATGTCTTCCACCCAAATGTCTGTATTGCCTGTCTACTCCTCCGGGGGAAGGAAGACATGATGTTTCAGATTTTGCATCTGGTATTGAAATCTGAACATTAGGATCAGTGATCTTAATGCCTTAATGACAAAAGATGAAAGACCTGATTCCAATAACTTTCCATGCTCCAGTTTCCACTGCTTTATGAGGTGCGGCACACTTGGGTACCTTTGAGAGAGAATGTGTTTCCACGTCTTACTTCAACATCTTTATTGCTTTTGTTCCACAGATACGAGTCGTTAATCCACTGTAACATAAGCCATGGGGGTGGCATTGGGGATGGAGAAATGTGGTGAAGCCATGAAGGGTTGTAGTTATTTTAAGCAAGAAAAAAAAAAAGACATGGGTTCACTTAAAGAAATGTCTGTGTCCATTCCTCCTTTACCTTGTTCAATCTAAATTCTCTGAATACAGAACCAAACCTCATTTTATGACTCTACCTTTCTTGTTCTCTCTTCAGTGCAACTGCTTCCTTTAAAAAGTCCTCGTTAGCCAGAATTTCTCATTTATGTTTCTCCCTTTTTAAAATCACACCTGACTTAACCTACAGCTCTGTTAGTAATGTGTTACACAAAGAGAAACGTTTAACATGTGTATGTTTTTATCATACAGTTCAACGGAGGCAGTAATATTGCAAACAAATGTTTTTGAATATACAAATCTTAAGCGCACTAAATATGCTTTCTTGATGGAGATAAATTGGGAAGATCTTGCAGTTATGGGAAACTATTGAAACTGTTTGCAATCTGTGCATCCACAAAGAATCCCAAATAGATCAAGGATTTCAAACTGGGTATGTGTGAGAGGAATTTATTTATTTATTTATTTATTTATTTATTTATTTATTTATTTATTATATTATAAATACTCTATTTTTATTATTTTTATTATAAAATTAACAAACATACAAACATACAATAAACAATAATACCATCAAACACTACAAAGTGCACCCCCACCCCCCGGGACCATCCAGTGTTCTTGAATCTTCTCTTCCTTCTTAAGGTCCTTTTCTCCAGAACTGTGTTGGAATAAATAAATACTCTAAAATAAATAAGTTTTCCTTGGAAAAGGACCCAAGGCTGCTTACAGTAATGAGGGACAATATACAGTCCTGTACAATTAAGACATATTCAAGTATTGAGAACAGGGAATTGATGGACATCTTACAGCAGGGGTCCTCAAACTATGGCCCAGGGGCTGGATCAGGCCCACCACTGTGCTACTGGTGATTGGGTGTCCTTCCGCGAGCAATGACCACCCTGCCCGACCTGGCACAGGTAAAAGAAATGTGAAGGGGTGGAGTGGGGGGATCTAGGCAACTTGCACGGGGGGGGGACTCAAAAAGCAGCAGCAGGTACCTGCTGGTGTTTTTGGAATGGTCCAGCCCCCAACAGTTCTGAGGACAGTGAACCGGCCCCCTGTTTAAAAAGTTTGAGGACCCCTGTCTTATAGCATTAAAAGACATTGCATTAAAGCCACAAGAGATCGCAAGCAGAAAGAAAGAGTAAAACTTCCATGTAAAAGTTATGAGTGATGGAAACTAACATTGAAAACATAGTGTCAATGCAATTACACAAGGTTATAAGTGGTTATAAACACAGTCTATGTGATCATGTATGGTAGATTCATAGACACATAATAGATAGTCCATCATTTAGGGAAAGTTTCCCTGAACAGAAAGGTCTTTCAGAAATTCACACCACAGAGGCTTAAAAAGAAAGGGATTTAACAGATTCCACACCCCCAAGACTGAACACAAAAACAAGGCATGATTCTGGTTGGGCATTTATATACTTTTGGGTTTGCAATGTGTTTTGTGAAAGAAAAATAAATAAATCCAAAATCATGTACACATTTACATGGGGAACATTTCTAAACTGTGCATAAACATACTTTATTCCATGGGGACCTGCATTCATTAAACAGATTGGCAAATGTGAACCAAAATACAAAAGATTGTTTTTCCTGTTGAACCGTCTGCATGAAAATTGCATGGAATGGGCTTGGAAATAGGAAATGAAGGAAGTATAATGAAACAGATTTCACATATCAGCTCATGGGCACAAACATTGGCTTCTATGGAAATATTTTTTTGTTTTCCTTTATCATCCTAGCCACTGTCACTGTTGGAAATTTCAGCACAGTACTTTAAATGAACTATGTGGGAAGAGACCTAACCCAACCTAGCACCTTAAACATGGAAGGAGCTTCATACAACCAGAAACTTAAGCTAAGACCTACTATTACATAGCAAAAGTAATGAGCCTCAGGTGTTTCTTTTATTCATTTTATTTAATTTTTATTTCTAGGAATTGGGAGATGTCCCTGTGGGGTTATCTGCCTCCAAATGCCGATCAATTTGTTCAGCCTTGGGCACAAATCAGCATGATTTGTTAAGAGGGAAATCATAAGGTGCCAATTTCCTAGGCTAAGTCCGGGTTCAGGCCTCGTCGGGGGACCGAAACAGCTTTGGTCGCGCTGCAAGATGACCTAATCCGGGCGGCCGACAGGGGTTGCTCTACCCTGTTGGTTCTCCTGGATTTGTCAGCGGCCTTTGATACCGTCGACCACGGTATCCTGTTGGATCGGCTCTCTGAGGTTGGAAGCGGAGGCACTGCTCGCAGTTGGCTCCGTTCCTTCCTGGAGGGCCGTCCACAGTACGTCCTGCATGGGGGGGAGTTGTCGGCCCCTTGGATACTCCCTTGTGGGGTTCCACAGGGGTCGTCGCTGTCCCCTATGCTGTTTAACATCTACGTAAGGCTGCTGGCTGGGGGTCATTAGGAGATTTGGAGTCTGCTGTCACCAGTACGCTGATGAAACGCAGCTCTGTCTCTCCTTTTCCACCTCTGCAGTGGAAGCTGTGAGGATCCTTAACGAGTGCCTGGATGCCGTCCTGACCTGGACCAGGGCGAACAGGCTTAAGGCTCAACCCCGGGAAGACAGAGGTCATGTTCTTTGGGAGCTCACCATCTGGGTACGGTGGCCCTCTTCCCTGTTTGGGGGGAGTTTCCCTCTGGCCAGTGGAGAGGGTGCGGAATCTGGGCGTGGTCCTGGACCCGGCGCTGACCATGGAGGCCCAGGTGGTGTCGGTGACCAGGGCCGCCTACTACCATTTTCGCCAGATTGCCCAGATCCGCCCGTACCTGGACGCTGACTCTCTGAGAACAGTAGTCCAAGCACTGGTGGTCTCGAGGCTGGACTACTGCAACGCCCTCTACATGGGGTTGCCCTTGACTCTTCTCCGGCATCTGCAGCAGGTACAGAATGCGGCGGCCAGGCTGGTGGCTGGTGTGCATCGCTATGACCACATCACCCCAGTCCTAGCTCGCCTGCATTGGCTGCCCGTTGCGACCCGGATTAGATTCAAGGTCTTGGTTTTAGTTTATAAAACCCTCCATGGCTTGGGACCAGACTACCTG
Source organism: Phrynocephalus guinanensis (assembly GCA_037367245.1). NCBI lineage: Eukaryota > Metazoa > Chordata > Lepidosauria > Squamata > Agamidae > Phrynocephalus > Phrynocephalus guinanensis. Next base: position 131,997,899 of record CM074732.1, on the reverse strand, counting down.
ACGGAGCGTATCGTCCAACGATCCACCTCAGCCCGCCCAGTTCGGCAGGTGCGAGCGCACTCGCTCCGGGTTGCCACCCCTCGAGAGGCCCAGAAGACGGTCACCTGGAACCGGGCCTTCTCTGTGGCAGCCCCCTCCATATGGAATTCCATCCCTAGCGAAGTGCGCTCTGCAGAGTCCCTGCAGGCCTTTCGAAAAATGTTAAAAACCTTTTTATTTCGAGAGGCCTTTGGCGAATCTTAATTTTTCCCCCCCCCTTCCGCCATCGCTTTTACATTTTGCTGGTTATCGATGTCTCCAATTTTAACTGTTAGGATGCACGCTTGATGTGCTGGGATGCATTAGGAGGCACCAGGATTTTTATCTTATACTGTTTATACTGCTTATCTGATGTGGCTTTGAATTGTTGTATTTCTATTTCTGCTTGTTAGCGTTTTAACGCTTTTGTTCACCGCTTAGAGTCCTATTTTAGGAGATAAGTGGGATATAAATATAATCAATCAATAAATAAATAATAAATAAGATATTCTCTATGATCCTAATATGGCCACAACTAGGGTGTGTGTATGCATGATGGGCAGGTGCCCCGGTTGCCATGCTGTGGTGGTGGTGATGTTAAAATGATGAAATAGTATTTTTACTCTGTAGTGTCCTCTCCCCCCCCCCTGCTGAGTGTATGGGTGGATGGGTGGGTGTGGGATCCATGATTGCCATAGATGACACATACCATAGTTGTGGCCCTAGGTTCTAACACTATTATTAGTTATGAAAAGAGATGAAAAATGTTCTTTTTAAAGGCTATAACTCACAGAATATTCCAGGCACCATCACCACTATGCTGTGGTTTTGTGCTTCTGGCCTGTGGAACTGGATATGCTGGCTATGGTATTCTGGGAGTTTTTTACTGCAGACAGTAACTTTTCTTTTTAAGGGTTACAGACAACTGTGTTAAAGAAAGGGGCACAGAGGTACCATTCCATAAGCAAAAGATGGCAACAGCAGGAACACAAGACATTCTGAAAGTCCAGAATAAGGTCACGGAACAGCATGAATCTGCCAGCCCTGAGACTCACTTAGGAGATCTGGAACATAAGAGAGAGAGAGAGAGAGTAAAGCCAGTGCTTGGAATCTCTCTCTCTCTCTCTCTCTCTCTCTCTCTCTCTCTCTCTCTCTCTCTCTCTCTCTCTCTCTCTCTCTCTCTCTCTCTCTCTCTCTCTCTATATATATATATATATATATATATATATCTATATATGGTATATACCCGGCGCTGACCATGGAGGCCCATATATATATATGTGACCAGGGCCGCCTATACTACCATCTATGCCATGTTAGGGTGGATTCGGGTTTCTTCCCTGTAGAAATCTGGTTGTTTTGGCGACGTTTCGACGAGGGCTCACTCGTCATCTTCAGGCTGGTGTTCTGGCTTCTTTCTTCTTGAAGCATGCGTGATCTCAGTTGAAGTCCTTCTCCGGCATCTGCAGGGGGTACAGTTTGCTTGCTCTGTTGCTGATTGTAGATTGGTTTGTTCTTTTATGATCTGCACATGGCTGAGGCGATCGTTAAGGGCTCGTTGGTGGGTTAGATGGCTGTTTGAGACATCATGTGTGGGTCAAGGTCTGGATTGTGTCTTTAGCCTTTTTGTTATAAAACCCTTGGTGATGGGTGTTCTGGCAGCATCCTGGGCTTTGGTGGAGTGGGGTCCTGTGTCTTGTGAATCCATTTTGGTCTGGCTGCGTGTCTGTGGTCTCCCAATGTTTTTTTGGCGTGTGTAAGTGTGCTCCATGTGGTGGCTTCGAGTTGGGAGTAGCGGTAGATGGTGCAGTCGTGGTTTTGTTACCCGGATGGTGGTTTCGTTTCATCTGTGGGCAGCCCCCTCCATATGGAATTTTGGTGTGGATGGAAGTGCGCTCTGCATCTTGTGTCCCTGCAGGACCTGGTGTCAGTCTTTGTGACAGAGGCTTTTCTGTTGACCAGGGCTAGTTTCCAGATGTCAGGCAAGCGGGAGGTGCCATCACGTTTATTCATTTTTGTTTGGGTGTTTCTCTATCTTCAATGGCTAACCATGATTATTCGACTGTTGAATGTGCTTCATGTTTTGGAGGCAGTTTGGATCTTTTAAAATCAATTTCATGACCTGCTTTTTTATGTGCTGGAAATTGTTGAGGAAGATTTTTCTTCTTTTTTGACTGCGTTCTTGTGTTCTGCGATGCGTGCGCTTATTCTCCTGTTTGTCTGTCCGATGTATGGGCTGGGCAGACTTTGCATGGTATTTCGTAGACTCCTTGGTTTTCTAGCTCTAATCTTGTCTTTGGGGTTTCTTATAAATGTTGGGCATTTTTTGTTCGGTTGCAAAAGGCTGTGGTTGATATTGTGTTTTGTGGAGAATTTTTGATTTTGTCTGTGGTGCCTTTCCCCCCCCCCCAGTGCCGTTGTGTCTTGGGTTTCTTGGTTCTTGGGGGGTGGGTTTCTTTTTTGATTAGTGACACATGTGTTTTTTGGGAATTCGTTCGCAATTAAAGCATTCGAGAGAGTGAAAAAATCAGTTTTTAGGTGGCTTTGTCAGCGAGGCGTTTGGTTCTGGAGATGAGGGTTTTTGCTACGGAGTTGATCTGTGCAGGGTGGTGGTGTGCTGTGCATTTAAGTAGCGGTTTGTATGTGTTTTTTTTCCGGTAGATGGGTATGTCCTAAGGAGCCGTCGGGTTTTTTGTAGATTACAGACGTCCAGGAAGGAAAGGGGTTGTTGGCTTCTATTTCCATAGTGAATTGTATTTTAACAGCAGATAGACAAGAGATAGATGATAGTATAGATAGATAGAATAGATAGAATAGCCAGCCCTGAGATCACTTAGGAAATCTGGAACATAAGAGAGAGAGAGAGAGTAAAGCCAGTGATAGTTACAGCAGCAGCCATGCTGTCTGGAGTGTTGTGGGAAGAGTAGCTTTTCTGAGGACTGCAGGTGACCACACTAAAGGTCCGCTGGCTGCCAAAGATGAAGGATCAAAAGCGTCCCCACTATTTGAGCAGCTGGGTCACCACCCCTTCCCACTGTCTAACAACCTTCCCAGGCATCAGGCACAGAATGAAGTGTCTGCAGAGATTGCAAGGTTGTACGTATGGGCAGCAACTCTGTCGCTGGCACCATCTTGGCTTGAGGCCTAGTGGCCTTGCCCTCTGCCCTTCTAACTTCAGACGATATCAGCTGCTGCTGTGCGAGCACCTCCCTTCAAACAGGGATGATGATAAGCTGCTTTTATTTCTAAGCTGCCGAAAGGACTACAATTGGCCCTGACCCAGAGACAAAATAGTTGACAAACCATTTCTTGTGCTGGACCATTCATTCCCTCTGCAATGTTGCTTCCCCTTGGAAAAGTGAAGATGAATCTTACACTGTAAAATCATAACACATCCCTATCTACTGAAGTTTTACAGATTTTGAAATTGTGAGGTGATGTCTTCATTATTTTTTTCTTTTGATGAATACAGAAAAGCCAGGACCAAAATAAATATTTTCCCTTCACCTCCTAGGCCTTTCTTCCCACCTCATCCTCTTCAGAGCTTACATTATGTTTCCACTGCTAAGAAAGGGATGTTACTTTTCTTTTCACAGCAGCCCTGCTTATGACATGTGTGTTGTGCTACCTTCAGCCCCAATACACCCTCCCAGGGAAGGAAACAAGCCTTTAATGAAACTCAGCTGTGCTCAGATCATGGACTCCTTGAATTAGTTCTGCTTTAGCATCAAAGACACGATAAACGGGAGGGCAGGCGCTGCAGGCCATTACTACTGCGGTACCTAGACTCTCACCCTCAGCTTACTTATTTTGTTCCCTTTGAAGGAAAATTCTATGTGACTTCCCATAATCTTTGTGCCCTTCCCTATTGTCAACAAGACTTATCTCAAAGGTGGTAAGCGGGGATGGGGGGGAGAGAATCCCTCCCTTGTCTACAGCAAACGGAGGCCCTCCTGATTTTCATCTTTAAGGAAATGGAAGGATTCTAAAAAGAGGGACTTAATATGATTCTACAAGAAGGGCCTAACATGATCTCAGAAACTGGTCTACCCCCTTGCTGTTGTTACATGCTACCTAGTTGCCTCTGACTTATGGCGAACCAATGAACGAGCATCTCCAAAATGTCCTGTCCTCAACAGCCCTGCCCAGCTTTTATAAACTGAAACTGGTGGCTTTCTTGAGGGAGCCGTGCCCACCTCATATGTGGTCCTCCTCTTTTCCTGCTGTCTTCAACCTTTCCCAGCATTATTGTCTTTTCCAAAGAATCTTGCCTTCTTGTGATGTTTCTTGGTTTCATCATTTTTTTTGCCTCTAAGCTTGATTTATTCTAGGACCCACATGTTTGTCTTTCTGGCAATCCAGGGTATTTGCAAAGTTCTCCTCCACCACCGTGTTTCAAAGAAATCTCTGTATTTTTCAACCTGTCAGGTTTCTTTTCTGTCCAGCATTCACACCTATACATAATAGGCCACTACCACACTTCCTTGAGCAGCTGCTTTTTATTTTGCATTACCTTATCTCCTCCTGTGGTCACATGTTCGCTACAGCGGTTCGGCAGTCCGCACTTCAGCGGTTGCTTAGCAATCGGCTTCCCCGTTTGCACTTGGCTGAACCGCTTTAAACTATGACAGGGAAACAGCAGAAACAGGGAGGAAACCGAAAAAAGGTGGTGTAGTATGTCCTCAAATACAACCAAATCGCTTTAAAAGGGGTTGCAGGAACTGATTTATAAAACCACCACCACCACCCCATGGTCGTAGCAAGAAAAAACGACACAGTGGTCAAAAATGGGGGTGGGCAAGGGGGCTCTTCAGAAAAAGCAATTTGAAAAGTGGACAGTGATTTTTAAGGTTATTTGTCTTTAAGGAAACAGTGTTTCAAATCTAAAGTGTGGTAGTGATCTAGTGATCAGGAATGCAATAGTGTGAATGATCTGGGTCTTGGTTCCAATGACACATCCTTACACTTCATGATCTTTCCTTATTTCTTCATTGCTGTCCTTCCAAGTCTCTTTCTTCTCATGATTTCTTGGGTACAAGCTCCTTATGGATTGATAATTGAACCAAGATATGCAAAATCTCTGATTTTTTAAAAATTCACCATCATCAGGGCATTGTCCCCAACCCCCCTCCACATACACACCTTAATGTTCAGCTGCAGTTCTGCTTTGGCACTTTCCTCTTCCACTTTCATCAAAAGTCACTCAAGTCATTGTCACTTTCTGCCAGTATTATGGTGTCATCTGCATATTTTAAATGACTGGTGTTTGTTCTGCTGATTTGCACTCCTGCTTCATCTGAATCAAAACCTGGATTCCGTGTAATTTGATCTGTGTACCGACTGAACAAATAAGGGGATAAAATAACCCTAGTCTGACCCCTTTGCCTGTAGGAAACCATTCCATATATTTACCTTCTGTCCTAAAAGTAGCTTCTTGTCCACAATACAGGTTACACATTAGGACAATCAAATACTCAGGCACGCTCATTTCTTTCAGAACAATCCATAGTTTCTCATGGTCTACACAAAGGCTTTGCTGTAGACTATGAAGCCTAGACTGATCTTCTTCTGAAATTCTTTGGTGCACTCCAGTAGCCAGTGGATATTTGCAGTGGTCCTTGAGCTATGGTTAAATCCAGTGACCAAGCATTCCAGTGAGCTGAACCATAAGAAAATGTTTAAAAACTGAAAGGTACAATAGTGTAGGGAGGTTATCTATCTATCTATCTATCTATCTATCTATCTATCTATCTATCTATCTATCTATCTATCTATCTATCTATCTATCTATCTATCTATCTGTCTGTCTGTCTGTCTGTCTGTTTGTTTGTAGTTAGTTTATATTACACAACTAGAAAGCTACTCTGGGCGGTTTGCAAACATGAACAAAATTCAATAAACACATTAAACAACTTAAAATAGTAAATAAGCAAACTTAGTTAGAGACACACTGTAAACAACATCCGGGAATAGGGTGGACATCATTGTTTGGTACTTGCCCCTCAGATACTTTAGAAACACAGTGTCACAGAAAAATAAAATGAGCAGTTAAGTAAAGTTACAGTAATGAAGGGCATGGTTACATTATGAAAATGAATCAGCAGCTGGACTGGGATTTTTGAAATTGAGTTAAGTCACATGGTAATCACATGGTATTTGGGTCAATGTCTTCATCCTCTTGGGAAAACTTTTAATCTGTTTTTATGCTGTTTTGAGGGGGCTACATGGCTTTTAAAATCATTGCAACCGAGTCTTTGCTTTATATTTCTTTTATGTATTTCTATCTGACATACCAATATGCGGGTATTACAGTTAGACAATTATAATGAAATAGAGGTTTCCTGAAACCTGCGGCAGACAAGATACTCCTTCAGTAAAGGAAAGCATGCTGCTTATATACCACCACATAGTGCTTGAAGTTCTCTCTAGGCGGTTTAAAATTTAATTATGCAGACTACACATTGCTCAGTCCCAGTACCCAAAGCTGGGTACACAATTTACTGACCTTAGAAGGATGGAAGACTGAGTCAACCTCAAAACAACTATTGGAACCCAGGACTGAACTAAAGTTGAGAGTATAGTCTTCAAGTCTGTACTGTGGTTTGAATACTAATCCAGCAGCCTTCCATTTTGATGGATGTTCGGGGGGGGAGTGTGACCATCAGTGCTGGCAAATGGTAAGGGAAGGGACATTTACAAGCTTCTAGGCTTATGAAGGACATAGCACTTTCCCCTTCACACTGACTATAACCTGACACAGGCACATGGACCCACGAGGAAAGAGGGAACTGAGGCCGCTGACACATGGTGGATTTTGGGTGCTTTTTTTAAACAAAAGGCGCTTCTTAATCAGTTGCGGTCATGTGGTGCTAAAGGCACAGTACCTGTTCTATCATGCCTGGGTGCTGCTCCATATCATAATATGTCCTCACTGGCGTTAGGCGCTGTTTCTCTGTCAGCTGTTGTTAGCTGTCGGTTTTGCCCATTATTGTTCTCTACTGTATTTTTTTAAAAAAAACTTTTGGCATTTGCATGACGCCAGTGCTCCAGACAGGCACTCAACTGGTTCACTTGCTGACAGCTCACCATACCCGTTCTCAAAACGTGCAAAATCATTTCCTTGACATATCTATTTTCTTTAAGATTTTTTTTTCTGGGGGTGACGAAGCTCCTGAACTCACCTTAAAGTGAGGCTGGCCCTTTAAACTTTTACAGCGCCGGCCATCGCTTCCCTACTTTGTCGGATTGCTTATCTCCCTTTCCAATCACCTGGGCAAGCACTTGACCGGAGCGCACACTTTCCGCTGTGGTGGCTGCAGCCTCTGCTTGTCCTCGGCTGCCCTTTGATCCCCGTAGGAACAGTGGGCTCTTTAGTCTCTTCCAGCTGCCGCTCTGCCTACTTGCTCCTATAGTACTGCCCTTGGGGTTGTGGCCTCAGCCCCACGGAGTTCTAGGACCCCTTCTGCTGCCCCTCTCCCTGCCTTTCGGTGGGAAAACCGGAGCAAGCCCTTGCCTGCTGCCCCTCTCCCTGTCTTTGCTTGGTGCACTTTTTGAACACCCGGTCGCTTGCCTTTTTGCACGAAGCGCTTGAGCGCAGCGTTCTACTTCAACCCAATGCTAAAAAGGCGCCCTATTAAGAAAGTACAGCCCCCAGTGGTGGTTCCAAGAAAATGCACTTAAATGGGCAAAAGTGGGCATGGTCAACTTTTTTTCTTGAAAAAGATGACTACCCTTTAGGACATCAGAAATAGAAGCACCTATAATAGCGGGGGGGGGAGTACCCCAAATTCTCCATGTGATAGAGGCCTGAGACAAGTAACAGAGAAAGGGAAGGCTTACCAATGACTGCAGCAAGTGGCAAACGCTGCAGACACAATTTATACTAATAGAGGCATTCTCATATTCCAAAACAGTTCAACCTTTGCCAAACTCTAACTTGGAGTGGGCAGTTACCAACAGTCTCTGTCTCCAAGTTAGAGCCAAATGATCACAGATCGTGGATGTACGTTATAAGCAGCAATTAGCTTATGCAGGGTATTTCAGCATGGGTATGAAGTCTCAAATGAAGTTTTGCAAATGAAGTTTTATACCATATTTCCTGTCATGTGGGTAAAGAACTGCTGGATAACTCAGTGGTTTGGTTGGGAGTTCAATTTGCCATTGGGCCTCCTTGACATGGGTTGGATTTAGAGCCTTTCTAGCTCTGAAGTTCTAAGACTGCTGCTGCTGCTGCTGCTGCTGCTGCTGCTGCTGCTGCTGCTGCTGCTGCTGCTGCTGCTGCTGCTACCAAGGACTGTGTTTGTGGCTTAGAGACCTGGGCCACATCATTCCTGTGGAACATTTGTTTCCATGAAGGCCTGTGCCATCAGGCAAATTCAGATGTGAGTAACCTCTTGCTCTTGGACCTTTTGTTGGGCCATGATACATACCAGAATTTGCTTTCCAGGGCAAAAACTCAAAAAAAGTTGGCCTAGGTAAAAGTACAAGGAATACATAGGAAAACAGAGAGGTATAGGAAATAGACCAAAAAAAAAAAAAACCACAATGAGGCAATTGTATTCCTGTTTTACAATGTTAACAATTGTAATTATCTAGAAAGGGATGGAGGCAAAAACTACATGCAGCTTATGCAGATGTGCAATCAAGATGTATTTTGTCAGAACAGAATATTGCAGACTAGAGATAGGGCTGAATTGAAAAGTGAATCATGATTTTTGATGAATTTGGCAAAAAAATCAATTTGTATTCACCATAAATGGAGTCCCCCGATGAATTTTTAACATTTCTTGCTTTGTTAATTCATTGGGCTATAAAACGCCCCCCTAAAGCACCTAGAGACACCAAAATTGCAAGGAAGCATCCCCCAACTCTCCTCCACAATCCCTCCAAGATTGGTGGCGAGTGGACTTTTGATGTCTGAATTATGCACTCCCAAATAGGGAGTGTCAAGTAAGTTCTTCCCAGACACTTAGGGCCTTTTCACATGACACCTAAGATCCGCTGGTCCCTTAAATTCGGACCAAAGATCTTAGGGGAATTGTTCGTTGCCCTTCCTTCCTGCCCCACCAGAGAAAGAGAGGGAAAAAATGCAGCTCACCTGGAGGAGCTTCCCGGAGCTCCATTTCTCTTCCGTTTCTCTTCCGTTTCTCTTCTGCTTGCTTTTTTTCCTCCCACCTCTTCTCATTGTTTTTCTGAGTTTTAATTGTTTAAAGGGGCAGGACTATATTAAAGTAGTATCAAAATAATTACCTGCAGGCAAAAAAAAAAAACAAGCAGAAGCCAGGAGAGCCCCGCACTGACCAGATTTAAATCCTGGGACCTGGGGATTTTCACCCACCTCAAGCAGGTACAAGAAAGTGCAGCTGGGTCGCGCTTAGGTGGGCGGGGTCGCACTTAAGAGGGGGAAAGAAAAAGAAAAAGGAAAATTGTGAGCCCTCCTTGCTGCACAAGTCCAGAGGGGTGATGAGCTGGTGGGAAAACACTTGTAAGGTCCGGACCTTGCAGCCATTTCCTGCGGAGCTTAGGGGTCGTGTATAAAGGCCCTTAGAGACTCCAAACTAGCAAATAAACTTTATCTGGCTCCTGTCAACAATCCATCCAAGTTTGGTGAAGACTGGTCTTCCCCAAGCAAGTTTCTAAAGGGCACTTTTCTGGGGTGGCCCACCTTGTGGATGTATAATGCTGATGCCTGAAACTCAATCTTTATCAAACTTGAAGGTTTGTAGAGGAGATAGAGATGAAGCATCCCTGCAAATCAGGGACTTCTATATGCCAGAGGCCTTAAATAACATTTTCAAATGATTTTGATGAGTCAGATATTTTGAAGAGCAAAATCCAAAAGCACTGCATATAAACATTAAGGGCTCCATCAACAAGCAACCTGAATAGTATGGAAAGTACAAAATTCACAAAGTACATAAAGGAAGACACAAAAAGAATGTGGAAATGGATTTATTTATTTATTTGATTAGTGTAGCACACTCATTAGGGACCATCCACTATTTTGGTTGGTTTATAGAATAAGAGATAAAAACTGAGATCCTCCACCTCCCCATAGTAATTTCACCAACTGAAGTTATTTCAAAATCTTTAGTTACTAATTTAAAACAATTGCCAGTAACTGCTAATTTGGATTCCTAAAATTCCAAAAGAAACCCAGTGATTTTGCAAATATATAATCTCATTTGAATATATTCTGGAACTGATTGCTAATTGTTAACCTTGGCTCTTTGGACTGCCTGCAGTACCAGTGATGCTAAGAAATAAGGAGGAGGAAGAGAAGGCATCTTCAAATATCACTACAGGCACACCATTTCAATAAGCTTCCCTTGTGGCCTGGTAAAAGAAGCTCCATGTACCATGTGCTGCAATTTCCAACTATCATCACTGAGCAACAACTGTGAGAAAACAGAGCCAGTGTATTTGGTGGTTGAGAACATTCCAGATCAGTGGCTATTTCTGTGTGTTTCAGCAAAAAAAAATAATTAAAAGAAGTGTGGCAAATCCATTTTGAGATAAGATTTCACCTTCATTTGCCTTTCAAGATGTGAGTTCTTAGACGCAGATTTATGTAAGAAGAAATTGCAATTGCCACTTAGATTTGCTTCATTGTTGTATTTGTTTATTTGTAGTACTAAAGGGCATAATACGACCAGACTAAACCTAAATTTCCATTGACATGAAATTGTCTCGGTGACAGGAATTGTTTCAGTTTGTTCTTTTTGTTTTTGCTTTTTGTTTAATTCCCCTCCCCCCCAAATTATAGATCTTCCATCATAATTAAATAAGATATAGAAAGTAAATTGCTTTCAGTCCAGCAGTTTGATTCTCTGGCAACTTTGCAAGTTCTGTCTTCTTAAGGGAACAATAGCTTTCCTCAGGGGATATTAGCTTTGGCAGCTGAATACATTTCTTACCAAAATATTCTATTCTAGCATTTTCAAGCAGCATTAGCTGGCTGGAATTCCAGCCTGTAATTTAAATAACACATCCTGTATTTTTGAAAGGCCACCATGACTTCTTCCTTGAAATAATCAGAAAATAGCCAGAGGGTGAAGCCCACTCTTTTCTATCACAGATATTTGTTTTAATTCATTATTTCTTCCAGCTTCATAATGATAAATAAATTTTTGCTTTCTCTGGTCTGTCAGCCACATGGCGATGAGCCCCCATCTGTAGCTCAGGGAACATCTTTGTCCTCCCTTCTTTGAACTAGGATTCTCCTGGGCTGGTCGGTGCATCGACACAGGGATGCACCAAATGATATGTCATGCTTCTTCATGGCAAACACAACTTGTTTCAGTGACTGTCAAGGGATGGTGCAAAAATATTCACCCTTTCATAATAAGCGCATGCAGCCCTATCCATGCTCCGATCTGACTTCCTCTCAGTAGCAAAATCTTATAGGCTGTGTAATGGACTAACATCCACATTTTCTGCTTTATTGGTGATTAGCTGGAAGTCCCAAGGAAAAGGTCTCTTATCAACATGGTGCTTCAGATGACAAGAAGGGCAGAGCTTGGAAAAGCTACTTGTTGGTAGTACAGAAACTCTGAGCGATGATTCATATTGGCAAACTGAGTCACAGACTGAAGGTGCTAACATAGCATCCACATACCACCGTTTCCCAAGAAGAGAGTGCCAACAGTCATTTAAGCCACAAGCCCCCTGGTGTTGTTTGTATTACAAAATAAGACTGAATGTCGGATATAACTCTTAAAAGTCTTGTTTTGGCCACTCAGCTTGGGGAATTCTATAATTTAGAATCTGAACGGAGACAGCAACTTTTCCAAGCTCTGTGTGAGCTTAGGTTTTGTAGGCAAAAAAATTATGCAGTCCTGTTGTTTGGCATCCTTCTGGATAAATATGTCTTCCTTTAGGCAAGAGTTCTGTCAACTATTAGCTTGCCTCGTTAAAAAGTTTATTACAAGAAATGCTAAAAACAGAGAAGAGAAGAGGCCAGTTTAGATAAATAAAAAGTAAAGCAAAGTGTTCTGCTTATATACCACCCCATACGACTTCAAGTAGTGTCTGGGTGGTTGACAGTTTTAATTACAGTATGCAGGCTACATATCTCCCCCCCCCCCCCAGCAAGCTGGGTACTCATTTTAAAGACCTCGGAAGGATGGAAGGTTGAGTGAACCTTGAGCCTGCTACTGGGGATTGAACCCCAGGTCGTGAGCAGTACAGGCATTTAACCACTGTGCCACTGGATTATTCAATGTGAGAGAATTAGATGCCAAATGTGCAGATTCCTTCCCTAAAAAGCAATTACACAAAATACTAAAAAGAACAGTTCTGGCTCCTATTGTTGGTTTGCATTTACTGTAGGGGCTTATTCTCATAAGAGCTTCACCATTTGATCTTGTAGTTCATGTTTGAGAAACAGACGTGTGAAAAGCAGCTCTTCTACATACAGATTATACAGGGCCATTTCAGTTTTGGAAAGGGTAGGCTCAGAAACCCAGCCTTCTAGCACTAGCACAGACTACCATGTATGAACTTTCCAGAAATTATTTGGGCCTGGCAGAAACCCAGGCTTTCCCTTCACCCCAGCTTTCTCTTCAGATTCTCTGTCCCTGAACAACTGCTCCTCCACCACCCTCCAAATCTCACTCATCCCATGTCACTCAGGAGGCAGCAAGAAACCAGAAGGAGATGGGAAAGAAAGGGAAGTAACATCTGCAATCATACGGCAAAGGTGGGCGATGATGACTTTTATTAGATCATTGAAACTCACAGACTGAAGCTCATTTTCAACCCCAGACAGGTCTTCATCAGATTGGGCACCAGAAAATTATGCATGATGCAGTTGGATGGAATTCTTATGGTTTTTCTATGCCATCTTCACCCTTGTAGTGCTGAGCCTCGTGGAGTCTTGTGTGAGGTTGAATGCTAGCTTCTGTTTGTAACATATAGTGGTCTAATAAAGGTGTCATCCACACTTTCCTTTTTCCTTTTTTGCTTCTTTCTTTTCATTCAGGCTAATCCTGGTATAAAGCACAGCATTTTCCTTTTTTTTTTATTATATAAATGCCTCTTCACTGATTGACCTCTGAACTACCTCAAGTATCCATGAGAGAGGTATTTAAAAGCCTGATTTGGAGGACATGACCATGTTGTAAATAAAACAACAAACATGATAACCATGTGTTGGTTCAACATTCAATTTATCTCTCACAATTTGTCTCTCACTTATCTCTCACCTCTGTTTTTCAATGTAAATCAAGAAAAATTCCTTCTGAGGCCCTACCTACCTCGTTAGTTCTATTAAATCAAACAACCCTTCTGTAACTCCATATTTATTATATTTGTCATCCATTACTGGCAGAGGAGAACAACAATGGCAGATATGAACTAAAATTATGCTTTCTGTTCTTGAAATGCTAGTCTAAGGAGTAAAAATATTTGATGATTTAAATTCATTCTCTTTTCTCAGTGAGGAACTAATGAATAAATCATTTTCTGCTCCGGGTCAATTTCATACATATTCAAGCTCTATGTCCATTCTGTGTGGACATTCCATTTCAACTTTTAAAAGGCACAAGATGACAAAAAATAAATTTATTTATATTAGGTTTGGATTTATTTCCATACATTTACATTTTATACATTAATCTAGAATAGATATTTCCCTCTAATATATGCATTTGAACCACACTTTTTGTTCTAATATGTGTATTTTTGTCTGCAATATTTAAGCCAATAAATACATTGCAAAATTTGGAGACTGAAAAGGCCAAGCTGCTTATTTAGAAATGCATAAGAAATTCTCCTCCATCCCTGTCCTCACTGCTAAAATATAAAACTTTTGCTGAATATAGTATTGTATTGTCATTTTAGTAGCATATACGTCAGGTATTACTATATGCAAAAAGATTATTTAAAATTCTTATCTCTTCCCCAAGAAAGATATTCATTCTTTTATTTATTTTGGGGAGTTTTAATATAATCATGTTTATGACATTTATCTCCGTGGAATTTCTCAGAATGAGTTCAACTTCAAACTAAATTGTCAGGAACTAAATTGTCTATTAGATATTAATGTACAATATGCATGTGTTTGGAAATAAATCCAAATCTAAAATAAAGAAATTTAATTTTGTGCATTCTGTATCTTTTAAAAAATGACGTGTTAGACTGATACAGAACGGAGATATCGCTTGAATATGTATGAAATTGAGCACAGATCATTTTTCAAAGTTGCCATCTTTAGCCAGTTTTAAACTGCAGAGTTACTAAAATGCTCAGGAACTGAGAGCAGGGCACACAAGAAGCAAGAGCTAAGGTAACCCACCTCTACACTGTCTAGAAAAATCTTAGCTTGAAATAGATGCCAAATGTTATTACTAATGACAAAATAAGTCTTGTCTACTTCATGTAACAATGTTTGAGAAATATGCCACACCATTAACAACATCCCAGGCCTTAACTCTCTGCTGCAAACTGAGAAAAATGTGATCAAGCCAATAGTTTTTCAGTTTTCACTTATGTCACACTATTTTCAGTGGCTAGAGTTCATTTTAGATTTCCCTTAAATGTTATATAAGGGACCTGATATCTTTCTGATCCATCTTTCTACTACAATGTCTGTGAAGCGCTGTGAATTAGTTACTGGTGGTCCTTGGAAAGCTGTGAGATCACATGGCGTTGGCTTTCTTCCCTGTTCCCAGCTGCTTAATTGCATTAAAGCAGCTAAAAATATAGTACATTCTTTCCTAACATTGCTTTTCCATGTAAGCAATTGCTGTAAGTCACCACAAGGCATATTATACATTGGAAATGAGGAGGTCTGTGCTATTAAGAGTGAGTGGCCCATTTCACTTAGAATGGCAACAGAAATAATCAAGATGTGTTTTTGCTCTTAAAATGTGCTGACTGTCCCTCAAGTCTCTTCTTCAGGACAGATAGATTCTCATCATCATTATTATTTGAACATAGTTAAAGAAGACCTCTTCCTCATCTGTTTTGACCAGGGTTGTAATCCTGTTTTCAATGTCCCATTCAGCTCAATTGGGTAACTGTTGTGAGTTTTTAGGGCTGTTTAGCCGTGTTCTGGAACTTTTTCTTCCTGACGGCTCACCAGTCTCTGTGGTCGGTACCTTCAGAGAGCAAGGAACTCAGTGAACTAGGAGCACAGAGATAACTCCTAGTTCCCTGAGTTCCTTGCCTTCTGAAGATGCTGAGCACAGAGTCTGGTGAAACATCAGGAATAGAGATGGGCATGAATAAAAAAAATGCTGTTTCGTTTGTCGTTTGTCGTTTAGGGGGTCCGTTTCGGTTCGTTTCCATTTTTTGTGAATTTTTGCAAAAAAATAATTTTTGTTTTTGTTCGTTTCGTTACCGTTTCGTTACCATTTATTTCAATTTTTTTTTATTTTTCTGATTTTTTAAAGCAATTCACTGTATTGCCGTAATGAAAACGAAACGCATGACAAAATTTGCAGTGTTTCTGTTCGTTTCGTTTCATTTTGGAGACAATATTTGTTTGTCGTTTCATTGCATAATGAAACAAAAAACGAAAACGGAAATGAAAAATTGTTCCTTTTGTGCCCATCTCTAATCAGGAATAAAAACATCCAGAATATGGCCAAACAGCCCAAAAAAACTCACAACAGCTATCAGATCCTGGCCTGTCTCCAGTGATGATGTTAGCACTAACCAGTAGATGCTTGCAATTGCTGAAACTGATTTTTGTACTGATTTTGTGAAAATGATTTGCATCTATTTCTTCCCCCACACCCAAAAAGGTCAAATATTTTTCCCAGTTTCTGGCTGTGGCATGTTTAGGCCTAAGATTGCAAAGATCTGAAAATAAGTAAATTAATAAATATCAAAATACATTAATAATGACAATAGTTTGGAAATCATTATGCAACATCCAGATTACCAATCTGTGGCCTGGAATATCACCAAAGAGATCCATTTGGTGCCTGAAAAAAAGGGGCAGGAGCGCACACACCACAATAGTACATCAACACAATCTGTGGGAATTTTGTCCTACAGTAATCAAGTTATTCATCACCAGCATCATTCTTGTACCATTGCTACAGGTAGAATAACCTGCTGCTGGTTCATGAGTAAGTACCACTGATTTTCAAGGGATTATTCACAGCTATACATATGAAGTCAATCAGAGCAGGCAAATATACTTTTGTGGTGCAGGCAGAGAGTTCAAACTGTGCCCCATGGGAATTAATTATGAATAAAGCAATAATTAGCCCTTTGTGGACACTTATTGGTATCCTAATATCTAATGGCGACACCACAATATGTCAGTAAAGCCTGTTTATAAAGCCAGAGCCAACATTGAATAATTTTCTCCTATACATTATATAAATGTAATGTTGTCTCTGTACAGAACATTAATTCAATAATAATTAGGAGAAGTGCTTTCAAATAACAACCACATTGAAAATGAAATGTTGACTCAAGCCTGAAGAGAACTATGTCAGGCCATGGTGTTACCCACAGGATTAAATTTACAAGTGGAAAAGACAATAAATATTGTCTTTTTATTTATGTCTCTATATTCTAAAGCCAAAGTTCAAGTGTCCAACAGAGACTGTTGATGTTTGTTTGGTTATTCAATCTCATCTTTCCAAACCCCAAATTATTCCTCACCATT
Organism: Phrynocephalus guinanensis; assembly: GCA_037367245.1. NCBI lineage: Eukaryota > Metazoa > Chordata > Lepidosauria > Squamata > Agamidae > Phrynocephalus > Phrynocephalus guinanensis. The sequence goes on along the minus strand of CM074732.1, from coordinate 131,981,254 downwards.
ATTGTATTTCTGTTCTCTCACATAAATTCCAAGTAGTTTTTACCAGCGTCTGACCTATTTATTTTATATATCGTTTCGTTCCAAGATGCATATTTTGTCGTACCTACACACAGATTCCAACAACATGTGTTTGCTCACAATAGATGCGTTTTGCACTGCCTTTAAGCCTTTACTTTTCAACACAGCAGTGGGCTGCAGGAGAAAGAGGGGAGGGGGAGAGGAACATCTCAATGCTATTGTGCTATGGACAAGGCAGCTTTAGATTCTACTGCTACTTTTGCTATAAATGTCCATAAACACTGCCGTATCCAGAGGCAGCCCAAGCAGAGTTACCAGATCAAAAGCATCTTATTCCCTAGGACCAAAACCTGTTGCTGAGGGGTGGACATTAGTTTTTTTTACAACAGTGTTCTTTCTTAATGCCACAGAAAGGTAGACAAGGAGCAGGAGCAGGCCCACAATAGGGTCTGTATCGCCTGGGGCAAACATGGATCCTTGCCCCAGTAATAGTACAAATACTATTTTGTCATTTTGTTGTGCCCCCCCCCCCCGTGCGCAGCATTTGGGGCACATACCCTGTCTGTTTTCCTTCCCTTGATCGGGAGGGGAGGTGTGATTACCTCTGGGCCAACAGGTTGTGGACACAAAGGGAATCCAAATACAGTAAATGGACTCTGCTTCTGGGTTAAAAAGTAACTAAGGGCCTTTTCACACGACCCCTAAACTCCGCGGCAAATGGCTCCCAGATCCGGAGCTTAAAATTGTTTCCTCACCAGCTCCGGAGTTTACAAAAAATTAAGTGCAACCACGCCCACCTAAGTGCGTCCCAGCGCACTTTTCAAGTACCTGCTCTCTCCGGGAGTTAAAATTCCTGATGCAGATGTAACGTAGTGAGTGCCAGGCTCTCCTTGATTCTGTTTGTTCTTTTTTTGCCCCCTGCCCCTTTAAGAGATCTGAATGCAGTGCCAGGATCAAAGCGAGATGGCAGAACAGAGGTGAGCAGCATTCTTTTCTTCCTTTTTTTCTCCCTCCCCTCACACAGACAGCAGCCAGGAGTGCGCAGGAGGTGGGAACACAGGAACAGCTACAAACCCCTAAGATCTCTGGTCCGAATTTAAGTGGCCAGCGGATCTTAGGGGTCGTGTGAAAAGGCTCTAAATGTGTCACATATCAACCCAGAACCAGGCATGTGTGGGAAGGGAAGCAGGCGGGCAGGAGGGAAAGGAATCCAGTGGCTGTAGTGGTTGTTTTAACCCCCACTAGGGCCTTGTCCATGTGTGACAGAAATGCACCTGATGTACTACTAGGGCTCATGGAAAGCTCACTGCAAGGACACGTGGAGATATTTCCACACTGGAAAGTCATACACCTGGCACTCCTATTGCTCCCCAGTTTGAAAAGTCAGAATGAGTGCAAACACAGGCACCCACAACCTTCCCTGGCTATTTTATACATATGGAGAAAGCAGTATATTTAGAGCTGGCATTTCTCCCCAGGAGAAGACTGGGGACACATTTAAAAATCATATGTAATTTAGAATATTAAAATGCAACTGATATAATTAAAAGACCATCCAATTAAAACAATTTAAACATGTTTAAAATTACAATCATTATTTGGCTTGTAATTTTTGTTTCTTTTAATATTACAAGCTACTTTAAATCCTTTGGGAGAAAGGTGGCATATCAACCAAACAACCAGACAGACAGACAGACAACCAAGCAACCAACCAACCAATGCAACAACTGAATACAATGTGTCTCCCTTGGGGTTTTGCCCGATTTTTCCCTTTAGTATGATAAAACACTATGTGGGTTATCCAGTTTTTAAAAATCCTACTGCAATGGACACTATATTTAATCTTGACTAACAATCTCTTTATCTTTAACTAACAGGCAGACCTGTATTGATTAGAATTGTTTCTATAATCTTATAGTTCCGAAAGTTAGCACCTGGGCATCCCTTTTTGAACAAGGATTGTTGGAGTTGTTATCCAAAATTGTAATGCCTAAGTAGCTCTCTTCTGCTATATAATTCTCAGCACTGGCCATGCTTGCTGGGTATCCTGGGAGTAGTGAACCAAGGAGCCTGAGAGGTAGAACAGACTACTTTCTGCTAGATTACGGCATAAAACAGATTCAGGCATTGCTTATTTAAGGATTCTACCCCCAGCAATTGCACAACAGGAAACATGATGTGCTTGCGATTTAAAAGAAAACCAAACCAAAGTGGCAGTTATAAAATAACCTTCCCATATTGAAAAATATACAGTATATGTTTTTTCGTTGTAACATCTCATGCAAATCAGAGAGAAAATAGTGTGTTGCCTGTGGCCACCAGGAGTTCCATTTCTAGACAGCTTTACATGTCAAAATGTTGTCTGGATTTTAGCAGATCTGGGCATCTTCCTATGTGACATTCTTTCAGAATGAACAAATAGAGCAGTAAAACCAGACTGTTTTCTGTGGTTTGTCCATAGCTTTTCCTTCCTTTCCCCATTTCAGCTTTGCTGCCAATACATATGACTCTCAGCTGCAGCAGAGGAACATGGTGGAAGATTTCATGCAGTTAATAGGCCTTGTAGACCGAAATCTTTCCTTAAGGCAATTGTGTGTGCCGATGAATGTGGAAACATCCCAGTCCCATCCATGTCAGCAAAAGGACAAAGCTGTGGGGTGGTACATGCACTCAAAATTTAAATATTTTCCCCTGAATTTACTCTGAGGCATCCTTTGATATGTTCTCAATCTATCAATTTTCCCTTTTACAAAAGGGAATTATTTCTAGATTCTTCTTCAAAATAAGATTCCCATTTATAAAAGGGCATTCTTTCTAGATAAACTGTTCCCTTTCAACCATAGGGCAAGTAGTCTTTTCTGTGGGGAAGAGATGTTCATCTCTCTCAGATTGGGTCACACCTATGTTTTCCTTCAGTTCTTCCATGGGACACATCCATACACATAAAGAAATGTTGTAGTCCACCGTAGTTAACTCTTATGACCTGGCATAAATGTATATATTTGCATGTGAAAGCTCTGTACTTGGTTGGTCAACTGCATCTGTGGTTTCTCTCTCTTCTGCATTCTTGTTAATCTCTTTGTCTTTTCTTCTATGTGTAAGTCCCATGCATTTTGCAATCATATTTACTGAATGCATAGCTTAGGGTCTTTTCCCATGACCGTTAAAATGCACTGCAAATTTTCATGCGGAGTTTCCCCCAGAGTGGTCACGTGGTACAAGTAATGGTTCCTGTGTTCCCACGTACTAAGACCTTATATATATATATAAAAAAAATCAAGGACAGACACCAAAATGGGAGTGGAGCAGGGCCAGACTGGGCGCGCAGAGTAACAGATGGCCCTTGATCCTTGGCGCACATGGAGCTCCACACGGAGGTCTCACCTTGGAGGTGTCGCCTCTTCTCCCGCACCCTGGGCTCGGCACTTGACACTCACTGCCTGCGTTCGCTGCCTGTCTGCTTTCCCTTCCCTTCCCCTCGCTTTTTAGTGTGCCACCCCGATGGACTGCCCAGGAGCCCCTGCACTCTGACCTTGGGAAGGTGCCTGGTCTCCAAGGAACAACCCTGGGTGTACTCAAGAAGACTAGCGGCTCTCCCCTGAGCCGCTCCTTCCCAGCTTCTTGCAGCAAGCAGCTTGCCAGCTCTTAAAGAGACGGTGCTCTCCTCACAGCTACTTGGCTGGCAGCGCCTGCAGGACCCAAGGGCTAGCAAATTTCCTGGTTCGGATTTACCTGCGTACCCATGGCTCATGTACCGGTTTAAAATCCACTTCACAAGATTTTACCACCTCGAGGCCAGGTACTTGGAAAACGCGCTGAGTCGTGCTTCAGGGGGCGTGGCCGCACTTTATTTATTTTTTAAGTCCACAGGATGTGGAAAATAATTTTATGCTCCGCATCAGAGAACACTTTGCAGCAGATTTTAGTTGACGTGGGATAGAGCCCTTAGTTGAACAAACTTGCTTTGGATCATCCTAATTTATGATGAATTTCTGGATGCAACTTCAATCTGAGAACATTCTGCCTATCAGGTTCTCTTATGTTGGCCCATCCTGTTCCAGGTGGCTTGGCCCACACAGGAATTGACATGTAATCAGTTTAATTATGACCCAATGCTCATAGATTGTTTTTACTTAGTAGACTCAGGACAGCTGGAGCTTTTGGAAATCTAGACTGAATCACCTTATGAGGTGGTAGCTGTTTATTAAACCTGTATACACATGCTTATAGCCCTGCAACTGTTTCAGTGACATTCCTCTGTCCTCTTAAAATGGTCTCCTAATGGATAAATGATCTTTTCATGAATATGAAGATACCACAGCATTGCAGAGCAAATCAGATTGACCAGTGTGGTGGCATCACAGAAGGGAAAGTCTTTCCATTGACCTCACTCTTGACCTTGACCTTATTGCTTCAGCAACACACTGACATATCTGGTCTTCCCACCATAGAGTTTAAGGCAGCATGAGTGCTAGTTTTGCTATAAATGTTTAGGAAAAAATGTGAAAAGGTCAACCTAAATGTGGTGGGATAACTGGTTGTCTTCCACATGGCACAAACAGGTTTGCCCTATAGTTTTGGACAGACTAAACAATGAACAAAGACATGTAGTACTTTGAAGACTAACACATTTTATTTGGCATACGCTTTTATAGCTTACTGCCCTCTTCATCAGCTGCAGCATTGAAAGGGGGTTTCTGTTCACAAACACACAGGTCAGATAATATTTGATCATCTTTAAAGGTTCCACAAGAAACAAAAGAACAGGAGATACATGTTTGAAGGCTGTCCCATGTTCTAGATTGGCCAGAGTGGCCAGATGGCCAGATGGGTGGGGTATAAATAAAATAAATAAATAAATAGATTGGTGGTCAACTGTCAGGGTAGAGGAACCTGTTCAGCCAGCCTACCATTATATCACTGATTGACTTCTCTTTACTCTGCTCACCTGGATATTCCATTCAACATCAGGGTAGACTAGGAGGTTAGGCGGCTAGAGTTGCCATTGCATATAAAAGGATTTTAGAGGCTGTCTGGCTCTCAGCCTTAGCTATTACGGGTTAGAGGCCCTCTGCATGTCATTGGGGTCTAGGGATGGGTTTTAAATTGTGCTGGCCTACTTTGCTACCCATGACCCATCACTCTCCTCTCTAGAACCAGTGACCTTTATCTTGGATGTACTCTTGAGGTCACCCAGACTTCTTGTGTTGGGGGACTTCAACATCCATGCAGAGATTGAAGTCTCAGGGCCAGCTGACATCCTTGGACATGTCTCAACATGCCAACAGACATGCATATGTGGCCTGCCACATCCTAGGCTGGGTATTCTCAACAGGGCTGGGAGAAAGTGACCTGAGGATGTTTAACCTTGTGGCAGTCCCCTTATCATGGTCAGACCCCCATCTGATAAAATGCAGCCTCTCCTGCGGGGAGCAAGGAGTCATTTAGATGGTCCATCTCTGGTGGGATGGCCAAACGCAACAAAGTGCAGGCATACAGAAATAACCACAGGGGGTCATAATTTCTCCAATGCTGTTCAACACCTATATGAAGCAGCTGAGGGAGGTCATCAGGAGATCAGGAGCTTGGTGTCATCAATATGCAGATAACACACAGCTCTATTTCTCATTCCACCCTTCTGCAGTGGATGCTGTCTGATCTCTTGAGTGCTTCCTGGATGAGGGAAAACAGACTGAGACTAAACCTGGACAAAATGGAGATCCTCTGAATTGGTGCACCTATTGTCTGTGGATTGGGGGCATTTTGAGAATCACACCTTGATGTTCTGCAGGATTTGGTGCTATCCATGGAATCCCATGTGTTGTCTGTGGTCCAATCCACCAACTTCTATCTCAGGCAGATCACCAGCTACATTTCTGTGTGGACACTGTATCCCTCACAACGTTGATTATGCATTAGTAGTCTCGATATTAGCTTCCTGTAGTTGTAGTTGTCTCTTCAGGAGGTTGCCTATGAGGCTGGTGCAGAAGCCTCAATAGATTCAATAGTTTACAATATGCCAGATTACTAACTGGGATGAAAAAGTACTAACATATCTCCCCTACCCTGGCTGCTTTGCATTGGTTATCTACTATCTTATTTTAATATGTAATGTGTAATTTTTATTTTTATCTAATTTAAATGTTTTGCAATGTTGATTATGTTGGTTGAGTTAGTTTCAATTTATGATGTTTCAATTGTCTTTATTATTTGGCTTTTGCAAACTGGCCATGTTGTCAGATGTTGAAGTATAGAAATTAAATAGATAAATAAATAAAATAAACCAACAAGACTCTTTATTGGTTTTCTTCTTAATACAAAATATTCATTCTGTCCCAAAATATGTGGCCATACTTTGCTGCAACAGGTTACAATATTTAACGATGAACTGCTGTGATATTTTTATATCTGAAAAACAAAACAGCAAAAAGTTGCTAAGAAATCCAGAGTTTTCTGACACTGGATTTTGACATGAAGTGCTTGCATTCAAAATATGAATTCAAATCTTGCTTTGCCGTTTCCAGTTTCATGAATTGTAAAATACAGAATTTAGCCCACCCTTTAAGATTTGGGAATCTTGTTACATAGTCAGAGATATATATGCAGAAGATGGAACCTTTCAATGTGTCTAAAGAAGAGCCTGTAGCCCCAGAAGGAGAAGAGAAAACCAGAACAATCATGGAAAATGTTTTGGCCCCTCTTATCGTAAACAAAGCTCTACATTAGAACATGCTCTGAAATTACCCAGTACAGATGTCTGCCGTCTGTGCTTACCCTGGGGGTATCTGTGATGACAGTCGGCACAGGCAGGAGGGGAAAGTGACAACACTCCAGGCTCAATATGCTGTTTGTTTCCTGCTTAACTCACTAAGGAGTCAGTGTCACTTCCAATCCACTTGGAAAGCGCCAGGCCCTGCTAGAAAGCAATGCTGCTTCATTTCCTTTAGTGAAAGCAGAGGAGTTTGACAGTGTTGATGAAGGCCTTTCGTGATGTGGAGCCCTTAGCACAGAGGAAGGGGGGAAAGGTGCCTCTTCGTGGAGAAGCTGGTACAGGTCACAAGTGTAGATGAAAGACAAAGAGCCAAAGACTGAGACAATTGGTGTCTCCTATCACTCATCCTCCTCGTTTGTTCTTGGGAACTCACAAAAATTCGCTATATGGTCTCCCGAGTGAACTTTCACGTCAATCGTTTCTACTCTCCTGAAATACGGGGTGCCATCTCTTTCTTGACACTCTTGGGCAGCTTCAAAAACACACAAGAATGAACAGATGGGAAAGACAAAACTCTATGGGCTTCGGAGCCCAGATAATTGGCTAGAGAACAGCTCCCCCCACCCCCAAAAATATGTTATTCAAAATGCAGTGAGATATCACCTGGATATGTAGCATTGTAAAACATTCATAAAAACTTTTCACTTTGCCATCTTGAATTCCTCTGAAGAAGTGGGCCGCAGTTCACGGACCCTTATGTCAAATAAAACCTGTTACTCTTTACTGTCCCACAATATTTTGTTGTTGTTTGAACTTGAATACAATGTCACAGAACAGTTGAGTGCAGAGAGGGACACCTTTATCCTATGAAGATCACCATTATGATCATCCGTAGAGATTGTCCTCTCTCTCTCTCTCTCTCTCTCTCTCTCTCTCTCTCTCTCTCTCACACACACACACACACACACACACACACACACACACACACACACACACACACACACACACACACACACACACATTTGGTTCTTTGGCTAGAGGATGCTTCAAAAGGAGGCTTGTCATCTGGCAGCCCTTCAGCCCCCCCCCAAAAAAGAGGATGTGTCACCACCTTAATAACTAGTCAGCTGTGTTTTAGCTTGGTGGAGCACATATCTTGGGAGTCTAGCCTGGACCATCATCATCATTCCCTTATGAAATGGGATATTCATATTTCTGGAGAGAGCTTCATCTCTCCGCCCCCTTGCCCCATTCAATTGCTATTCTTAAGAACACCTCCCCTCCCCAATAAAGCACATACAGATGTTGTGCGTCCAGCACAATCAGTTGGCTCAGGTGAGTAATAGAGAATGGCAGACGTTGGCATGTACTTGTTTGCCTTACTGCAATTTTCCCCATAATTGCACTTCCTAGCTTTTCAGCATCTGCGAAAGATCAGTGTGTGACACACCAAAATCAGCCTCACACTTTAGAACAAAAAATGGACAAGGGTGTCCTCCCTTTGGTTTGTACAATTTAAATGCAGACAGGGGGAGAAAGGGGGAATAGAAGCTCATCTTTTATGCATAGGGCTTAAATCTGAATTTTAAAACCATTCCTTGGTGATCACCCAGGTACTAGTCAGTCTGATCTTAATTGCTCCAGTCTTGAGAGGAATACACTGAAGAATGCATAAAGGAGAGAACATACCCCAAGGTCAAAGTGTGTTCTACAGTGAAAAGAGATGCTGAATCCATCATCTGTACAGGTAAAATGTCCATGGGGGTTTTCAATATAAGCAAATGTGGATCTTCTATTTCTGGAATCTTTTATTGGGATGTAAATAAACTGCTGTCTTCTCTACAAGCAATAGATAAGGACCAAAATAATCATAGATTAATTGTCCGAAGCAGGAAAATCTAAGCGGCAAATGGAAACAACTTCTGGATGGGGTTTCTTTCTACCTGACTTAATTTTTGTAGGATGTTCAAATGTTGTTACCAATTGTCTCGAGTTTGTCAGAAGACCGAATTGGATATCTGATCAGATGTCAGTCAGTTGCTTTCTTTAGAATCATAGAATCACAGAATCACTGAACCACAGAATACTGAAGTTGGAAGGAGCCCGTAAGGCCATAAAGTCCAACCCTCTGCTCCATTCAAGAATACAAAGAAGTTACAAATCATTTAATTATGAATTGTTGCTGTATCCACAGCATGCCAAAAGAGCACCAGTGGTTGCTGTTACACATCATAAAGTCATCTACAGTTTACAAATGATGGTGTCCCTATGAATGGAAGATCTCCAAAATGTCTTGTCCTCAACAGCCCCCCTCAGCTGAAGCCAAGCCTTTGGTTTCTGATAGGAAGTCAAACCAGCTCTTCTTTTTTGATGTCTTTAGTTTTCCCCAACATTATTGTCTTTTCCCAGGGAATGTTGCTTTCTCCTTATATACCCAAGGTAGGATATCTTGAGTTCCATCATTTTTGCCTCCAAAGATAGCTCTGGCTCGATTTGCTCTAGGATTCACTTGTCCTTCTTTCTGGCAGTCTAGGTCAGTGTTGGCGAACCTATGGTATGGGCGCCAGAGGTGGCACTCAGAGCCCTTCCTGTGGGCACCCAACATCACCCCTTCATAGCCACCTGTATTCGGGTGAAATTGCTGTAATGGCACTTCGCGAAAAATTAGAGGGTTTTGAATTGCAGTTTGGGCACTCGGTCTCTAAAAGGTTCGCCATCACTGATCTAGATTATCCACAAAGCTTTCCTCCAGCACCATACAGTGGTACCTCGACAACCTTCGGAACTGATGATTTTCACTGCATTCCTACGGGAATCTGGTGTTTGACTTATGAGTAATTCGACTTCCGAGGATGCCCTTGGAACAGATTGATCTCATAAATTGAAGTACCACTATATTTCAATTGAATTTTTTTTGTCAGCTTGCTTTACTGTTCAGCATTCAGAACCAAGAAAAATGCAAACCAGCCTTCTTCCTGCTTGCATCATATTTACATATATATATTTGGTACATAATTTCATTCAATTTCTGAATTAATCTCTGGCTTTTAAAAAAAACATTTTTGGGAGACTTATTGTAAAATGTCATAATACTAACCTAAATCCAAGTATTACCTCTAACTAAAGTAGAATTAATGAGATTTGCTGTCAGTATTCCTGGATCCCACTGTGAGGATCAACTGACTACTGAGCCGCACTATCTTTGTTTGTCCTGGGGTGGGAAATTGCTAGGAGACTTGAATAACCTAATGATTGGGGAAAGTCTCCTGTGACCATCAACAACAAGGAGTTGCAACAAGAGATAAGAAGGGTGGACATCAATCATAAGAGAGGATCCGGATTGTTGACAGAGCAACAGACAGATAAGGAGCAAAAAGCAATATTTTTCATTATTTTTATCGAAGGTATTCCAAAAAGAAAAATATTATAAATATTCAAAAGTAGGTTTAAAGCAGAGGTCCTCAAACTTGTCAAACAGGGAGCCAGTCATCATCAAGGAAAAAAACTCACTCTCAAGGCAATCCTCCAGACACAGTGTGGCATTGGTGAGGCCTACACTTGAGGACCTCTGCCATCCTGAAGACGGGCATGGATGTGCTCCCCTGGGTCCTAGAGGCACCAAATGGCAGAAGAGCTTCTTTGGACTCTTCTCCGCAAACCCCTGAAATTTGGAGAGGTTTGCGGTTCAGGGAGCTGAGTTATTAAACTACAAATGGGGTTGCTCTAGGAAAAAATCATTTCTAATTCAGTCGGAAGATGCTAATCACTCACCAGCAAGGGGGAGGCTATTATCGTCTTAGCTCCAAACTTCCAAGTCAATTAGAATGATTTTTCCTAGGGGGATCTCATTTGGAGCTTAATAACTCAGCCCCCTGAGTCCCAAACCTCTCCAAATTTGGGGGGCTTACAGGGAAGCGTCCAAAGAAGCTAGCTGTGGCTTTGGTGCTGATATATGACTGCAATACCTATTTTGAGTACTTGAAAATAGATATTGAAACCATGTTTCAGCACCAAAAAAACTGCAGAGCTTCCTAAAGCTCTTCCCTGTAATCCCCCGAAATTTGGAGAGGTTTGGGTTTCAGGGGGCTGAAACCCAAATCCAAAGGGGGTTCCTACAGCTAACTGCCAAAGTGAGGTTCCTATAGCTAATTGCCAGAGTGTGTACAGCACACACAACCAATATAGGGGTTAATTTAAGTAGCTTAACTTCAATTAATCCCTATATTGCTGGTGCGCAATATATTGGGGAGCTTTACAAATTTCATATATTGATACAATGCTATTCCAGATAAACAAGATAATTGGTGGTATTATGTGTACCATTCTAGGTAGAGACATTGCTGTTGCACTATACCACTTTATGTAACAAAAAAGAATAAGAAAGGAATGGCACCATGACCTGCTCAATGATGACTACAGGAAAAAGCAGGGAAGGGGGCAGGAGGAATATCATTAATCAATAAGGGGAAAAATAGAGCAATCAAATACCTGTCTGGACACCTCATGGGAAAAGAAACATTGATACGTATGAACTGAAAATTTGCTCAAGTGAAAGGTAAAATAGATTACCCTAAAGATAAGAACCTTTTAAGTGTGAGCCAGACATGTCCTGAGTTGTGTGTTTTTCTCTCCAACAGTCAATAACTGAGGTTTTCTGGTGGAGCAAACTGCTACAAAATACATTTCTTAATGTTTCTTTGGAACTTACATGACTCTTGCTAACCCAGCAATCCACAATAGTCATATAGTAAGCTGTCATCATAGCAAAACATAGTTTATGTTGCAACTAGGTCTTTTGAACACCTGCAAAATGATCAGACCCCTAGGAGTGCTGGTATAGACATTAACTTATCTAGGAAGTAATTCATTGGCAAAACAGTAGTCCCACACCATATTGAGGTTTATATATTAAGGTCCCAGTATATCACTGTTTTTATTGAGAGAAGCATACTTCCAAGGAGAGGATTTTAATCCCCTCCTGGCACCTCAGCAAACTCACCCTGGGCTCCTCCTGGCAGCGCACGCCAGTAGCAGCAGCCCCAGGTTTGTTTGCTTAGGTGACAGGAGGGGATAAAATCCTCTCTTTGGAAGCACACGCCAGCAGAAGCAGCACCAGATCTGTTTGCTGAGGTGTCAGGAGGGGGTTAAAATCCTCTTTTTGGAAGTGCATGCCAGCAGAAGCAGCCCAAGGTCAGTTTGCTGAGGTGTCTGCATTTCACAGATTTTCCTTTATCATGGATGGGTCTGGCAACTAACTCCCATGATAAATGGAGTACTGTACAGAATTCCAAGGCTGTATTACCAATGATAAAGTACTGTGGGAGTTGTGGTCTAAAACATCTGGATTGCCAAAGGTTCACAACCACTGATCTATAGGATCCCTTCCAGCTGTGCTGTTCTAAGATTATTAATATCAATGCAACATGTCACATACTAAAGGGTAATTAACATACATTTCAGTGCTTTTACACATGCAGTATTTACAATCTCAACAAATTATCCAAGAAGAACAGCAGTCAAGTAGACAAGTGGACTGATTACCTTTTGCCTATCTTGTCTATGCAGGTTGTGCAAGATGAAAAGTAGCCATGTGTCGTAAATCTGTAAAGGTAGAATTTATGAAATAATCCTAACCTGCAATTGGTGTGGCACATAAATCAGAACGGATGTGAGCGATTTCGTTTGGTAGTCACAGTGGGCCATCTAGGACTCCACACAACTCTCTTATGAGCAGAATATGAGTGATCCCTTGCAACAAGAAACAGATCAACAAGATAATACTGTACAAATGAAACTTCAGAGAAGAAATACAGATTTTCCATCAGGATTAGAGATGGGCACGAAACGAAAAAACATTTGTTCCATTATTTGTTATTCATTTCGTTACATAACAAAACGAAACGAATAACAAAAATTGTGATGAAATTGGAACGAACCGAACAGAACCATGAAAATTAGGTTTGTTACATTTCATTTTTCGTTAATGGCAATGCGCAATTAAATGAGCTGTTTTTAAATATTAAAAAATGTCCTGAATATCCATAAAAACCCAGCGATAATTATTTATTCTGCCTGATAATACCTACCGGGGGGGCTGGGGTCCTTAAATGTGCATTTATGTCTTTTCTCAGATCACTGTATTTTTTCCTTTAAGGGAAGTTAGGGGACATCGAGCCAAAATGGCTCCCAGATGCCTAATATTGATTTCTTGGGTATTAAAACGCTGTGGACATCCGTAAAAACGCAGTGATAATTATTTGAAATTATTACCTACCAGGGGGTTGTGGTCCTTAAAACGTTTGTTTTGTCTTTCTCCCATCGCGATGTATTTTTTCTTTTCCCTTTAAGGAAGACACAAAATCCAGCCATAAGATGGATGCAAGCCATGTGATGGGATCATGTAAATTCTTGGACAATTTCAACCAATAGCATGCCCAGGTTGCAGACTGGGTAGGTGTGGCAGCCACAGAGGGCATAAAAAGCTTTGGGCTCCCCCCGTCCTCCTTGCAATCTGTGGTGGGAGTTAGGGTGGGATTGCTGTCTCTGCGACTCGTTACTTTAGGCCAGCCAGGCAGGTGTGTGTCTCTGTGTTCCTGCTGGCTGCAGCCTGGCTCTTAGGGGAGAGAAAGAAGAGATTTTTCTTGCAGTCTCCCTGTGTGTGTGCATACCTCTCGGTGAGTACCCTCCCCTGTCCCACAGTGCAGTCACTCTGTGGCTGCCTTACACCCTGAGCAATGCCCACCACTGCCTTTGCAGCCTCCCTGCATACCTAGTGTATACTGTGTCTCTACCAGCATCATTTTTTAGTGTTTTCCCTCTGGTCTGGGGTGTTGGGGAACGTCCATACGTGGAAATGCTTTAAATCGCGCAAAAATCGGGTAAAAACAAAAAAAAAAAAAAATTGATTTTTTTTTCAAAAAATCCACGAAAAACAAAAACAAACTGAAATGGACCCACAATGAAAAATGAAAAACTGAAATGTCATTTTTTCATTTCGTGCCCATCTCTAATCAGGATTGTTTCCATAGGATAGACCCTGGTGTGTGCTGTAGCTTGGGTCTGGTTAGCTTTTTAAGAAGACTTCCCCTAACATGGCTCTCATGACCACCCTTGTTATTCCATCATTTTAAGCTCCTCTGGAATCTATGGGACTTCTCAGCCCTTCATCAACAAGATATGCTTTTATGCATTCTCATGTCATTTCTAGGGACCTGTGACTCCATGAAGCTTCTGTTGGTCTGAGTTCTTCAGCACTAAGGGCATTCTCTCCTAAGATTGTAACCATTCCCCCCTACCAACATGGACATTTATCTGCATTTCCATGAATATTTCTCAGACATATTTATTTTTTCACCCCTGTTCAAAGCAGATACAGTTTTTTACATAATCCCCTTTGATGTAAGTGAGTTTGTACATCTTTTGCATAACTTGTTTCACTTGTTTTGTGAAGCACATTGCGATCTGCAGAATGCATGGATTTCCCAAATCACAGTTCCAAATCACATTCAAATCCATGTTTGGTTCATATAATATAATCTTAAAATAAAATATGAACCATATATATTGTGGTTCCAGATGTTGGACAGGATTTCAAGCAGGAATGTTTTCCCCCCAGACACTTAAGAAGCCCATCTGGATTTATCATTCTCTGTGGGGAGTTCTTCCTATTATGTCTCCTGTCCTGGCAGAGGTTGCAGTGCTGCTGTGCACAAGAGTTGTACTATAAGAATTTCAACTTTCTTCATTCACTGCCTTAGAGAAGGATTTCAAATCAAGATACATTTTTAGAGAATTTCAGAATAATAAGGTTCAGGGTTCTTACGTTAAATTACTAATGAAAAAGCCGAGAATTATGTGTGGATTTTTCAGGGTACCAAGGTCTCTGTGGCATTCAGCAGCCCATACTTCAATTAAAACCTGAGGGCACATGTTATATAAGATAATCTTCCTGCAAAGTTCCTCCCCCCCCCCATTTCAAGGGAAACTGCAGCAAAATGAAGAGATGTGGGAAGGAAAAACACATGCGGCACTCTTGGTCATCTCACAAAGTTATGGTGAGTTCTGAAGTATAAACCAAAGAAATTCTTCAGGGACCTGAACGTGAAGCAGAAAAAAATTGAAGCCTTTTTCACAGGGAAATAAAACTTTGAGGAGACAGAGGACAAAATTGTAGCCTAGCATAGCTACAGGAAAAAGATGAAGCTGGATGGAATGCTGCCTTTCCTCATTGATGGCCTATAGCTGACTTTTACTCTGTCTGTGAAGAAAGAACTCACCCACACACATAAACTCTGGAGAAAAACAGGCCACAACTTTATTAACTAATTACAGCACAGTTAATATGGCCAGACATTGGTTTGGATCCCAACATCGATGAACCCTCTGTTCTCCCAAGGATGAACTTCCAGGCGCCATGTGGACATAAGCCACTACATGGCACCACTGTCCTTCACCCAGAGATGGGAGTGGGCCATATGCCCCACCCACTACCCTGCCCCCACAGCCACCAGTTCAGATCCAGCCAGGCTTTGCAGGGCACTGCCTGTTGCCGTGCCAACCACAAGATCCATCCCAATGCCTTCAAAAATGCCTTCCAAGAAGCTGTGACAACATGTAAACAACCACAAGAGCATTACAGGATGGAAGGGTCAGGCAAGCCATCTTCAGTGAGACTTCCGGACACCTTTAATGGTGTGTCGGAGGACACAGCACACACCTTTAATAGTGTGCCGGAGGACCACGTTGAAAACTCCACCACGTCACGTCCTCCGGCCAATGTTCCTCCTTTCTGGAAGCTGCCTGGCCAATCCCACCCTTGCAGCACATCTGGGGCTGACTCCTTCTCTTCTGGTGGTGCCCCCACGTGGCGGCCACCATTGCCAGTTCCCCCACCATCCTTGTCAGCACACGGGCATCAATGTGGGACCCTGGTAAGTCAGGGTCTCATCCTTCTCGCTGCAGGGTTTGTAGGGTTTACACCTATAACCATCTGCAGTAAAGATAAAATATTGTCTATGAGGGGTTCTCAGAAAAGTAAAATTTATGAGGAAGGTGCTGACCTCTGAAGAATGACAACAAATCACTGAGCCAATGTTTCTCAGGACAGAAATATCCTAAAACAATCCCTCTGTTTACCAAGAAACAGAACTTGGCTACATTTGCAAATGTAATTCAGATTTTTTTTTCATTTTTGGTAACTGTCTCCTCAACGTCATAGCCACAATGTCCTAATGACAACGGACATAGGGCAAGTTAGCTTTTACTATATTGATCTATATCCAAAGAGCAAAGATTCATCTGAGATTAATTTGTTCCTCTTTGAGGCACCATGAAATTCTTCCTTGTATTAACCAACCAAACAACCAAATACTCTCTTATCATGCAGGTCAGTGGTTTCCCACCCTGGAGTCCCAAAAGCGTTCTTGGACAAAAATCCCTGGACACCATCACCACTAGCTGGGCTGGCCAAGATTTCTGGAAGCTGCAGAACATCTGGGGATGTCAGGGTATGAACCACGGATGCAGGTGATCCCTTCAGATTGCTTTTTACTATAACACTGTAGAGGAAGTAGTGCTGCTGATTTTCTACTAGGGAGCAGAAGAAATCTCCTCTATCTATCTCTCATTTACATTTCATACAACGTGCCTCAATGTGGTGGGATGTTTGTCAAGGATTCTCAATCTTATTGTAAGACATTGCACCTCCGGGATAAAACTGAGACAACTGGCACTTCCTCCATTTTACTTTGAGCAATATGCACAAAATTTGTCGAATATCTTTTTTCCTGTGTGACGATAAAGGCAGCCACACACAGCAGAAATGAAAAGAGAGAGAGAGAGAGAGAGAGAGAGAGAGAGAGAGAGAGAGAGAGAGAGAGAGAGAGAGAGAGAGAGAGAGAGAGAGAGAGAGAGAGAGAGAGTGCTCAGAAATATGCAAACATCCCACCCAAATGTTCTATTTTTAATTGCTCAATGAGGCAGCAGTTAATATAGTTTCTAATTTTGTGTATTTACAGAAATGCACAAAAAGCAACCTTGCAAAAAAAAAAAGCCTACTATTTTACAATGAGGCTTTTTTGATAGAGGGTGGAGGAGAAGGGGAAGCTTTTTCTTGTACAGTAAGCAAGAATGAACAAGAGCAGGAGATATATACTTCTTTCATGCAACTTTCCCAAATGTGTTCCTATTATACAATTGAAAGGGGTGTGTGATTGCTCCAGTCATGTCACAAGTTCCCACTAAGCTACCTGGCCTATAATCCAGTAGTAACACAAGACAGTGGGCCATTTCTTTAATCTTATTCCTTCAAATCTCCACCAGACTGATTTGCTTACAAGAGCCAGACTCCTGAACCAGCCAGGAGTCACCTGGAAGCAATCTCTCCTAAACACAACTCTTTAAAAGCTATAGTCATTCACTTTGATAGTTTCCCAATTATATCTTTCATTTTTTCCCCTTCCAGAAGACTAGCAAATAGCAAATTGTCATGGTGCCTCTCGGGCTATCACAGGACTTAACCTTGCCATTGTCCACCCCAAACTGTAGCCTGCTGAAATGTAACAAAACTCACACAAATTGAAGTGATAGACTGATTTTGTTTTGCTTTGCCTCCCTAGATTTCCCACTAGCTACAATTTGGTTATTTTATTTTATTTTTAAAAGCCTTCACATTTGTGACTGACATCTTTTATGCATAGCGGAAGGCTACATTTGTTTCATGTGAGCTTTCATGTCAGGAAGAGCATATGGACCCAAATCTTGCATAGCAGTGCAAATGGTATAATTTTTGTAGGCAAATTGCCCCCAGTTACAAAATCATTGTAGACACATTATCAATTGCATGGTTTAGACGTGACATTTTAAAACCATACAGGCTACATGTTGCTTCCACTGCCAGAAAGTTGGGTATTTAATTTACCATCACGGATGGATGGTTGAGTCAACCTTGAGTCAGCTTCCTGAGATTAGGATCAAACTGAGCAGAATCTTCACTGCTGTACTGCAGTTTTACTCGTGTCAAGAGGCTCCTCCACGAGAAATAGAATGGAATAGCTTGAAGGGGTGAGATGTCTCAATTTTACCTAAAACATGGTTGCTGGAAAATATGACAAGCCAAACTGCACCAAAAGTGAACCAAAAAGTGAACTATATCCCTGTCTGATCAATCCTTTACTAAATTGCTCAGCATTAAAGATATTACCAGCCCATCATCCCTCTTCTTACACAACATGCAGGAGGGGGACTCCTACTTTAGAAAACAGATATTCCTATTTTTCCTATTTCCCTAGTTGTTTGCTTAACCTATTCTTACTAGCAAAGTCTCTGATATGTATGTGAAGGAGATCAGACAATAGGCAGGCTGGATTTTATCTAAAACTTTACACATTAAGCGGAGGAGGAGCATGACATATTAAAGAAAACAAGATAATGCGATGGCAGATTCCTTTCGCAAGTCCTCTTCCCTGGGAACAACTTTATTAAACAAAGCACAGGCAATAATCTTGAGTCACAAACCAGCATTAGTCAAACAAATATCCCTCACAGATTTATTGGAAACAATATGTTTAGCAGAAGATAAAGGCATGAACTGTAATTTGGTTATTCGGCCCAGTTCGGCCCAGCCCCCATATAGGTGCTCTGTGGGTGTCACACACTTTCCTCCTCCTCCCCATGATGGCCCACTCAGCAGCATGCTTCCCCACACACCCCTCCTCCATGCTCTTGTCCACTCCCTGGCAGTGCCATAGATGACCCACTGGAGGAGGCAGAGAAGAGAGGAGGACACTGTTGGCATTAAGTGAGTGAGCAGATGAAGATAGGCAGTGAACCGAACTGTGCACAGTTGCCACTGAGTGCACAGAGGAGGTGCGGGAGGGAAGCATGTGGTATTCATGGAATATCTCTGTGTGTGCCACACCAAACTGGGCCAAACCACCCAACTGCGGTTTGTGCCCATCTCTACACAGCAGTCCAGTTTTATGGGACTGCTGTTCCCTAAAATCCCGCCATTATTCTAGGAAGAGGAAGACAACCTTTCCTATCAATAGTTTAAACATTATTCAGTAAACCCAATTGAGTATTGTGTACAATTCTGGTCACCGCATCTCAAAAAAGACATTTACCATCACGGGAAGGTGGAACTAGAAAAGGTACAGAAGAGATAGACTAAAATGATTACTGGGCTGTGGCACCTCCCTTATGAGGAAAGGTTAAAACATTTGCTGATCTTTAATCTGGAAAAAAGGCGCCTGAGGGGGGGGGATATGGCAAGAGTAAAACGCTCTTACAAAATATCAGAACTAGGTGACATCCACTCAAATTGAGGGTAGGAAGAGTGAGAATAGACAAAAGAAAATATTTTTACTCACCCTGTTGTTAGTCTGTGGAATTCCCTGCCACAGGATGTGGTGATGGCATTTGGACTGGATGCCTTCAAAGGGGGATTGGACAGATCCCTGGAGGAAAAGTCCATCACAGATTACAAACTGTGATGGAGATGTGTAATCTCCAGGTTTAAAACCGGGGTACTTCAAGGGCCAGATGCAGGGGAGTGGTATCAGGAGACAGATATCTAGTCTCATGCACTCCCAGACACTTTTGGTGGGGCTACTGTGAGATACAGGAAGCAAGCTGGACTAGATGGGCCTTTGGCCTGATACAGCATGGCTCTTCTTATGTTCTTATGAGTTATCTGCTGCCATCACTGCTTATGTTTCTCAGGATGCTCATCTTTCTGGGCATTTAACATGCAGATCAATTGCTTTTTGTTTGAGAGGCTGCATAATGGCACAGAAGAATCCATTAATATCATAGACTGTGTGGAGAAACCATGAAAGAATGGGTGAGCACCAGTCCAATCTGAATGCTTAGAGAAAGAGAATTTAAGTATAGATACCTAGAATTATTTAGCTATAGGTTATACAAAAACTACACAACATGAATATATAACCTGATACAACCTGCAACAGATTAATCTACCCTGTAGATTCTCAGTGCACATCAATGTCTGGGGCTTTGACAGTAGCAGGGCTTACTCTGCGTGTTTGAGCAATGGCTGATTTGAGCATTACCTCCTTGATAGACTGAGACATCCATCTGACTCCTTGTGGAATGTCTGGGGAACTTTGCTTGAACCTGGAACATCTTTCTGCTCTTATTGAATGGCTATAAGCAGTTTCACAGGCAGTGACAGGAAAGCTTCAGCAGTTTTCAGCACTCTTTGGTTGATGGGTCTTGGTCCACATGGGAATGGTTTAGAGCTTTCACCTCTGCCCAATTGCTTTACCCTGATGTAAATTCAGCACCTTCTTTCCCAGCACCTTCGTCTCAGTTGGTTTGTGGAGGACAACAGGCTTTGAGGACAACCAACTCTAGACATGTCCTCAGATATCCCTCATGTATGCTGCATTCCTCACACCTTCTTACTTACCCATCTGCAATGCCGGCTGTCTCTTTCATGCTTTTCAGCTTCTTTTCTGTAACACCATGCATGATCTGTTCTGGAACTTCTGCTAGTAACTGTTCCAGTTCTACCAGAAAAGCTTTTTTTCACCCCTGCTGGACTTAATGTTCCTGCCCCCGCTATTCAAGTATCACATGCTTTTGGCAATTACACAGGCATGCTAGTGAAATGGCACATGCAACTTCCATCTTATATGGATCTGAAGCTGTTTCAAGCCAATTCAAGTTCTAACCCCAGTCTTTCCTGAGCCAGTTTCATAAACAAGCGAAAATTGTTTATATTTTCTCTAGCCTTCCAGTTGATGAAGACTTCTGTAAGCTGCTCCCAGAGTCCAATAATATACTGCTCACTGGGGATGCTGTTGCTCCAGAAATCCCCTTTAGGAGATTAAAGGAACAAGCCTAACTCTAAACCTACACTTGAGTATCTCTTGGCTTGAAGAACAATGGGCAAATTTGAAATCAGGTTAGCACTTGTTGCAGCTTTCGGGGTTTGCAGTCCATGGTTTGCAAGCTAAAATTTATCTTGTTGGTCATGTCCTCGCAATTCATCTCAATTCCCAAATATCCCCTTCTTAAAGTACTTACTCATACGTTCCCTGCAATAACAATCAAGAAGAAACTGTGGCCCATGTTCTTCTCTACTGCTCCTTTTATTGAGACCTATGCAAGGAACTTAACCAATATCTCATCAAGAAATTCTCAGGGAGACCTGCCAAATTCTATGTGAAGCTACTTCATTCTCACAGGTCCCTGCAGATCACAAATCAGAAGCTGTATGTAGGCTTATGACTGACAGCAACTTGAATTTCTGATAGCCGTATAGAGCAGTGTTGGCGAAGCTATGGCACGGGTGCCAAAGGTGGCACATGGAGCCTTTTCTGTGGACACCTGGCATCACCCCTTCACAGCCACCTGTATTCAGGTTAAATTGCTGTATTGGCACTTTGCCAAAAAAAATAGTGGGTTTTGAATTGCAGTTTGGGCACTCGGTCTCTAAAAGGTTCACCATTACTGGTACAAAGAGTAGTTCTTACTCAGGGACACAATGTTGTCTTAACTGTTTTTTATCTCCTGCTAGCTGTTTATCCCCTACAGCTAATTATTAAATATTTAAAGTAATATACAGGAATACTGACATACCAATTCCCTTGATGTATTCATACTGTATATGTTTTTATTCATATTTGGTTTTATTATATAAATTTTGTATTTTGTTACTAAATGTTCCACTATAAGGTCTTATTGCATGGACCTTCTATTTTAATATCATTTAGGATTTGGTTAGCAACTGTAAATAAATAAATAAATAAATAAATAAATAAATAAATAAATAAATAAATCATTCAGTCATTCAGTCATTCTTCCTTCCTTTCTTTAGTGCTGGAGCAGTCAAGACAATTTTCTTTCTAGTATGGCTTGTGCCAGACTGTGAACAGAAAGGTGCAGAGATGAAGCTGTGACTGCAAGATCTACCTCTTGCTGCCTAGTTCGTGTGGTTAGTGCACTAGCTGCCTATCCTTTCTCCCCAGGTGGTCTGTGTCTTCTAAGCAACTGGTGTTTGGATTCTTTGCCCCACTGCCATAGGAGGCAGATAGGCTTTCTTCTCTCCTAACACACTTGCTATCTAAATTCATGATGCCAAAAAAGCTCTCAACAAAAACTAAAGCGGGGGTTGGCTGCCTGAATGCGTTTGCACACAGAAGAATTTCCTCTTGCTTCCTGATGTCAGCACTGCATCTGTATTTTTAAAGATTTAAAACTATGTGAACAATGAGGAAATGGAAACACCAAGCCTGAAGGCTTGCTCCATGCTTTATTAACTGGGAAAGTGTCTGATATATGCAGAGGAGAGAAGTCAAAGGACAAGCTAGATTTTTATCTGAAAAGGAATTAAGCTTTATTATACCATAAGGAAAAAAGGAGTGCAACATATTAAAGAAAACAAGAAAATACAAAGGGAGAATCCTATCACAGGGTTCCTTCCCTGGGGACAACTTAACTGAACAAAACATACACAAGAATTTTGACTAGCCAAACAATATTAAAGAAACGTCTCCTATCTATCTGAACTAGTCCCTATTGGACTCACAGCCATGCAAGTGTATGAGTTTCTCAGCCACCATTGTCTTGGGATTTTCCATCCCTTATGGCCGATGAAACAGAGGAAGTTCATACTTCAATGAACCTAATTGTCTAATACCTGTGTATCAGAAGCAACTACATTGCTGTCATTAGTCTCTACCTTTTTCAAAATATAAACCCTTTCAACACTTACCTGGCCCATTTGAGGCTTGTAAAACAGAAGACTACTGCTTTTCACTTATCTCATTAACTCATTGCTATTTTTGCTAGCATACATGGTGTTCCACATGGTCTACATTAATGGGATCAAATCCCAAATTCTACACATTGTCTTCCCACTGTATTTATCCTTTAAGACATCACTGGATGCCATGGCAAGCCTAAAATTATGTGTATACACACATGTGAAATGTGTCCATCTGCTGTAGTGGAATGCACTATGTACATGCATTATGCTGATTAAAACGCTGTGTATCTTCACTACTCTCTGAAGACAATTACTGCTGGCGCTTTGAAATCTGTTTCTTTTTAATGCAACGATAAAAAAACTTTTGGGATATGTTGCATTAAAAAAACATTTCATGCAAAATATGGGCATAGTTTCTGTCCTGGTGTTTAGCCTCATTTCAAGGCCTTCTACTTGGCTCCTAAGCCTTGGAAAAGTCATTCTTAAGTGATATGTGGAAGAATATCCAGCCACCATGGCCTGTGTCAGCAGGATTTGGTGATGTAATAGTAGTTTTAAAAGCACACTGTCAAATTTGTGCTCAGTTTCTCTCTCTGAATTGTGGCATCCTCCCAGGGCTTTCTGTATCCCTTCATCTAGCATCTTCTGTTCATGCCTCTTCTTAACTTTTCTTTCCTCCCTCACCTGTGCATAGAGCTAGCAGCGCCTTCCTATTTGGTGGCTATGACATCTGGCTTGAGGCCAGCTATTTGCAGAACTCACAAGCTTCCACCAAATTTTCTTCTCCTTGGCAGATAGCTCCAGCCTTGCATTTGCCTCCCAGATATTTCTTCTTCCTAATCTGTTATGCTTCTTCTATGATTAATATATATATATATATATATATAATTCTTCAAATGAAGGCATTAGAATTTTTCTCCAAGATCTTACTCAGAACGAAGTGAAACAATGTTTTCACCCTTCAGAATCAACAGGCATAGCTGCTTGCAGCGTGAATAACTCCATGTTATTACCACCCGCCTTCAGACTAGTAAAGATGAGCAGAGGTAGAGAACTCTTACATTAAAATGGCCATATTTATAGCACAGCCCAAAATTTCCAGAGTTTACCAGGTAAAACCTGAGTCTGGATTAAAATGCATCCATTTTAATTCCTCTCAATTTTGATTTTTTTAAAAAACTTTCACCTTAAATTGAATTTGAAATACATGAAGAAATTTGCATTTATTTTAAAATGAACTGAAATAGAATTCCTACAGAGCCTTGTATATATGGCACCTCATGCTTTGCATTGCACAGATATTTAAACACTGCTGGATGAGGCACTACCCATATCACACACAATCTTAAGACAATGATGGTAGGGGTATCTGCTAGCATTTGCTGTTCCTTCTTTTCTTCATCAAAACCACCAAGTAGAGCTGAAATAAGCAATCTTTAGGATCATGGGCCTGCAGAAGAAATAAGGGGAAAGGAAGATGTGGTAGACTAGCCAGGCCTTAAGCAGCAGGAGAGAAACTTTCTGAGCCCACAAGATAAGGCTCCAAAATTGTTGGCTGCAAAATCGGCAGCTCGGCGGTTCGACTCCTGGGTGCCAGGCAGTGAAGTGAGCTCCCACTGATAACCCCAGCTCCTGCCAACCTAGCAGTTTGAAAGCATGTAAATGCAAGTAGATAAATAGGTACCGCTGTAAAAAGTGGGAAGGTAAAACAGTGTTTCCTTGCAGCCACGCCGGCCACGTGGCCATGGACTTGCACAACATTGTCTCTTTTGTCTTGAATATGGAGATGAGCACTGCCCCTAGAGTCGGGCACGACTAGCATGCATATGTGGGTGGAACCTTACCCTTAAGGGGCTTGGAAACCACATTCTAGCAGTGAGTAGGGTTAAAAAGCATGAGGTGAGACCAAGTCAACATAGGTTGGAGCAGATGTAATTATCATTAGTCTGGACCTTTTCCTACCAAATATACAATGCATGGCCCAGTTATCTGGCTATCTCCTCACAGGCAAGTCTAAATGCAATTACTTTCTGGGCTTCAAAGCACAGTACAATTGCATGCATGCAACAGCTCAACCAGCTGAAGTCAGGGCTTAGTGCATTGAACAACTTCACAGCTGCAAACAAGAGAGCAGCTTCGTGCAGAAGGTCTGCATCCAGACATTGGATGGTTCACATTCATATTTGGTTAAGGCTTGTTCCTCTCACAGAGGTGCTTAGTTACCTCAGTAAAGGAAAACTCGGCTCACTGTTCTTTGAAAGGAAATCTAGCTACTTATTGGTGAAGTCCAAATTAAAATCATTCCCACTGTCTCTCACAATCACCCTCTCTATCCAAAAAGTTCCTGGCTGCTATGAAATTAACAAGCTCCACTTTGTCGTTATGACAGCTGATTAAATTACTACAATGAAAAGAACCCAAGTTCCATGATGTTGCTCTTGCAGATAATTTCTGCAATAAAATTTAGTACCGTGCTTTTAATGAGCATAATTTGTTCACAGAGACATGCTGGTAATCAAATCAACATAATTTCCTAACAGTCTGAAATTAAATTTTGTTCAATTACCATAATGGACATCTTTTATCAAACTAACATTTCAATAGCAGAAAACCAGTATGATGCTTCCTTGTCAGTGGCACTACAGGATAAACCAAGGTGATACAAATGAGTTAATTTTCACTAAACGGAAACATTCCCCACCCCTTGTAAAACACAAAGTCAGTGGGCTAGCGATAATTGTCCCCCTCCTACATGGAGTTGTAAGAGCCTGTATGAACAAGTAGAAGGGAGAAAGAGGTATAATTTTTTTGATCTTGGAACAGCTGGGCTCTTGAAATTTGCTCCTGCATTATGGCAATGTGGAAAATACATGGAACAGTATGCTGCAAATTGTAAAGGGGGTGTGATCCTGAATTCTGTATGCAAGTGAAGGGCATCCTCCTTGTGAAGGAGCAGGACAAAAGGATGGAGAAATTATTTCTGTTTCTGCAAGTACAGTTAATCCCAAAGCAAAGTGGCTTTCCTTCATTGATGTTATGAGATAGTAGCCACTATAAATTGCAGACCATGTAATCGTTGGACAACAAAGATTGTTGTCCAAGCCTGCAAAGTCTGATAAGGCTGCTTGGATGAGTAGTGAAACGTTTCAATCTCACAAGAAAAGAAGTCCAGTTGCCATGACTCAACTTTAAAATAGGATGACTGAGAATCTTCACAGACATTTTGGACAACAACTTCCACGTTGCCTTTTCATTGGCCATGCTTTCTGGTTCTTCTGAGATACAAAGACCCAAGGATCTGGATCACCAAAGAGTTCCCAATTCTAGACTACAAGTATGTCTCCCACTGGAGCTAACTACATTTATTTTTAAAAAGACACTTTACTCTTCAGCTTCTCCCCACCATCCTGTATGACAATAGAAGTTACACAGACCTCTTAAGTTCAATGGCAACAATGACCAGAGCCTTTGAGTAAGTGGCACCATACCTCTGGACTGCCGAGAGATATCCCATAACTCTTGATCAAGAGGAACAACTCTTCTGATGGACTTTCACTCTCAGGCAGGACAGCACTGCTTTGAGTTTTTTCCTTTTCCTTCATTGCTTGGGTTGTCTAACAATGAGGGGAAACAGAACTTCTGATTTCCTGTAGTACGAAGAAAATGGCTTGGTCAGGAGAACCAACACCTGTACTGGGGAGGACTTGTAAACAAAGATTTGGCAGCAAAATGAAGTGAAGCAGCCCTGGATATTGGAGAATTCACTTGGGAAATTCTTGTGCCAGACTACATAAAGGAATAGTTCATATTCAGTCTCTGAGGCAAACAGGACCAACACCTTTCTGGCCAAAACATCTTGCAAACTTGGGTCCCCAATGGGGAGGAAGGAGGCAGGCCTCCAGTTCAGCTGAGGCTTATACCAAAAGTTCTGATCAGTTCAGTTTCAGAAATCTGTCTTTTGTAGCATGTGATTTTCCTCATATCTGTATCCTTCCTTTAGCATTTTTTGTTTGATTGATTAGTCAGCAGAAGGGGTACATAGGCTGGATCCTACAAATCTGAACTGTGAGGCATGTGTGCCTAAGGAAATCCTCCGGTGGGAGGAAAAACAGATTCGTTGCTACATTCCTGTTAAAAGGTTCAGCAGCACAATCAGACAGTTAGAAAGGAATGTGTCCAATCACACCAGGAAGTGTCACTAGAGGGAGTAAATCTCCCTTAAAGAATTGCTCTTGAGCAGCCCCTCAAAGTAGCAGCCCAACAGCTGGACCAAAAAGGCAGATGCAGTTGCTAAGTAAACTTGCCTATTCCCCTAAACCTGTATACTGTTGTATTATATAGACAGAGAAATCTGACAACTAAAATGAAAGATTACCTACAGCCCTGCAAGGCTTCCAACAATGCAGACGGCAGCTTTTGCTTCCTCTCTTCCACTAAAATGAAATGAAATGAAATTCTTCCATTGCAATCAGTGAGGGGGAGATAATTTAGACCACATGTTCGGATCATGGCTGAGGTTGATGGTGATGAAAGGAGGAGGATCATTAGAATCCATCGCTTCTGTTGCTTCACTCACGTCCACTATCTTCTTTCTGTCCCCGTTTTCTGATATTGGAGTCCTAGTGCTGGAGTAGTGATAGGCATGGATCTTTCTGGGATGGAGGAGAATCACACTGAATTTTCTCCTACAAGGAAATCAGAGCTGTTTCCTCTGAAGTGGGATTCCTACCTAGCCTGTCACTTCTGGGATTCTCTCCAAGGCAACACAGGGCTCCACTGTGCACATATTTCTTTATATGTTTTCAAATTAGCTACAATCCCCTAGACTGTTTATTTTTGTTTTTTCACCCAGACAGTATTACTGAGTAGATACTGGAAAGTGCTAAATATGAGAGTTAGAGGCTGTGATCATATGGAGAAATAAATCTTATTTTGGACTGCTTGTGGAGAGGTCTGATGTGATATATTTCCCAGAAATAACATACTTTTTGGTCATGGCACTCCAACCCAGCCCAGTCTGTACCCAAGGTATGTTTCAGTTTTGAATTTTGGTTAACCAACCAACCAACCTCTAGCTATGCAGCAGAAGTGTAGGGACTTATAGAGCATAATAAACTTCAAGGCTTCACATGGTTGATCACCCCTTATTGTCTCATCAACTAACACTGACTTTTTCAATAATTAAGTCTGGGAAATTGGTAAGAGAAATGATAAAATGTTTCATCTACTCACTGTTTGGTAGATCAAACAGCATTGATTACAAAAATGAATTCTAACAATAGCAACTCACAGCCTGTCAAGACTACCTCCTGCAGACTACCTTCTCACAGCAATGCATAGCTGGCAGTAGACTAAAAATAGAGGAGAAAAGACATTTAATCAAAGAGATGCGGCCTTCATTGAAAAAAGAGGCAAGAAAGGAACAACTGGTTACTGCTGGACTGACTGACAGTCACCCCAGCTCAGAAAGGCCTCACCCAGCCAAACCCACCAGAGGCAGCACACAAAGTTGAAAACATTTCCTACTGCAACTATTAGAGATGGCCACGAAACAGAAAAATGGCGTTTCGGTTTTTCGTTTGTCGTTGAGAGGTCTGTTTCGGTTCATTTCTGTTTGTCGGGAATTTTTTTGAAAAATTTTGTTACCGTTTTTCGTTTTTTCGTTTGTCATTTCTACCCGCTTTTTGCACAATTTTTAAAGCATTTCCGTGCACAGGCATCCTCCAACGCCCCAGACCAGAGGGAAAACACTAAAATGGATGCTGGCAGAGACGCAGTATAGACTAGGTATGCAGGGAGGCTGCAAAGGCAGTGGTGGGCGTTGCCCAGGGTGCAAGGCAGCCGCAGAGTGACTGCACTGTGGGGCAGGGGAGGGTACTCACCAAGAGGTACGCAGCACGCACGCACACAGGGAGGCTGCAGGACTGAAGCTAGAGTCGCAGAGACAGCAATCCCACCCTAACTCCTACCAGAGACTGCAAGGAGGACGGGGGCTGCCAGAGCTTTTTATGCCCTCTGTGGCTGCCAGACCTGCCCGCCCAGTCTGCAACCTGGGCATGCTATTGGTTGAACATGATCACATCACATGGCTTGCCTCCATTTTGTGGCTGGTGGTGACATCCATTTTAAAGGGAAAAGAAAAATACATCACGATGGGAGAAGACAAAAACAAACGTTTTAAGGACCCCAACCCCCCTGGTAGGTATTATCAGACAATATAAATAATTATCGCTGTGTTTTTACGGATGTCCAGGGCGTTTTTTAACATTTAAAACAGCTCATTTCATTGCGCGTCGCCATTAACGGAAACGAAACGTATCGACCCTAATTTTTGCGGTTCTGTTCATTTAGTTGCATTTTCATCACAATTTTCATTTGTCATTTCGTTACGTAAGGGAAACGACAAACGTAATGGAAACGAAAAAATGTTCGTTCCGTGCCCATCTCTAGCAACTATATTGGCAAATTAATCTGAAGTGATTCAACTTTGCTGCAGCTTGATTTGCAGCATGTTTTATGCTTCTATTTGGATTAGATACAGAAACTGAAGATTTGGTGCCTGTGTCCACACTCGTCTTTCAATTGGATGTGGTTTGGTCTGTACCAATGGCCTCCTTTCTATCAATTCCCAACTGTAGCTTTATGGTTCATTGTAAAGCCAGCAACCTGTTTAAAGTGTCACATAGTATTAAAGGAAAAGGACAACTTCCCAATGTTCTCTATAATGTGCAAACACATACAGTGGTCCCCTGCCCATTTGTGGTTCATATACTGCAGTCCCACTATATCGTGGGATAAGAGTATATGAAAAGAGGCCCCTGGGGTAAGGGGGAAAGGCCTATTTCAGGCCTCCAGTCCTTACCCCAGGACCGGCA
Source organism: Phrynocephalus guinanensis (assembly GCA_037367245.1). Classification (NCBI taxonomy): domain Eukaryota; kingdom Metazoa; phylum Chordata; class Lepidosauria; order Squamata; family Agamidae; genus Phrynocephalus; species Phrynocephalus guinanensis. The sequence goes on along the minus strand of CM074732.1, from coordinate 131,951,916 downwards.
CTGCCCCAAACAGGCCTGCAAGGGCCTTCCCAGGCCTTCTAGAGCCCCCAAATTGGATCCCCTGTGAACCGGAAATCACTTCCAGTTTACTTGAAGTCACGTCCAGTTAACTGAAAATCATTTCTGATGCCTTTGAGGGCCTTTCTAGGCCTGTTGGAGGCCTCATAAATGATTCTCAGCAATCCGGAGGTCACTTCCAGTTTGCAGGGAGGCCTTTTTGGGGCCTCCAGAAGGCCTGGGAAGGCCCTCGCAGGCGGGCGGTAAGTATAAGGCCCCTCAGCTAGGCCCCCCAGGCCCTGCCTGACCTGCATCCACAAATTGTGGCTTTTCAATTATCACGGGTCGGGTTGGGTTCCCAACCCCATGATAGGCGGGGGTCACTGTACACACATCCCGCAGAAACGTGGAAGCTGAGTCATGCAGCTTTGTTAATTAGGCCAATGAAGCTGCTTGGATGAATAGTGAAACGTTTCAATCTCTGAATAAAAGAAGTTCAGTTGCCATAACTCAGTTTCCAGATACCATCACCTGCATGACTGAGAATCTTCACAGACATCCTGCAGAAACATAGTGTCCTGCTGCAGTTTGTCAGAGTTGTTTGTATTTCATATAAAAATGTCCATGCACAGGTGATCTAGAGCTCAACTCAGTAATTAGTAAAATAAAAAAACAGTGTTTTGTTTTTCGTAAGGTACCTATCCCTAGTCCTGATAATACTGCTGAAGGTTTGGAGACAGAGTTTAGAAAAGAGACAAGAATACATCACCATTTTTCTTTGAATTGGGTTGTAGTTTAACCATTGGGTCTTACTTTTATTCCTGCTCACTTACACATCTGTACTCCCACTGTTAGGAAAATTGAAGCGATCCCACTTTAGGCCATTTCTATAAGCACACTCCACAATGTTATAATTTGGCCATCGAAAATTGGTATCACAGCATCCATGTATTGACACAAATATAGCAGAGGATCATGTTTGGACTCTTCCCTGTACACCCCTCAAATTTGGAAAGATTTGGGGTTCAGGGGGCTGAGTTATTAAGCTCCAAAGGGGGTACCCCTAGGAAAAAAACATTTCTAAATGAGCGAGAAGCCACGGGGGGTAGTTTCATAACTCAGCCCCCTTGCCCACAAGCCCACAAACCTTTTCAAATTTTTGGGTGCTTACAGGGAAGAGCTTGAGGAAGCTCCCCTGCCATTTTGGTGCCTCTAGGACCCAGGGGAGCACAGTGTTTCATTTTGTTTCATTTGGTTTCATTACAAAACTACTTTTAAAAAATTGTAATAAAACGAAATGAAACTACTTAAGAAATGAAACAAAACACTCTTTTTCTGTTCCATAACAATCTCTAATTTCAACCTCATATGCTGCCTTTTGTAAGTTTGACTGAATAGACCTTTCTGGGCTAGGGTGACTTTCAATCAATTCAGCAGCAACCAATTGTTCCTTCTTTGCTTCTGATCTTCAAAGAGGGCCTTGCTTCTCTGCCCCAAATCTTTTCAGTTTGTGCAATTAAGAGTGTAGTCTGCAGGTGTCTGCTGGAAGTAAGCTTTGATTCAATTAAGGCCTGTTGTTCTAAGCAGTCATTTTTGGTACAGTATGCAGTTATGATCAGTTCAAAACAGCGGGTAAATGAAACTTTTTTATTCTTTCCCTTACCAAATGTCTCAGACTAAGTTAGGGCCTTTTTACACGACCCCTAAGATCCGCTGGCCACTTAAATTCGGACCAGAGATCTTAGGGGTTAGTCGCTCTTCGGGCGTTCCCACCTCCTCCGCACTTCCTGGTTGCTGGCTGCGATGAGGGGAGGGAGAAAAAGAGAAAGAAAAGCATGCGGCTCACCTCGTTCTGCCTCTCGTCTCTGTAAAAGTAGCTCTTAAAGGGGCAGGAGCCAAAAAACCACAAACAGAAGCAAGGAGAGCCCCGCACTCACTATCGTTACACCGGATCAAATAATTTTCACCTCCAAAGAGCAGGTACCTGAAAGCTGCGCTGGGACGCGCTAAAGTGGGCGGGGTCTCACTTAATTTCCTGTTAACTCCGGAGCTGGTGGGTAAACATTTTTAAGCTCCGGAGCTGGGAGCCATTTGCCCCGGAGTTTAGGGGTCGTGTATAAACGCCCTTAATGAAGCTGTATATGCAAATTGATGAGAAAAAAGGGGTCTTCTACTCCAAATACTTAAAGCTAATTTAACTCTGTAAATTAATACGTGGCTGCTAAGCAGCTAGAGATTTTAACTCTGCAACTCTGCAATCTATCATCATTCAGACTGTGGATCACTAGTGCTGGTGGCCTAGATTGCAATCTGATTTCTTGTTGTCTTTCATAAGAACACTACCTTGCAAGTGCTAAGTCTGTTGGATGATAGTAAAGATCAGGTCTGAAGGTAGAGTCTTGCAATTCAGTGTGTTGCATACCCTATATATGCTAAACTGATAAAGCACCCGGAGATGTTCTTTGGTAACCTTTGATCTCCCTGTGTGTGTGTGTGTGTGTGTGTGTGTGTGAAAGAGAGGGGAAAGAGAGAGGGGCTGATCCTTGCTTTTTGTGCTCTCAGTGACTGCAGTTCCTTTGTTTCATCAAATTAGCTATAATGAGTGAAATCAAAATCACATGGAGAGGGAAGGAAACATTCCACATTATACACACTGATTTTCAATAACATTGAAATATATGTGTGAAAGAAATTATTATGGAGCAGACCCCAAGTCCTTAAAGTACTTAATACCAGTTTAGTATAGATTTGGATTTTGAAAGCCCATACTCAAAAGTCTCCACACAGCCATTAGACTCACTCAGTAGCCTTGCGCCTAGCATTCTCTCTTGGTCTAACCTACCTCACACTATGGCTGTGAACATATTGTGAGATGAAAAGGAACTGGCATGTGCACTACCTTGAGCTTACTGAAGAAATGGAGACAACCTGTGGGTTGTTTGTTTGTTTGTTTTTAAATAAACAAATACTCCTTCAAAATATGGGAGTGGGGCTAGCTACAGGTTTGGTGGACTGTTTTGTTTTGTTTTCAGGGTTCAAATATGTTGCCCCAGGCTATTTAACATATGTATGAAATCACTCAGAAAAGTAGTCCAGTATTTTGATGTTTGATGCCACTACGAGCCCGAGAGTAGCCCGCGGGCTAGACGGGTGGTATAAAAATCTAATAAATAAATAAATATTATGCAGATGACATCTGGGTCTATTTCTCCATTTCATAAAAATCTAGAACAGATCTTCCACTTTTAAACCAGTGCCCGGATTCAGAAAAAACACTGGATGAAGTCAACACATTGAAACTCAATCTAGACAAGACAGCAGTGCTGCTGGTTGGTGAGAGGTCATATCAGATAATAGACACAACCTGTGCTGTTTATATAGAACTTTGATACACATCTCAAGAGAAGGGTCAAAGCAACCTTAATATCCGTTAGAAACTTACAGGGGAATCCTACTTCGCAGGCTTACAATCTAGCAGGACACAGTACTTAAAGAAAAGAGGATGAGGAGTGGAAAAGAAAACTTGGACAAATATTCTTACTGTCATGAAGTTCTCCAGCCTCTGGGAAGGGCTGCTGAATCACAGCTATGGGGGGCAAAACCTGAGTTTTCAGGAGGGTAACAGAGATCCTCTTTTCCTTCTTTTCCTTTCCTACAGTCTAGTGGAATGGCTGCTGGAGAACCCTTGTGCAGAGGTCCTATCCCAGTGGTCGGCACTCCAGATGTTTTGGACCACAACTCCCAGAGTCCTTTGTCATTGGCAATCTAGGCTCAGAATTCTGGGAGTTGTGGTCCAAAACATCTGGAGTGCTGAAGGTTCGCTACCACTGTCCTATCCTATTTCAACTGCTGGTAATTTCCCCATGTGATTAAAATGTTTAGATAGCCAGTGATGCTGCATATTTTGTCCTGACATACAAAATCAGCCTTGGAGTTTCACCTCATTTGAACTATAATCATTTTGACATTCCAGAATTTGAACTGAAGCAGTCATTTCATGTCTGAAAAAACACAACAATAAGAGCAGATTATGCTTATGTTCTGATAATAAATCCAAGCAAAGTAGTTTGCTAACCACAAAGGCCCTTACTTCACAAGGCGCGGCGCTCCGCAGCGATATTGCCTTCGATTTGATTTCGGAGACGGTCACGTGGCGGTCACGTGTTCTCGCTTCGCTCCCGCCCCTATTTCTCAGTACTCACGAGCTGCAGTTTTAGGACCAATTCGAGCACAACCTCACGTGCTCCCTTCGCATTCGCATGCCACTTTTCAACGTTCGTTATTTCCCATCCTTTAAAAAAATTCCTACCGGCGGCGTATCGATGCACTGATGCTGGACTGTCAGTTGCAATGGCTCTACTGATTTCAACTGTTTCCTGGCATCATTGGCAGCCCCCGCCGCCGCCGCCGCCACCGCTACTCGGGGGGAGCCCCGCATGGCACAGCCGCCCGCCCTCCGCCGCTTGCACGCTGCCTGCCCCAGGTGCCCTGCTCTGGCCGGGCGAGGCGGCAGCGGCTCCTCCTGCTCCCACCGCCGCCGCCGCTGCCGCTGCCGCCGCCGCCCCTACTCGAGCGAGGAAGTAACAGCGCAAAGCGATGAAACGATATAGCGATGCATCGATATCCCTGTTTGAGTATTTTTTTAAAAAACTTGAAATAAAAGCCAAAACCGAGACCACACGTGACGTTGGGAGCAAAGGAAGATGCGAAGCGAAAAGATTCCCAGCAGCAGCCAGGGGAACCACTCGCCCCGCTTGGAGCACGGTAAAGGGGGCGTGGTCGGGGTGGCATTGCAGCCAAAAAGGAGGAGCGTGCGGACTGAAACGATCGATTCACACAGAAAAGAAGGCTAGCCGCGAAGCGAGCGGCTCGTGAAGTAACGGCCAAATTAGAAAAGATCCCACACTGACAATGACACACGAGCTGCATTTAAAGAATCCTGTTTTGGAGTGATAGATCTTGTCCCTGTCTTCAAAAGGGGCATAAAAGAGGAACCTGACATCAGTCCCAAGAAAAATCCTGGAAAAGATTAAGTAATCACTATGAAAGCACCTAGAAAAGAATGCAACAAGAAGAAGCTGATACAGATTTGTCAAGAATAAATCCTGCCAGACTAATCTGATATCATTTTTTGATCAGGTAACTCCACTATTCGGCACAGGTTAGGCCTCACCTTGAGTATTGTCCAGTTGTGGTCACCAACTTCACGAAAGATGCTGACATATTGGAACAAGTTCAGAGGAGAGCAACAGGGATGATCTGGGGGCCAGAAACCAAGCCCTATGAGGAAAGACTGAAAAAAAATGGGGATATATAGCCTAGAGAAAAGAAGACTAGGGTGTGATATGATAGCATTTTTCAAATATTTGAAGGGCTGTCATACAGAGGAGGGTCAGGAACTGTTCTCAATCATCCCAGAGTGTAGGACACAAAATAATTGGCTAAAATTAAGAGAACCCAGCTTTTGGCTGAATATCAGGAAGAACATACTAACTGTTAGAGCAGTACAGCAATGGAAGCAATTACCTCAAGAGTTGTTGAGTGCTCCAACACTAGAGGCATTCAAGAGAAATTTGGACAACCACCTGGCAGATATCCTTTGATTTGTACTCCTGCCTGGAACAGGGGTTGTCCTTATTAGCTTTTTAGCCAACATTACTATTCTACGATTATATGATCTGTAATTTCAAGTTGGGCCCCAAGATGTAATGACCAGCCCCTGTCAAAATAACCCAGCAGAAGCTCGGGCTACTTCACTAAGAATCTGGGACTCATACTTCATAAGTAGAGATGGACAGAAAACAATTTTTTCATTTCGTTATTGTTATTTGTTTCGTTGCCTAATGAAACAAAAAACGAAGCGCTCTTTAAAAAAGAAACAAAACAAAATGGAACTTTTTTGTTTTTTTATAATTTATTTTGACAAGCGCCGATCTTGGTGATTTTCAAAATAAATAATAAAAATAAGTGCCGATCAGCTGGTGAGCGGGAAAAATAATTTTAAAAACCCATCAATCAACCTCACCACGGGCCAGCTGGTCAGAGCAAGGGTAAAAAAAAAAAGCACCAACCGGCCTCCCTGTGAGCCAGCTGGTCAGCAGGAGGGGGAGAAACTGCTGACTGGCTGGCCAGCCCCAACAGTGTAAAAAAATTAAAAAATGAAAAACGAAAAAACCAAAACAAAATGAAATACAAAATGAATTTTTTTAAAAAAAATCATTTCATAATAAAAGAAATGAAATGGGGGAAAGAAACGAAAACAAAACAAAACACAAATTTGGCATTTTGTGCCCATCTCTATTCATAAGGCCACAGAACACAAACCCCTGTAGCTCCTCTGCTGTATTGTAATTGAACTGAATGGGTTGCCAACAAATGAATTACTTTGACTGTCAAAGGAAAGCAACACGTTTGAATCATGAGGGTGATCCTTGTCATGGGGGGGCACTATTGGAAAGTGTCATTTTCTCAAGCCCCTCCGCTTCAGCCAGAGATAAATACCCCAGAAGCAAATTGTATATTAGCTTAGTTGGGTGAATCCTGGTATATTTTCATACAACACCTGATAACAGTTGTCTTTATACATGATAAGACACAAATACATACTCGTTGAAAAAATAATGTGCAGTTGTCTTTGCCATTAAAGCACAGACATAGAAAGCAATCCATAAATGAAGAAGAAAATAGCTTTTGCTCAGAATCCAAAAAAGCTTGCCAGCACTGTCTGACTGACGACAGTTTTATGTGCCAGCATGAACATAATACAAAGCAGTATGAGAATGGCCATTCTTCTCTTTTCCAGCTAAGAGCATCTCAGTCACATTTATTATTCAAAGCCTGCATGGCTAACCTCAGAGATTTTCACAGGTGCAACCCTTCCAAGAGCACAGAAGAAGTGCTTGGTTCCTCTAAAGAAATCAGTCCCAGATGTGTGCTGGCAGATACTTCCTTCACAGGAAGTGTGCCCTCAGGTACAGCTCAGCCTAGACAAACTAAGACTCTTTATAAAAGGGTGACCTAAGATGGCCATGTCAGGAATCCCTTCCTTGCTTATCTCTTGCTTGACTCTTTCAAACTTCTTCCTCTTTGGTATTCTGCATTATTTTGTGTCAACGCTTTTTCATTTGCTGGTAAAATAATTCAGTTCTCAATCAGATCTTTTTCCAGTGGCTTGATCTATTTATCTACCACTGTACCAGGGATGGGCACGAAACAAAAATACTATGTTTCATTTCGTTTCCTTTTCTCCCTCTCCCCATTGTTTCATTTCATTTCATATGACTTTTTAAAAAAATCATATGAAATGAACCACTAACAAAGTGGTTTGGGGGGAGGACTGGAAAGTGGCAGAGTGATAAAAAGCTTCTTTTAAAAGCCCTGGGCTTTTTTTAAAAAAACTTTTCCCCTCACCCAAGCCCCGCCTGCCAGCTGATCGGCACTGGGGTGTGGGGGAACCTTCCTTGTTTCATTTCGCTACCTAATGACACAACAAAACAGCATTTTGTTTTTTGTTTTGTGCCCATCCCTACACTGTACCTATCTCTTTGTTTATCTGGCATCTGTCTGTCTAAGCTTGGAAATACAGTATGTTACAACTCCCAGAACCTATTCACCAGTGTGACCAGTAACTCTGTGGGAGATTGTGGAAGCAGTATTCCAGAAAAAATAATGTTCCCAAGCGCTAGTCCATCTCCCTTATAGCCCAGATGCTTTTGCTATTTAGGAACAGGTAATACAGACAATGTGTAACGCAGAACAGAAATTCAATTTGTTAATTTTAAACTACAACTTTAGAACCCAAAAGCTCCCTTGTGGCCTGTAGCTATGCTAGCTGGAGGATTCTAGGAACTGTGTGGACAGGAATACCCTTTCCAAGTTCAGATCTAAGGTAAAAAAGACAGTTCCTACTTTGCTCACTTTAACTATTTCCAGTTTTGTCAGCCTACTGTAACAAAAGCCACAGTGTGTCTTGTACCTTAAGGACTAATTTAGTTCATTTGGCACTGATTCCTGTGTGCCATCACATCTAATGAAGTGGATTGTCATCCATGAAAGCTCAAACCAAGCTTTTAAACCTAGCAGTGTTTTAGTTGCCAGGAGAACCTTTGTTATTTTATGCACTGTTGTTCTTTCATGAAGCACCAGAGGAACACATGGAAGGCTTCTCTTGTCTTCATTTCAATACACCAGCAGGAGATCAGAGCTAAGCAAGAGATATTACCTGCCATTCTCTGTGAATTTGACTCTTTTTTTCCTTCCTTCCCATTAGAATTTCCCTGTCTTTCACATTTCAGTTAGTAATCATGAGAGGCTGTGGAAGAACTGTAGTTCAAATTACCACTCCTCTCTCTCTCTCTCTCTCTCTCTCTCTTATATATATGGAAGGTGGTGGCATATATATATATATATATATATATATATATATATATATATATATATATATATATATATATATATATATATATAAATGCATGTTAGGGTGGATTCGGGTTTCTTCCCGTGTAGAAATCTGGTTGTTTTGGCGACGTTTCGACAGGTCTCACTCGTCATCTTCAGGCTGGTGTTCTGGCTTCTTTCTTCTTGAAGCAAAGCGTGATCTCAGTTGAAGTCCTTCTATAAATACTGCTGGGGGGTGTGGTTTGCTTGCTCTGTTGCTGATTGTAGGTTCGTTTGTTCTTTTGTGATCTGCTGTGTGGCTGAGGCGATCGTTAAGGGCTTAACTGCTGGTAGGTTAGATGGCTGTTTAGAGACATCCTGTGTGGGTGAGGTGCTGGATGTGTGTCTATTAGCCTTTTGTTTCTTAACGACCTTGGTGATGGGCGTTCTGGCAGCATCCTGGGTTTTGGTGGAGTGGGGTCCTGTGTCTTGTGAATTCATTTTGGTCTGGCTACGTGTCTGTGGTTCCTCCCAATGTTTTTTTGGTGTGTGTAAGTGTGCTCCATGTGGTGACTGGAGTGGGGTGTAGCGGTAGATGGTGCAGTCGTGGTTTTGTTATTGGATGGTGGTTTCGTTTCATCTGTGGGAAGGGTCTGGGTTTGTGTTTGGTGTGGATGGAAGGTGGTGGCATCTTGTGTCCTTTTGGACCTGGTGTCAGTCTTTGTGACAGAGGCTCGTCTGTTGACCAGGGCTAGTTTCCAGATGTCAGGCAAGCGGGAGGTGTCATCACGTTTATTCATGTTGTTTGGGTGTTTCTCTATTTCAATGGCTTCCATGATTATTCGACTGTTGAAGTGTTCAGTTTTGGAGATGAGTTTGGTTCTTTTAAAATCAATTTCATGACCTGTTGTTTTTATTGCTGGAAGAGAGAAGATTTTTCTTCTTTTTTGACTGCGTTCTTGTGTTCTGCGATGCGTGCGCTTATTCTCCTGTTTGTCTGTCCGATGTATGTGGCTGGGCAGACTTTGCATGGTATTTCGTAGACTCCTTGGTTTTTTCTAGCTCAATCTTGTCTTTGGGGTTTCTTAAAATGTTGGCTATTTTTTGTTCGGTGCAAAAGGCTGTCTTGATATTGTGTTTGTGGAGAATTTTGCTGATTTTGTCTGTGGTGCCTTTGATGTAAGGGAGGAGGGCAGTGCCGTTGTTCTCTTCTGTTTCTTGGGTTCTTGGGGGGTGTTTCTTTTTGGATTAGTTTGGTGATGGTGTTTTTTTGGAATCCGTTCGCAATTAAAGCATTCGAGAGAGTGTGTAGTTCAGTTTTTAGGTGGTCTTTGTCAGCAAGGCGTTTGGTTCTGGAGATGAGGGTTTTTGCTACGGAGTTGATCTGTGCAGGGTGGTGGTGTGATTGTGCATTTAAGTAGCGGTTTGTATGTGTTTTTTTCCGGTAGATGGTATGTCCTAAGGAGCCGTCGGGTTTTTTGTAGATTAGGACGTCCAGGAAGGGAAGTTGGTTGTTGGCTTCTATTTCCATAGTGAATTGTATTTTGGGGTGTAGGCTGTTGAGATGTGTGAGGAAGTTGTTCAGTTTGTCTTTCCCGTGTGGCCAGATAACAAAGGTGTCGTCAACATATCTGTACCCGTGAAAATCTACGAAAACAAGTGCCCCAAGCTCTACGGCCTCCCCAAGATTCACAAAGAAGGAACACCTCTCAGACCCATAGTCAGCTCCATAGGCTCACCCCTACAAAACCTCGCCAAATTTCTTGCCAAACAACTCCAGCCCTATGCAGAATCCATCACTTCATACGTACAAAACTCGTTCCACTTCATAGAAATTATAAAGAAACAAGACCTACAACCCAATGACCTACTCGTGAGCTTCGATGTTGTTTCACTCTTCACACAAGTGCCCATTCAAGAAGCCTTGACAGCTATCCACAACAAATACAACCCCCCCAAGCACATCCTAGATCTGACCAACCACTGCCTAACCAACACATACTTCATCCACAATGGACAAAGATACAAACAGATAGAAGGAGCACCCATGGGATCACCCCTCTCACCGGTCATCGCAAACCTATATATGGAACACTTTGAAACCAATGCGTTACAGAAGTCCGAACATAAACCCAAACTCTGGCTCAGATATGTTGACGACACCTTTGTTATCTGGCCACACGGGAAAGACAAACTGAACAACTTCCTCACACATCTCAACAGCCTACACCCCAAAATACAATTCACTATGGAAATAGAAGCCAACAACCAACTTCCCTTCCTGGATGTCCTAATCTACAAAAAACCCGACGGCTCCCTAGGACATACCATCTACCGGAAAAAAACACATACAAACCGCTACTTAAATGCACAATCACACCACCACCCTGCACAGATCAACTCCGTAGCAAAAACCCTCATCTCCAGAACCAAACGCCTCGCTGACAAAGACCACCTAAAAACTGAACTACACACTCTCTCGAATGCTTTAATTGCGAACGGATTCCAAAAAAAAACATCACCAAACTAATCCAAAAAGAAACACCCCCCAAGAACCAAGAAACAGAAGAGAACAACGGCACTGCCCTCCTCCCTTACATCAAAGGCACCACAGACAAAATCAGCAAAATTCTCCACAAACACAATATCAAGACAGCCTTTTGCACCGAACAAAAAATAGCCAACATTTTAAGAAACCCCAAAGACAAGATTGAGCTAGAAAACCAAGGAGTCTACAAAATACCATGCAAAGTCTGCCCAGCCACATACATCGGACAGACAAACAGGAGAATAAGCGCACGCATCGCAGAACACAAGAACGCAGTCTAAAAAGAAGAAAAATCTTCCTCTCTCTTCCAGCACATAAAAACAACAGGTCATGAAATTGATTTTAAAAGAACCAAACTCATCTCCCAAAACTGAACACTTCAACAGTCGAATGAATCATGGAAGCCATTGAAATAGAGAAACACCCAAACAACATGAATAAACGTGATGACACCTCCCGCTTGCCTGACATCTGGAAACTGGCCCTGGTCAAGACGAGCCTCTGTCACAAAGACTGACACCAGGTCCAAAAGGACACAAGATGCCACCACCTTCCATCCACACCAAACACAAACCCAGACCCTTCCCACAGATGAAACGAAACCACCATCCAATAACAAAACCACGACTGCACCATCTACCGCTACTAGCCCACTCCAGCCACCACATGGAGCACACTTACACACGCCAAAAAAACATTGGGAGACCACAGACACGCAGCCAGACCAAAATGAATTCACAAGACACAGGACCCCACTCCACCAAAGCCCAGGATGCTGCAGAACGCCCATCACCAAGGTCGTTAAGAAACAAAAGGCTAATAGACACACATCCAGCACCTCACCCACACTGGATGTCTCTAAACAGCCATCTAACCTACCAGCAGTTAAGCCCTTAACGATCGCCTCAGCCACACAGCAGATCACAAAAGAACAAACGAACCTACAATCAGCAACAGAGCAAGCAAACCACACACCCCCAGCAGTATTTATAGAAGGACTTCAACTGAGACCACGCTTTGCTTCAAGAAGAAAGAAGCCAGAACACCAGCCTGAAGATGACGAGTGAGACCTCGTCGAAACGTCGCCAAAACAACCAGATTTCTACACGGGAAGAAACCCGAATCCACCCTAACATGCATATATATATATATATATATATATATATATATATATATATATATATATATATATATATATATATATATATAGGTTCCTTCCATGGCACCACACAGGAATTGTGTATCTATCTATCTATCTATCTATCTATCTACCTTTGAACACACTCTGCTTCAAGAAGAAAGAAGCCAGAACACCAGCCTGAAGATGACGAGTGAGACCTCGTCGAAACGTCGCCAAAACAACCAGATTTCTACACGGGAAGAAACCCGAATCCACCCTAACATGCATACCTATACCCGTGAAAATCTACGAAAAAAAAAAAAATATATATATATATATATATATATATATATATATATAAAGAGAAACTGATAAGACAATATGTTACAGTTAGGTATGATCTGAAACCAAAAGCCCCCAATTTCAAAATTGTATAAATATGCCAGGTTGTAGACACTATAACATTAAAAATATTATTCAAAACAAAAAATTATTAGTTTTACAGGATGGTAGTGGGTAGGGTCCTTTCTCATAGGAAATTTGCTATACATAACTGAAAAAGGTATCAGTTTCTTGACTGACAATTCAGAAAACGCAATGGTCTAGAATAATAAAAATAATAATTTCATTTCCCATGTCCCTCCATTGAACTCCCTTTGACCTTAAGAGATTCTATGTGGACCACACCTTCCCACTCCAAAACAGCAAGCATGGATTAATCCTTCTTCTCTATCCTGGAGGTTGGGCCACTCTGTTTCTCTCCCCTAACACATGCAAATTAAGCAGACATAAGTTAAACATTAGTATGTACTTGGGACCTGTTGATAATCTCTACGCGCTTTTAGTTTGGAAATGGGAAGTTTATCATAAACCCTGGGGAGATTTTTTTTTGGGGGGGGGGGGTGCTTGGTGGACATTATTCTGGCCATAAAGCAGTTATTGTGAAGAACATCAATATTGAGAGAGGCAATATATTCCAAAACCATTTCATCTGTAGTTCTGGACCATAAATATTATGTGGTTAATTACTATGATTATTATAATGGTTCAGACTATACCTAGAAGAACCTAGCACCAATGATTGGAGCCATGATCATACACATGGCAACAATACTGAGCTTTATTAAATGATGACTTACTGTATTACACTACAATCCCATTCCATCTGATGGAGCAATAACTGAACATTAATTTTCCCAAAGTAGATGCTTTCTTCCAAGGAAAAATGCTTTATTGACAGGTTTAACTTTTAAAATCATTTTGCCCAAGAGGAGACCAGTGAAGAGGTCAAAATTAGACCATAAGGCTTTAAGAAGTCCTGAAGAGAATAGATTGAGTGACATCCATTCAACTTTTCTTTTCCTCTCATCAGACTTAAATTAACAAACAATTCCTGTGTGGTGCCATGGAAGGAATTGAATCAATGCTGAATCAGTGTTGCCTGAACAATCGTATCTCTATTCATCTGCAGAGCGTGGAAATGTATGACTAGAGGAAATCAATTCCGTTTCACATCCCTTTCCCCTGTGAGATATGAAGATTCACTTCAGTGTTGCCAAAAACCCAGCATCGTACAATTGCACCCTTAAAGCAAATATTATGGCTTTAGTGTTCTTGGGAAGAATTTCTATACAAATGAATTATGACTGTCAAACCACTTCCTAGGAAGGAAACATAAGATTATCCTTCTTAAAGGGGGCAATTTCCTGGGCTACTGTATATTGTTTGGTGCCCAAACACTACAGCAAAAATTACTGGCATCTGCCATAATTTGCAGAGCACACAGATGTGTGGCTTAACAGCATCCGTTTTCACCACTCCATACGTCCAGACAGAAATGCACATACTAACAGTTGCATCTGAAAGGTCACTTGCTATAGTAAAAGAAATTCCCTCTCAAGTTGTCAGATTTAGTAGATGAGGTAGGTAATAAGCTCCTGCCACATTTCCAGAAATATCTCGAAGAGAGATGGCATGATGGTGGGCCACGTGATACAATATTTGTGTCTTTTGATACTTATTCCCTGTCCTGGGTCTTCTATTTTAAACAATAGCTGTTGCTTACATAACCTACAGGTGACCCACTGATAGAGTTTGAGATTCCCCCACCACAAGGCTTTTTTATTTTTATTTTTTTATTTGATTACAAATTTTATAAAAGAACAGATAAACAGATAAACAGCAAAATAACACAAGGAAGAGAAAATAACACTGTAAAAGCGTGGGGTTTAGTGATTTCAGCAAGTGATTTCAGCTCTGTGACATAGTAGGCTGGAGACAGCTTCTATTGTAACAACTCTTTATTCAGGGAGGGAACAAGACTGTGGACTGGGGAGAGGGAGCTACATTTATAGGAATGAGGACAGGCTAGGAAAAGATACATTTTGGAGGGAACAATTACAAGCACAAAGCTGCCTTTTGGCGGGAACCAATAGGATTGAGGATCCAAATGCAGGAACTAGAAATAACCAATAGGCCTGTTCCCTTTGGAACAGGAAGGCAGTTACTTCAACATAAGCAATTACAGATAAAAGGAATAAAGATCAATACACAACACCCTGCCCCCCTGGTGGGCACAGCACACGTAATCCTTAAGATATTGTGGGGCCCTGCGACTTCTAATTGATCTCCTGACTACTGGTGTTGCAGGGGCTTGAGCAGGCAGTGTCTGTGGTGGAGAGTCTACTGTAAAAGCTTTGTCTGACACGGAGGGTGTATTAGACAACTCAGTGTCCCTGATCTGTTCCTTGGCACCATGAAGACTTGCAGGAGCAGATTCATTTGCGGAAGCCACTGGTACCTGCATTCCTGGGGCATCTCCGCTCTGGTCTTGCAGCTGTGACTCATTAAAGGGGGTACTGTCACTCTCAGACTGCAATTCCCCCACTCCTGTTCCAACTCTACTGAGCGCTCTGTTGGTCCATGTGCCTACGCCTGACCCTGCCATCTTCAATGGTCACGTAAAAAGAGACTGGCCCAGACGCTCTGGTGATCACCCCTGGCACCCACAGGGGACCTCTGGCATAATTTCTCACCCAGACCAAATCTTCAGGAGCAAAATACCTTGTAGAGTCGCTCTCTGCCTCTGGAGGTGCTCTAGCATTGTGGTTTGGCATTTTTTCTGGGTGGACATAATCCAGCACCATTACCAGCCTTCTACCTAGGAGCAGCTCTGCTGGTGACTTGCCCGTAGTAGTACACGGCGTCGCATGCTGCAAAAACAACATTTCGGGCAATGCGCGTTGACCAGTCACCCTCCATCAAGCGTGCAATAGATCCTTTGGCTGTCTGCACCATGCGCTCAGCCTGCCCATTGGATGAAGGGTGAATGGGAGCTGATGTGACCCCTCTTATGAAATTATCAGCCAAGAATGCCCTGAATTCTTGGGATACAAAGGCTGCTCCATTGTCTGACACAATGGTCTCGGGCAACCCATGGGTTGCAAACAGCTGTCTCAACATGTTGATGACTGCAGCTGATGACATGCTAGGAACCATAGCTACCTCTAACCATTTAGAATACGCATCAACAATAACAAAAAAACCTTTTCTTGGAATGGCCCAGCAAAATCTAAGTGCAGCCAGCTCCAGGGAGTCTGGGTCTGCTCCCACCAGTGGACTGGTGCTCTGGCCACTTCTGGGCGCACTTCCTGACATGCCTTGCATGTCCGTACCCATTGTTCAACATCTTGGTCCATCCCAGGCCACCACGCATAGCACCGGGCTAGCGACTTCATCCTGACCATTCCCGGATGCCCCATGTGAAGCGTATCCAGAACGCTGTTTCTCAGTGGTGCTGGAATGATCACCCTGTCTCCCCACAGGAGACAGCCCTTATGCATGGATAGCTCATGTTGCCTTGTTGCGTATGGTCTAAATTTTTCTTCATGCGGGCCACCTGGCCATCCCCTCCCCACCCAAGTGAGCACACGGGAGAGAGCGGTATCTTTCCTCGTTCTCTCAGCAATTTCAGTAGCCGTCACAGGGCCCCCCGGAAGTGTTTCCAGCATCATCACTCGTTCCGCTGGGGCAGGATCCGCATCGCTCACACCAGGAAGGGGCAAGCGACTTAGCACATCAGCGTGGCACAACCTTTTCCCTGGAACATGGGTCAGTGTATACTGGAACCCATTCAGGAATATAGACCAATGCAACATTCTGGGGGAGAGAATCTGCGGCGTCTGTTTGTTCGGGTTGAACAATCCCAACAATGGATTGTGGTCGGTTTCAAGGAAGAAGTGGCGACCTTATAAATAGTCATGGAACTTTTTAATCCCTGCCACTATTGCTAGTGCTTCTTTGCCAATTTGTGCGTAGTTGCGCTCCATTGGCGACAACGTACGAGAATAGAACGAGATGGGCTTTTCTGACCCATCCACTTCTCTATGGCTCAGCACAGCCCCCAGCCCATACTGAGAGGCATCACATGCCAGGACAAGAGGTTTCGACTCGTCATAATGAGCAAGGACGCTCCTGCTAGTCAGCATGCCCCGTAAGGTGTCAAAAGCCTTCTGCTGTGCCAGAGCCCAACCCCACACCCACTTTATTTCAATAGTCTATGCAACGGTTCCGCTATTGAAGCTTTCTGAGGTAGGAATGAATGATAAAAGTTAATAAGTCCCAGGAATGACTGTAACTCCGTCTTGTTCTGTGGGCGTGGAGCCTCAGTAATTGCTTTAATTTTAGAGTCAGTGGGGTGGATCCCTGTTGCATCAATTTTAAACCCCAAGAAATCCACAGATGGTACCCCAAAACTGCATTTTTCCTTTTTAAGCTGCAGCCCCACCTCTTTAAATTTGATTAACACAGCACGGATACACCCAACTAGTTTCTGGGGGTCTTTCCCAGCAATCAGAACATCATCAAAAAATGGCAAGACCCCTGGCAGACCCCTTAACAGGCGCTCCATTAGACCTTGAAAAATCCCTGGGGCCACACAAACTCCAAACTGTAATCTGTTTACTCTGAAAGCCCCTTTGTGTGTTACGATAGTCTGTGGTTCCGCAGATTGCGGAGTCACTGGCAGCTGCTGGTAAGCTTGTGCCAGGTCAAGTTTGGCGAAAAAATTTTCCCCAGCTAGTTTTGCCAACAGCTGTGAGACGACTGGAATGGGGTATGAATTTCCCCTGAGTGCCTTGTTGATAGTACATTTGTAGTCTGCACAAATTCTCACTTCCCCATTTGCCTTAAGGGGTGTGACGATAGGAGTCTCCCACTTAGAAGAGTCCACAGGTGAAAGAACTCCCTGTTTGACCAATTTGTCCAGTTCCGCCTCAATCTTGGGTTGCAGCGCAAATGGCACTCGCCTTGGCTTGAGTCAGATTGGGGCCACCTTGGGGTCCAGCTCAAAGTCAATTGGAGGCCCTGTATAACAACCCAGTTGACCACTGAAGAGTTCGGCAAATTCCTGGCCTAAAGCCTTGCCCAACTCTGGGGACATTTGGACTGAGTGGAGCCCTGATATACTCAGTCCCAAGGCAGGAAACCAGTCAGTACCCAGGAGACTGGGGCGACTCCCCTTTGCGATCACCAATTTAAGCACGGCCTGCTTCTCCCGGAATTGTACCCTCACAGCACGAATTCCTAGAATGTGGATGCGGCCAGCCGTGTATGATTGCAAGGTTGCTGGGAATGGTTCCAGAGAGGGGAACTTACCCCCAGGGAAGAGCCCCCTTGCAGTCTGGTCTGAGGCAATGGTGAATCCCGATCCGGAATCCACCTCCATGTCGCACGGTTGACCTTCAATCTTCACTCTGACTGATGTTTTGCCTTGCGCCGGAAACTGCATGGTCTCTCCGTTGATCTCTGTGAGATAATTGCAGTCGTCCAGGAGATGAGTCGTGGTGGATGATCTGTGACGCGTTGATCTAGGTGATTCCGTTGTTCCAGCTGCCACTGACCTACAGACCCTGGCGATGTGTCCTGTCTTTCCGCATGCCCTGCACGTAGCATCATGAAAATGGCAGCTTTTCCGCTCATGGTTTCCACCACATCCTGGACAAGCGCCTTCAGCGATCTTTGGCCCATGCATCAGCCTGATGCACCAAGTCAACACCACGGACTGGGTTCTGGCTTGGACTAGCCTCTGGTTCATCGATGGCATGGGCAGCCTCTACCCGCAGCTTCGTGGCCTTGCAACTGGCATTGAGCTCTTCTAGCTCATAATTCTCTGTGGCGGTGGCCTCTTTCAAGGCGGAGGCAAGGGTGACATCTTCCTTTGCCACAATTGCGCCTTCGGGCTTTTTTGCTGCTGAGCCCCCCAACAAATTGATCCAAGAGAGTGTCTTCAAGATGTGGAAAGCCACAGTGCTGAGCAAGCTCCCGGAGTCCTGCCAGGAATGCAGCCACAGATTCTCCGGCTTTCTGCTGCCTTTTCTGAAACTCCATCCACCAAGCCATCTTGGTTTTGGCAGGTGCCAAGTGGCTTGTCAGCCGGGCGAAAATGTCTGTGAGTGATGTCTCACTCAGCTTTGCTGGGGCGAGCAATGCCTTGGCCAACAAGAAGGTCTCACGCCCACAGCAACTCAGGAACATGGCCCTTCTTTTGCTGTCATCAGTGATTTTTTGAGCCACCACGAAGAACTCGAAGCATTCAACATAGTCCTCCTAAGTGTGGGGCTCCAATGGCTGGAAGGGCTCCAAATACCCGTGGACTTTCCATTCTCCTGGCGGGCAGGGTCATCTTCTAAGCCGGCTGGTGAGTCTTGTTCTTCCCTGCGATCCAGACTCTTAGTCAGCGTGATGATCCTCTGCTTCTCAGCATTCCGGATCCCATCCTCGTTGCCAGTGTAAAAGCATGGGGTTTAGTGATTTCAGCAAGTGATTTCATCTCTGTGACATAGTAGGCTGGAGACAGCTTCTATTGTAACAACTCTTTATTCAGGGAGGGAACAAGACTGTGGACTGTGGAGTGGGAGCTACATTTATAGGAACGAGGACAGGCTAGGAAAAGATACATTTTGGAGGGAACAATTACAAGCAATCACAAAGCTGCCTTTTGGCAGGAACCAATAGGATTGAGGATCCAAATGCAGGAACTAGAAATAACCAATAGGCCTGTTCCATTTGGAACAGGAAGGCAATTACTTCAACATAAGCAATTACAGATAAAAGGAATACAGATCAATACACAACAAACGCCACAGGGCTTTTTGCTGTAGCCCAATCCTTTTCCTAAGCCTTGCAAAATTATAGATATTAATTAATGCATCATTTTTCTACCAAGAGTGTTATCCTTTGCATCTTCATAAAGCAATCAATTAGCTCAGAGAGCAATTCTACTGCAACACTAAGTTTTGGAAGTTGGACAGGGACAGCCCATTCAGTTCCCTGCTTACTCACAAAGCTTACTTGGTCTCCTTGGACCAATTAGCATCTCTCAGCTAAACCAAACTTACAGTGTTTTTTTCAAGATAAGGTGGTAGATGTTTCAGAGAGGGTAGCCGTGTTAGTCCCTTCAAGAATTGCAGGCAAAAAAGCAAAGAAAAACAAAACAAAACAAAAGACACAAAACATGCTGCTATATGTCTGAAGAAGTGGACGTGTCCATGAAATGTTACATTAAAATATGAAGGACAAGGTGGGGGAGGGTACCAGGTAAAGCAGTCGTCCACTGTATATAAATAACATAGTGAAGATACTTCGCCAAACACTTAGACTTCTGTTGATAATTTGACGTCTCTGTTGCCATTTGTATACGGTGTGATCTGTGAGAGTATCTTGGTAACCACCCATGATGACACAACTATCTGATTTTTCAGGAGGAAATGTAGGGGGAAATGTAGGGTATTTTTGCAAAAATATTCAATATGTGATTGTAATTAGAAAACACCCAAACTTGTCTGCTATGCTCAACTTGCTATTTTCCAGGCAAGTGCCAAATGCAGTATCCTTTATCCTATGTTTTTCTTTCACGACTACTCAGCAGAAATTTTCCCTAAATCCTTATGCCCTGATCTGATTGGTTTCAGTTCGGGGGCCATGTTAACAGTAGGGATTATATTAATAAAAAAGTTTGAAAAATTAGTATTTGGGCTACACCATCCAGAATCCATTAGACAGAATAATGACTGACTATATTGACTGTGGAATTCTAGGATTTGTAGTTCGAGAAGGTAGCCACCAATCCCTGCATCTTAATAATTATAAATATGTCAGTGTGTGTGCACTGTGCACCTTTAAATGAGGTGAAAGATGCATGTAACTTAGTAGGACATATCTCTGAATCAGCAGTCCAAAGAGCTATATCATGCCAATTATTATACAATATCATTTCTTTATCATTGTCTGAATCCTCTTCCCAAAAATTTCATAGCAACCATAAACTCAATTGACTCAATGACAACAACAACAACAACAACAACAACAACAACAACAACAACAACACATTAATGTAACTCTTTCTTTCTCTACTTCTTTTTTCTCAGCTCTTCCTTTTCTCAGGGTTGCACCTACATTAAACTCCTAAAACCTGTGGAAGATAAAACCTGTGAAAACCCATCAAAGCTTGGAAGAGCACTTTTTCTAAACTGCAGCTTCTACAATGCTGAGCCAGTATTCATTACTATGGTATCACTATCTTTGACATCCTGTGGTTTCTATGCAAACTGTTTGTTTGTTTGTTTGTTTGTTTTTAGCCAGATAGTGTTCTATTTAAAGACTGTTTCATCACTTGAGAGTGAGAATCGAAGACCCCAAAAACTACATTCATTTGATGGGGGAGGGCCAGTGGTCTGAGGCAACAAGAAGTGCCTCAGAAATGGATGGAAGTTCTTGAGCATAGAAGTAAGCATCCTTTGAAATGCTTAATTTGACAATTTCAGACTATTAATCTGATTTACATGTTTTCCTGCTTTACATTCACACAGCACTTCTAGTCAGCACTTTGAGCTGTATCTGGAAGAGTGTTAGAAGTCATAATCATTGATTCAAGACTGGTGACATCCAATCTGAATTTCTTCTTATCTATTTACAGTATTTTGTTGCATGAACTCAAGATCCCAAACAGTTTATAAATGCTACTTGTTTAGTATATGGAATATGTGTCTTAGAACAAGAATTCATAGATCATGGTGGAGAACTCGAATTAGGCCGCGGTCACACCAGCGTTCTCTGCGTATATAAATTTCATGCGTATTTGGGGGGGGGGACGGTCACATGGTTTTTAATGTGCAGTTAGTGTCCGCACTTCTGTGTCATATTTTCCTATTCTGGTTCCGTCTCTGCCTGTCTACTTCACATTTTCCCTTCTTTCTGGCTCTACTTTCCAAGCCTCCATGATGTTTAAGCTGTCGAAAAAGGGGAACAACTGATTTTACTGTGTATTTTCTGTGTCCTGTCATGGTTACAGAAGCAAATAAGTAAGCATTTTCAAGCGAAGTTTCTAAATCCAGCCCCTGACAGTGGTTTAGGAAACTTCGCTGAAACTGCTGTTCCAGGGGCATGGTTGGCTGGGACCAGATTTTACTTCTCTTGACGGTTAGGACGTGATCTTTTTATGCACAGTTAGCTGAAGGGAAACTACGGAGAAAACGCAGGTATGACCGCGGCCTTACTTCCACAGGTTTAGGTCAATCCTACCTTCCTACCCTATTTACGTGTGTTGGAATCAATAAAACAAATCCAAAAGTTCTTTTTCCTGTAGGATTCAGGCTCTTTGAATGACTCTTATGTTTGGTATTTCCTTTTGGGAGGGGGGGAGAGCAAGACAGTGAGTTTGTTCTTGGGCCTGGTTTGTATTTTGTGTGTGACAAACAAAACAGGAAACCATGAAAGCTCCACACCAGGGAATCTCTCTGGCTGACTCCGTAACACTGGGTATAGTTTGATATGTGATCTTGGGGGGATTTTCCTTCCAGGTTTCAAACCAAAGTGGTCCGTGGCAGGTCTTGGGAGATTATCAAATGCAGAGAAAAAGGAAATTCATCCTCCCTGACTGAAAGCCATGGAAGATTTGAGGAGCATATTCCAGTTTCACATCTTTCCTTCTCTGCCTCTTGAAACAGGCAGTCACACATCCCCAAATGAACAGTAATTCAAGTGCCTGTATATTTCCACATTTAGAATATTACTTTACTAGCCATTAAAAGCTGTCTTAATTAATATTCAGGAAAAAAATTGTTCTGACAGTTAGTGAGTCATCAGCATGTGATCCTTGTGCCTTCCAAAAAAAAATTCAAAAAAGCCCCAAATGCAATAAATATGATAAAGAATGATCCCATTTCACCCTGGAAAAATGAATAGGAAAGCATATTTCTGGATTTTTTAGACATCTCTTGAACATGCAAGCCTGAACTTGAGAAGTTTCATCATTTTGCATTAAATGTATTAATAAAATCAGCAGAATCCTTGTACTGCAATCCTGTGAAATCCTGTTCCTCGGTTAGAAGCCTTTTGGAGCTCAGAGGGGTTTGCATCACAGCCAGTGAGCATAAGATTGCAAAGTGGGTACATAGTGTTTAAGGGGCTTAAGTGGAAACATTACCATAACAGTGCAATTAGCTATCCTGTCTACATTGTTGCTGATTTTTTTCAAATTAAACCATGGTGTGTGTGTGTGTGTGTGTGTGTGTGTGTGTGTGTGTGTACTATGCAGACTAGAGTTCACAAAGTGAATCTGCTTTCCAAAAGTAGTCGGTAATTCTAAAAATCATTAGACAAAATAAATAAGTGAATACATACATACATACATACATACATACATACATACATACATACATACATACATACATACATACATACATACATACATACATACATACTCTCTCAAGCCCCTACATTCTTTTATTTCATGTTAAAATATGCACTGATTTCCCTTGTGTACGGTAGTATTATGATTCATCATAACTCGTCCTTTGAAACAATGTTGTGCAAGGCCCCATTGCAATTCTTTCCCCCTTCTCTATTACTCCTCCCGCCCCCTTGTTTGGATAGGTGATTGAGATCTTCTAAGCACCACAACTGTTCCACACCTGCTCCTCAAGTTCAGTGCCTCTCAGCTGATGCCTCATGAGCCTATTGAAGGAAGGACTCAGCCTCTGAAAGACAATCTGCTTGACCCAATGTGAAATGGATTTTACTGGTGTTAGGACACTTGATGATGAAGGAAGGTTGGTATCCATTCCTATCATCTCTGGTTTCTGCCTCTCTGGGAGAGAATGAGATAGAATGGAATAAAAAGTTGTTTTTTTGGCACTTGATGGTTTTATCTCACTTATGCAAGACTTGATCATGGGAAGTTTTATCTATTGTTGCATTTTAGATGGTAAGCAAGGCTGAAAACTAGCTGATAAGTGCCCCTGCAGAAAATATTTATGGCAATTCTTGCTAACGCATTGAATACATTTATAGGTAAATACATTGCTAAAGATCAAAATCAGCTGCCTAGATACCCTAAGAACATCCAATCTCGCCTGATTTCAGAAACTAAACAGGGTCAGCCCTGGTTAGTACTTGGATGGGAGACTACCAGGAAATACCAGGTACTGTAGGCGCCTAGAGTAGGACCTGGCAAGTCACTCCAGTATTCCTGCCAAGAAAACTCCATGGACATGGGGTCATGAAGGGTCGGTCATGACTGTAACGACATACACACACATTTTGGTCTCCTCGTTTGAGAGACTCTCTGTCCATACCCCATAGCAGCAAAAAAAAAAAAAAAAGAGGAGCCACTTAAGTAAATAAAATTCCCAGTAGTGAAGATACTGCTTAAGACAACATCCTGCACGCTGCTGAAGCCAAGGCCTCTGTGTGCATGTCTGCATGTGTGCATGTGCACACACACACACACACACACACACACACACACACACACACACACACACACACACACACACACACACACACACATACAAAGATCAAAATGGATTCCTACTGTAGGGGACAAAATTAGTTCCTATGTTTTCATGTTGCATGCTTCATATAAGCCTCCATTGTAGATAAAATGGAAGGCTCTTTATTTCTCTATAAAATCCTCTCTGACCCTCTGCCCCTTGATTCACCTCAGCCCCCACACGAAATTGTTGAGCAAAGCACTACACGAATTACCCCTACTTCCCGTTTCTGGCTGGCCTGGCCTGTGTGATAAACAGGATGCAGGCAGTGGCCAGAACACCATCTGGAAAAGGGTGGACGAAGCCATGAGCCCCCTGATCCTCGAGATAGCCGCTGGCCGCTTATCGGCACGGCAGACTCCAACTGTCAAAGCGGCTCCATTCAGCTGTCAAAGCCCGCTTCCCGGAAAGCGCACGTCAAAGCCTGCAATACCGGGCTAGGTGGCGCAAGAGAACAATGTGATTGATTGCGTCCTCTAAGCTTATCGGTCTCAAGCATCTGTTAAGTGTTGTGGAGTGGGTGGTAACAAGGCGCACACGCCAGTTTCCTTTGAAGTTTCTTGGGGCTATTGTGAGCATTCTACAGCACCCAGATGTGTCCGGTTTTTTTTTGATAAGGAGAGGGGATGTTGGGGATCATTTTGTTATAAAAACTGTATATGAATTCGAGCTCTTTGCCTCAGTTCTCGAAGCGATTCGACTGGGTGCCTTTTGCTGCAGCAAAATAAAAGTTTTTTCTCCGACCCTCGGTCCTTGGCGTGATCTTTCAACCCTCGACCCCCCAAACGGCGGCACGGGAATCCCCGGGTAAAAGCTTTCATCTGGGGGCTCGTCCGGGATTGCCCCCCCCTTTTTGGGGCGAGGGGTCAAGCCAGGCGAAATCCGAACAGCCAGCGGTGGACGACGAACCAGTGCACACCTTTTCCACTTGAAAAAGGGGTTTCTTTCGTTCAACGTGGTGGCGGAGACGGCTTTCGCTCGGGGAGAAAAACTCTGGCCAGGAGGAGGAGACGTCTCGGGGGGAATTTGGTAAGAGATCGGACCGGTCCAGAGGGGGAGCTTTGGGGGTGAGCCTCTAAAAGCGGGTAAAGGGTAACGGAACGACGGTTCTGTGTTTGTGGGAGGAGCAGGGCATTGTATATGTCTTAACATCCCTTGTGAAGCAAACAAATGTTGTTTGGTTGTTTGGTTTGGGCAGCGGGAAGAAGATCTCGGCTGTCAAAGTAGACTAGCGGAAAAAAGGTTTTTATTAGGTAGGGGTACTAGACTAGGTTGGGAGGTGATTTGAAATGTGGGTGATTTGAGTGGCCACTGACCCAGTGAGTGTGTGAGTGCATGAAGGTTGGAGCCTAGCGTTCTCCCTAACCGGGCGAGTGTGGACACGCGCAGTTCTCGTTTGGGGCGACCCACCGAGTCGCTGTCAGAAGTGAGTGGTGTGTGCATGAAAATTGTGTAAAGAATTAGGAGCGGGTCCAGTGGCTGTGTGTGGGAGAAATATAGGAACAAGGCTTAAATAAAATAACCCAAAAATCAAAATCATGGGCCACAACACCAGCAAGCCCTCAACTCCCCTTGAGTGCTTCCTTTTAAATTGGCGTGCAGCTGTCAAAAATTATGACTTTGGGATCAAAATGAAGAAAGAAAGGATGGAGACTTTGTGTCAACTTGAATGGCCCATCGTGCAGGTAGACTGGCCACCCCAGGGGACTTTTAATGAAAGTATTATTAGACAACTGTGGCTGAAAATTCTTAAGAACTGTCCCGAACACATCCCCTACATTGAAGTATGGAAGGGAAACGTGAAGAAAAATCCTTCATGGATTCAAGTATGTAGAGAATTGCCACCCCAAGCCAAATTGTTGTTGGCTCTGAAGAAAAAGGAGGTTTTAGAAAGCCGCCCCGAAGATTATGATGTCCTTTTTCCACCACCTCCTTATCTGGCGCCTATCCCTCCAGGAAACCCAGTGGCCCCCCCGCCAATACTGCCCTTGCCAGGTCCAGCACCCGCTTCTCCCCCAACGGATGGTGGACACCCTGTGCCAAAAGACCTTCCCCAACCAGGTCCAATGAGTAAACCTCCCAAAGATGAACAACAAGGGGAGAAAGGGGCCCCTAAGAGAGATGAGGATGAGGAGGAAGACGAGAGTGAGGAGGAATTTCGTTACAGAATAAAGGGAAATATAGAGTGGGGAGAAGCAGACCATCAAAGAGTGGCCGATTTAATTAAGAAACACAGAGAATCAGTGATGGAAGTGGGAAACTTTGCATTGGAGGCGGCAGGAGAGCGGAATTGGGCAAAGAGACAGAGGTTTCTCTTAAGGGCGTATGATGCAGCAAGGAGACATGAGGAATTTCTTGAAAATAGGAAAATGGAAGAGCAGGCAAAAGTCATGCCCCTCAGAAGAGTGTACGACCCACTGCCCCCAAACCAACAGGGTCCCCGTACATATACAATGCAACATATCCCTTTTTCCTCAAGTGATATCATAAACTGGAAGAATACCCTTCCGAGCTTGGAGGAGGACCCAGATAAAAACTTTGAAACTATGTCTAGCATCCTCAATGTGTATATGCCCTCCTTTGAAGATGTTCAGCATTTAGTAAAAGGTTTATTTAATGCAGAGGAAACGCGGAAGATTTTCGAGGAGGCTAGGAAGTCCCGTTTAGCAGCAGGAGACACTCCCGCTCAGGCTGAGGCAGCCGTCCCAACAACCACGCCACCCGATTGGGACTACAATGCAGATGCAGGACAAACTGCTCTGAGAAACTACCATGCAGCGATACTTCAAGGCATTAGGGCTGCTGGTAGAAAGAAAATAAATATGTCAAAAGTTAATGATGTGATTCAAAAATCGGATGAATCCCCAGGAGCCTTTTTAGATAGATTATATCAAGCATTTCGAAAATATACCCCGATTTCCCCTGAAGACCCTGGCATGGAGAATATTGTGAAAACGGTTTTTGTTGCCCAAAGTGCTCCTGACATACGAAAAAGAATTCAAAAAGAGGCCAATTTTATGGGGCAAACCTTACAGTGGATGCTCCAGCTGGCACAAACGAAATTTAATAATAGAGATGAGGATCAAAGCCCAAAGAGCAGGGGACAAGCCAGGAAGGTGATGGCTCTCAACCAGGTCCCCGAGTCACGAAACTTCAGTGCCCCAGGGAATAGGAGAGGACCATTATCAAGAAATCAATGTGCACTCTGTGGTCAGATAGGACATTGGCGCAGGGAATGTTTCAGGAACCCCGAAAATCAGAGACGTGGGAGCTTTAATCAAGGTCCACGACGCCCTTGGCAGCCGCCGGCTAATGAAAGATATTCAGCGCCCGGTCCCTTTAACTCTCAACAACAAAGGGGTCCTCAAGTTAACCAAGGACAAGGCAGCCAATTTCAACCTGCAAGTCAGAACCAAGCGCAGCCAGCTCAGGTTCAGCAGGCAACCCAGAGAGGGCAGGGTCCAGCCTGGGTCCCACCGTACCAGAACATGATGGCTCTGGAGGAAGACACCCCGTATTGAAAAGGACAGGGCTTTGGTTCTCGGGAGCCCTTGGTCAGTGTCCAAACCGGGAACGAATCTGTCAGATTTCTTGTGGATACAGGAGCCAGCCATTCAGTAATTCCACAACTTGTAAAGCCAATAGACAAGACTTTTTCAATTAGTGTGATGGGTGCCACGGGAAAAGCACAGCGTGCTTACTTCATGCAACCAGTGCAATGCAAGTTAGGGGGACAGGTTGTCCAACACAAATTTCTACATATGCCAGATTGCCCGATCCCTCTACTAGGGCGCGATTTACTGTTTAAGCTGGGGGCACAGATCACCTTCACTCCTAAGGGAGAGATTCATCTGACAACTGACAGTGCCAGTCCTAGAGGAGAAATGTGTTTGGAATACCCTTTAAGGGAGAGATGGCGCTTGATGGTGGTAGAAGAGGAACCAGTGCAGCTGTCCCAAGATTTCTTGAGTAAAGTTAACCCAGAGGTGTGGGCAGAAGATAACCCCCCCGGCATGGCAAGAAACATCCCTCCTATAGTGATTCAACTCAAGCCCTTTGCAGGACCAGTTTCAGTCCCGCAGTACCCCATTGGGAGAGCAGCAGCAGAGGGGATCTGGGTCCACCTTAAGAGATTGATAGATCATGGCATTCTTGTCCCCTGTCAATCGCAATGGAACACTCCCCTTCTCCCGGTTCGCAAACCTGATGGAACTTTTCGCCCAGTTCAGGATCTCCGTTTGGTGAATGAGGCCACCGAACCTCTTCATCAAAATGTGCCAAACCCTTATACGATTCTGGCTTTGATTCCTCCAGAAGTGGCTTATTTTACCGTTTTAGACCTAAAGGATGCTTATTTTTGCTGCCGAATAGCACCTCAAAGTCAGCACATCTTTGCTTTTCAATGGGAGGACCCCAAAACTGGCACAAAAACTCAATTCAGATGGACGAGATTGCCACAGGGATTTCGAAATTCCAGTACTTTGTTTGGGGGTGCCCTGGCATCAGATCTGGCCAGTTTCCCCCGAAAACCTGGCCAAATAGTCCTGCAGTATGTAGATGACATTTTGGCAGGAGCAGAAACCAAGGAAGGTTGTGAGCAGCTCACAATTGATCTTTTAAATCATTTGGCAGCGGCAGGATACAGGGTGACCAGAAAGAAAGCCCAAATTTGTCAGAAAACAGTGAGGTACTTGGGGTTTGACATTTCGCAACAAAGGCGCCAACTTCGAGATGAGAGGAAACATTCAATTGTCCAGATTCCTGAGCCTAGGAATAGAAGAGAGCTCAGAGGCTTTTTGGGGGCAGCAGGCTTCTGTCGAATTTGGATTCCAAATTACAGCCTTCTAGCAAAGCCCCTACATCTGGCAACGAGAGGCAAGGAGGGTGATGAGTTCTTGTGGGGCCCGGAACAGAAGGAGAGCTTCAAAGCAATCAAGCAGGCTTTGATTGAAGCGCCAGCTCTGGGACTTCCGAACCCGAACAAGCCTTTTAATTTATATGTAGATGAAGAAAATGGGGTGGCGAAGGGAGTTTTGTGTCAGAAGTTAGGAAGCTGGCAGCAACCGGTGGCTTATCTGTCAGAGGTGTTAACCCCAACAGAGCAGGGACTTCCGTCTTGTATGCGAGGAGTAGTGGCACTGGCTGCCCTTTTAAAGAAAGCAGATAAATTCACTTTCGGACAAGACACAAAATGTATCACCAAGCATGCAGTTTTGCCCCTGCTAGATGCCAAAGGAGGGTATCATTTGTCTCAAAGTGCCATGATGAAGTGCCAAAAACTGTTCTCAAGAGCCGGTCTTACTTTTCAAACAACTGAGGGATTGAATCCGGCCACCCTCCTTCCAATTAGTGATCAGCCGGCCACCCATGATTGTATACAAACATTAGATGAAGTGTATTCATCACGGCCAGACCTTCTGGACACCCCCCAGCCGCACTGGAAAACATGGTTTGTGGATGGCAGTAGTTCAATGATTGAGGGGAAAAGACAAGCGGGATATGCAATAGTGGAATTGGAAGATATTGTGGTGGAAGCCAGGCGGTTGCCCCCTGGAACGTCAGCTCAGGTGGCGGAATTAATAGCTCTCACTAGGGCACTGGAGCTGTCAGAAGGAGAGAGCATTAATATATATACTGACTCTAAATATGCATTTCTTACACTTCATGCGCATGGGGCACTTTGGAAGGAGCGAGGTCTGCTCACCTCTGAAGGCACATCGGTAGCACACCCTGAAGTTTTGCTGCAGCTTTTAGATGCAGTTTGGAAACCAAGAAAGGTGGCAGTAATTCATTGCCATGGTCATAAAGTTGGTCCGGGACTTATAGCGCGAGGGAACAGATTGGCAGATCGCATTGCCAAACAGGCAGCCCAGGGTACAACTGAAATGCAGCTCAGTCTCATTCCAATAGACATTTTGCCTCCAGAAACCCCCAGGTATTCGTTGGCTGAAGATGAGTTTGCAGAAGAGCAGGAATTTGACAGGACGCCAGAAGGCTGGTACAAACTCCCAAGTGGGCAATTATGGGTCCCAGAAAGCTTGGCTCGTCAGGTAGTCCAGAATCATCATGACAGTACACATCAGGGTCCTGAAGTAGCATTCAAACACTTGAGTCCTCATCTATACATAGCTAAGCTTCGGCAGCTGGCTTCAAATATTTCACTTAGGTGTGTCATCTGCCAAAGGAATAATCCCAGGACAGGTCCTTTGCCACCCCCAGGGATTCAATATAGTGGAAAGGAGCCCTTTGAAGACATGCAAGTGGATTTTACAGAGATGCCTAGATGTGGACTGTACCGTTATATGCTTGTGTTTGTGTGCACATTCACTGGTTGGCCAGAGGCGTTTCCAACCAAAACTGAGAAGGCTAGTGAGGTGATTCGTTGTCTCCTAAGGGATCACCTGCCGCGGCATGGGATACCCCGTTCACTTTCGACAGACAATGGGCCATGTTTCATTCATCATGTGCTTCAAGGACTGGCTAGGGCATTGCAAATTAAGTGGAATTTGCATACAGCATACCGGCCTCAAAGTTCAGGACAGGTGGAGAGGATGAACAGGACTTTAAAGGGCCATTTGGCTAAGCTTACTCAAGAGACGGGAAGGAATTGGGTAGAAATGCTCCCCATAGCTCTTTTCAGGAGCAGGACTACCCCCTCAAGCAAAACTGGCATTTCTCCTTTTGAGTTAGTTTATGGCAGGCCAGTCCCAATTCCATGTGGCTTACGCCCAGAAAGTGTAGCTTCTTTGACACATGCAAAATATCTCCAGATGCTTGGTCGGTCTCTCTCCTCTTTACACAGATGGACGCTTGGACGATTACCCGTGTCACTACAGGAGCCTCTCCATCGCTTTGAGCCAGGAGATTCGGTGTGGATAAAGGATTGGAATCAACAGCCTCTCCGTCCACGGTGGAAGGGTCCTTATGTAGTGCTGCTATCAACACCAACAGCTGTCAAGCTTGCCGAAGTGAGTGCCTGGATTCATCACACCCGCGTGAAGAGAGCTGCCCCATCGGCCGAGGAGGAGTGGACAGTGCGCACCGACCCAGATGACAGCTTGAAATTGGTCTTCAAGAAGGTTGCATCGGACATAGAAGTGCCAAAGTAAAGTCTGGACGCCTTTGTGTTGGAAGGTGTTTCCACCAGAGAGCTCGATTTTCCTTTCAATATTTGAATTTCCCGCCTCCTAAATTGATCTCTCTCACAAGAAGAGGAGGGAGAAACTGTAGTGAGAGCGGGTGATTCATTGTAGCTGAACCGGTAAGGGCAATTTCCAGTTCGAGACAGTGTTTCAAAAGTGCCCTTTTTCCTTTTACTGAAGCCGCACAGAGCTTTCCTGCTGGTTTCTCGGAGGAACTGCAGCGAGCGAACAGCTCCCCGGTAGCGCAGCAGCAGCTGTCAACGAACATTCTAAGAGCTGTCACTAAGCGTTCCAAGAGCTGTCAAACGCCGAGCGGTTGTCAAAATCCTCTTAAAAGAGCCCCGGATGCTTCAGTGAGTTAACCTCTAAGTGAAGTTTTTCTTTTAAGCCACTAATGTGTGCTTTAATGCCTTTTGGATCTGGTATATTAAGAAGTAAAGGTTCTTTTAGGATGTGTGGGTTAATGACAGTGATGATTTCCTTGTTTCTGCTGCCAATGTGCTTAAGTGCTAGCCCTGAAGGCATGGGAGAGTGTACTCCTTGTATTATAGCAGCAAGCCAAGGCAGTAAAATAGTGAACACTTTGGTCTATTTCACACAGAAACCAGTGGAGTGTAAACAAGAGGGTACCACCTGTCTAAATCAGGACAAGATGTATCACATATGTGAGAGTGAATCAAAAGGTTATCTGTGTTATAAGCCTGAGGTTCCGGTGAGATTTAATGTCACCCTCTGGGCGGGGATGCCAAGAACCAAAGAGCCCAGGAGAGACAACCCTGAAGGTGGTGGGATTCTGTTTTACATAAATTCCACTGTGGTGTTACAACATAGCATCAGAAGAGCAGTGATTTGGTTCAATGCCTGTGATGCCTTAAGCAAAGGCTTAGGAACACGTTGTGGGACAAAAACATGGGCAGCCACCTATAGAGATAGTGACAAATATTTGTGTTACCCCCATGAAGGTGCGAGGGCAGGAAACCCTGAAGTTTGGGCACCATGCGGGTCAAATAAGCTATGTTCAGGATGGGGTTGTGTGTGTGCCTATACAGCAGGGGGCTACCCAGGCTGCCCTCATCTTTCACAATTCAGGAGAATAGGAGGAAACAGAATCAGTTTCGTGATTGGCCATTCACATCCCCCTATCCAAGTGTATGGCTTTGGGATAGATGGGCCTGGAAATGATCCAGTAACTTATTTGACAATCACACGGACAGAAATAAGGGATGGGGAAAAGAGAAGCCATTCCTGGTCTGTGGAGAATGTTGTGGAGAAATTAAAGGATGATAATCCTTATGAGATTTCCCAACAGGCCAAGAATTTGTTCCTAGAAATGGCCCAATCTATAGCCACTGAACTAGGAGTTTCAAACTGTTATGTTTGTGGAGGTACTAATTATGGCGAAGACTGGCCTTGGGAAGCCATGGAGATCTCTCCACAACTGTATAACAACATGTCCAAAATTGGCAATGTCACTAGGAGAACTCAGTCACAGAACATGACATGGACCATCACATCTCATTTAGTGGGTCGTGTCTGTTTTTCCCAAAATGGTACTATTCCAGTGGGCTATCTGACCTGCATAGGAACCTGGGAAAATGGTGTCTGGTACTCCCCTTCCTATGCTCCACAACCAGAGAGGTTTAATGCCACTTTTCTGCCATTTCTGTACTCAGCATCATTAGAACAGTGGAAAGCCCCTCTCAATATGTACTGGATCTGTGGAAACATGGCTTATGAGTACTTGCCCCACTCATGGTCAGGTTCCTGTGTATTGGCATTCATAAAGCCATCATTCTTTTTAGTTCCCATTCAAACACAACAATTTCTGGCAGCCCCAGTCTATGGCCCTCTGAACAGAAGAAAGAGGGATGACACCCCATTTGCAGGGTTTTCGTGTAAGAACCCAGAGGAATATGAAGGGGATATTTGGGACTCACAGAGAATTGTGTGTGTTTATGGCCCAGCCACGTGGGCACAAGATGGGTCTTGGGGGTACAGAACCCCTATATACATGCTGAATAGAATTATTCGTTTACAGGCAGTTTTAGACTTGGCGGGTCAGCGCATCACTACAGCGCTTACTGCCATAGCAGAGGTGACAGATCAATTAAGAACAGCTGTTTATCAAAACAGGCTCGCTCTGGATTATCTTCTCGCATCAGAGAATGGAGTATGTGGTAAATTTAATTTAACAAATTGCTGCTTAAAGATTGACCCCGTGGGCAAGGTCGTGACCCAGCTTGCCACAGAAATTAAACAATTGACTTTTAATCCAACTCAGGAGTGGAAAGGCATGCAGTGGCAGTGGTTAAATGATTTCATGCCACAAACTTGGATGAAAACTTTGGCAGGTGTACTAATTGCTCCTATATGTCTTTTACTGTTTGCTTTAATATGTATTCCTTGTTTGTTGAGGTTTGTGCAGTCAACTGTCTCAAAAGTAGTAGAGAAAGTAACTGGTCCCAAGTTAATTGCAGTCCTTCAGGATTATGAGGCTCTTCGGATGGACGACTCTGAATGAGAGTGTCCTGCAGAAGAGGAGGGATTGTAGGGGACAAAATTAGTTCCTATGTTTTCATGTTGCATGCTTCATATAAGCCTCCATTGTAGATAAAATGGAAGGCTCTTTATTTCTCTATAAAATCCTCTCTGACCCTCTGCCCCTTGATTCACCTCAGCCCCCACACGAAATTGTTGAGCAAAGCACTAATTACCCCTACTTCCCGTTTCTGGCTGGCCTGGCCTGTGTGATAAACAGGATGCAGGCAGTGGCCAGAACACCATCTGGAAAAGGGTGGACGAAGCCATGAGCCCCCTGATCCTCGAGATAGCCGCTGACCGCTTATCGGCACGGCAGACTCCAACTGTCAAAGCGGCTCCATTCAGCTGTCAAAGCCCGCTTCCCGGAAAGCGCACGTCAAAGCCTGCAATACCGGGCTAGGTGGCGCAAGAGAACAATGTGATTGATTGCGTCCTCTAAGCTTATCGGTCTCAAGCATCTGTTAAGTGTTGTGGAGTGGGTGGTAACAAGGCGCACACGCCAGTTTCCTTTGAAGTTTCTTGGGGCTATTGTGAGCATTCTACAGCACCCAGATGTGTCCGGTTTTTTTTGATAAGGAGAGGGGATGTTGGGGATCATTTTGTTATAAAAACTGTATATGAATTCGAGCTCTTTGCCTCAGTTCTCGAAGCGATTCGACTGGGTGCCTTTTGCTGCAGCAAAATAAAAGTTTTTTCTCCGACCCTCGGTCCTTGGCGTGATCTTTCAACCCTCGACCCCCCAAACGGCGGCACGGGAATCCCCGGGTAAAAGCTTTCACTACAAGGAAGACAGGTGGCAGACCTGATGAGGAGAGTTCTGAATTTAATGTACAGTATTCAGCAAAAGAACTAAAAACGAAAATAGGGTTCTTGTCCCTAGGTATATTCAAGGTTTTTGACTAAGTGCAATAGGATACCTTAAAAGTTTTGTGTAGGCACTTAGGGCGTGGTACATACTTTAATCATATAACACTGGCATGTCCAAACTTTGGCCCTCCTGATGTTTTGGACCACAACTCCCAAAATTCTAAGCTTAGATTGCCAATGACAAAGGACTGTGGGAGTTGTGGCCCAAAACACAAATTATATTCCAAGAATAGTGCAGCAGTACCAATTAATGATGGAGTAACTGAGAAAATATCTGTAGGCTGAAGAATGAGACAGGATTGCCCCCTCTCTCCAGTTTCATTTTCACTTGTAATTGCCTCTTTGGCAAATTTAATAAAATAGGACAAGAGAGTTTTTGGAATAGGAGATAAAGACCAGAAAAAAATACAGTACATTTATTTGTAGATGATCCACTGTATTATTAATTATTAAGGATCCCTTAAAATCTACAGAAAGGATTAAATTTCCTTTAAAGCAATTTCCTTTAAGCAGTGGGATTGGTTGTAAATTAGGACAAATCAGAATGTATGTTGCTAAACCACAAGCCTTCAGAGAGAGCTCAGGCTTGATTTGATCGAGGACCCACATTTTTATCTTTCTATCTGTCCAGGGTTTCTATAAAATTCTCCTCCAGCACCACATTTCAAATTAATCATTGTTTCCTGTCAACTTTTTAAAGTGTCCAGCTTTAACACCCATATATGGTTATCAGAAATACAAGAGTGTGGATATTAGTCTTGGTCTCCAGTGACAAATCCTTGCATTTGATTATTTTTTCTAATTCCTTCATTGGTGTCCTTCCTAGTCTCAGTCTTCTTCTGATTTCTGAGCTGTAGAAAGGGAGACAGAAAAATGGTAACTGATGACAAAGAAAAGGCAGAGGTGCTCAATTCCTATTTTAACTCAGTCTTTTCCCATAAGACAGTCTTTGAACCTCCAGACATACAGTAAGTAAATTGCAAGTGGAGGAGTCAGGATTGCAGCTCAAGACAGTCAAGGAACACTATACCATCTTGAACGCATTCAAATCTGCATGGCCAGATGAACTGCATCTGAGAGAACTGAAGGAATTGGCTGAAGAACTCTCAGAACTGCTGTCCATTATTTCCTTGAAATCATGAGAAACTGGTGAGGTGCCAGGTGATTGGAGAAGGGCTAATGCTTGTCCCTATCATGGCAAAACAATTGTGACTTAGTAGTCAATTTAAAATACAAGATCGTTAGAAGAAATGTGGAACAAAGCTATCAATGACAAATTAACTTGTGATTTTAAATAATCAAAGGTGTATATCATTCCAATGATTTTCAAGATATCTGGTATCCATTCTTGGCACATGTATTTGAGAAAGGAAAAGGATATACAGTCATCCCCTGCTTTATTGCAGTTCATATACTGTGGTCCTGGAATACAAAGGCAAGGGCTCCTAGAACAAGCTGTGTGGGCCTGTTTGGGACCTGTTGCACTTACCCCAGGCCTGGCGCTGCCCTGAGCAGGCCTCTGATGGGTTCCTGTGCTGGAAACCACTTCTGGGACCTCCAACAGGCCTAGGAAGCCCCTTGGAGGCTTTTTCAGAGCAACACCAGGCCTAAGGTAGGAAGCTCCAAACAGCCCCCCGCCAGTCCCGATCCGACCCAGTATCCACATGACATGGATTTCCCTTTATCGCGGATTGGGTCAGATCCCTAACCCCCATGATAAACAGGGGACTACTGTACTCCCAGTGAAGATTCAATGTATTTCTGGAGAGAATGGAGGCAACATTATGAAAGGTAATGACAAACAAGTTAATAACAATACAGGCTGTTTGGGGAATATAAAGACAGTCCCAAGGGTAGAAAGTGCACAAAGTCACATAAGATTATGTAATTTTTTTCTTTTCTTTTTCTTTTTCTGTATATTCTGTTTTTTGTTGTTTCCATTGTCCTTTTCTCGTGCTTCCCATATTTGGAATTAATGAGGCTATGTTATGGGATATGTTACAATTAATATTTGTTATGTATAAATTCCTTTAATAAAAATTAAAAATTAAAAAAAGGAATGTGGCTGTTTGTGTCATATGTAGTTTGATTCCTGACCTGCTTAGCGTTCTCCACAATGTGATTCTTTTGTGAACAGGGACAGCTTAATGAAAATAATATTCTCAATTTATTTTTCTTCAGGTTGCCCAGAGGCTTTTTGGGCACAGGCTTCCCACAAATGGAATGTTATTTGTGTTAGTAATATTGAATAACACCTGAAAGAGCACTGGGCAATGTGTGCTGATTTTGTCTCCCTAGGGAAAGGATTCCATAGTTACATCCTTTTCTCAAAATGCCATCTGTTTTACTAGTAATGAAGGGAGGTAAGGGGAAAATGTCCAAAAGCCTGAAGGTTTTCCATTAAGGAATCAAATAGCAGTGCATTTTACAATATTGAATTCATTTGGAAATGCACAAAGACATGGAAACTTTGAATGCTTTGCATGCATTATAATTGTTGACAAAAACCTTGTGATGGGTTTATCTTCATCCTGTATTTTAGTTCCAAAGATTTAAAGGAAAATGGGGCAAATTCAGCATTTTATATTTAAGCCCATTTGGATTTGAATTGCATACCTAGTATATTCCAGAGCCTTTTTTCCATACATCGTTCTATATCCCACAGGGCATTGCTTATCATTGGACTCTTCCATATATCACGGAGTCTTCACAGCCAAACTAATACAAAATCAAGTTAGGGAGTGTGTATCAATATATATTTCTTTTTTGAGGATGTCTTTCATTATTACTGCTTTTGCTTTATTTTGTTTTTGTGTTTTGCACATATCAGTTCCATTGTTTATCGTGAAAGATTAAACTTGGTTTTTTTTTTCATTTTCTTCATTTCACCTTCCCCATTTGTGTCTTCTGACATTTCAAGTCATACAGAAGCCTACTGCAAAAGGCAGAGAGGTGAGGCAACAGAGAACCAATCTGCTCCAAAAGCAACCAACAGTGCATGAAAAAGAAAACTCATCATCAGATCTATGTAGGCAATAGTTTTTATAGAAAACCTCTGGCAGTGCCTGCCCACCCACCCTAGTGCACAATTCAAAATGACCCTATAGCCAAGATACAGTACTTTATCATCACCACTTATCTGTACAAAGCAAAACATGTCTCACCCACCTGCCAATGAATACAAAACTTCAACAAAGCACACCAAAATCTGAGTATGGAAAACAACACGATGAGTTCTATGTCTCATGCACAGCACTGCAGAGGCTCTCTAGGTTCTGGCAGCACAATAGATTAAAGGGCAAAAAAATAGCCAGCCAGCCAGTGGCTGCCTCTCACACAGCAAGCAATGAACAAAACAGCCTCAAATCACACCACCAGAATTCACTTGTAAACAGGATAAATACATTAAGTGGATGAAAATTTAAACAAATCAAACAGAGAAAGATTATTCCTGAATGGCCGATTAAACTCTTAAAATTGTTAGCAAGTAATGACAAAGAACTATTACAATAATCAGTGGAAAATATAAGGCCAAAATTTTAGGGACAACTAGATACCTCTGTCAATAAGATTCAAGAAACAAAATAAAGATGGGCATGAATAAAAAAATGAACTGCAAAATTAATTCAATAATTGATAATTTGTCAATTTGCATTTGTATGAATTGCTAACTCCAATGAATATGAACTGATGAATGTTTAGCAAATTTTGATTCATTGTTGTACTATAAAATGCCCCCAATGCCCCTAGAAACACCATTTTTGCAGGGAATCCTGATTCTTCTCCATGGGGGGCATGGGAAAGCCCCCGCCCCCCCGGTACCTAGAGACACCAAACTTTCGGAGAAACTTTCTCTGACTCTTCTCTAAAATTTCATCAAGTTCAGTGAGGACTGGGTTTCCCCAAGCCAATTGCTAAAGGACACTTTTCTGGGGTGTATAACTCATATGTCTGAAACTCAATATTTACCATACTTGGAGGGATTGTACAGGAAATTGATGGGAGACTTCCTGGCAAATTTTTGTGTCTGGTATGCATAACTCATACATCTAGAACCCAAACTTTACCAGATTTTTAGAGAAGAGTCTGCAGAAGCTTTCTCGCAAATTTGGTATTCCTAGGTTATTTGGAAGCCATTTTATAGGATTTTAAACAAAAAAAAAAGAATTGATGAATGAATTTTCTGGTGAATTGCTGAATCAATTCATCAGAAAAAATGTATTTTTTTGTGAATTGCTGATCTTTCACAATTTTTCTAATTCATCACCATCTCTAAAATCAAAGGAAAATTTATGCCATTATTAGGGATGCCAGAAGAAGTGGTGACAGCTGTCAGCTTTGACAGCTTTAACAAAGGATTAGACAAGTTCATGGAGAACAAGGGTATCAATGGCTATCATTAAAAATCCCTAAGGACAACCTCTGGGTTGGAGGGATAGGCAGGATATCTCTCAATCCTATTTGCGGGGAATCATAAGCAGGTGAAGACATCTGCTTGGGAATACCATGAAGCAAATGGAGAGCTGCAGGGTGAGACAGAATGCTGGATTGGATGGGCTGTGGCCTGTTCCAGCAGGGCTGTTCTTATGTTAAGATCACAATATTAAGAATGTTGGAAGATCAATAGAGGAATATATTAGCAGACTAGAATGAAATAAAGAGAAGATGGGAAAAATATGTGGAAGAGATGCAATGATGACAGGTTCATTTAAAGAAGAAATGTTTGATAAAGAACATATAGAAGTGAAGTCTTCTCTCAAAGTAATTGTAAATGCTACATAACTACTGTAGAAATAAAGAGGTAGGACAAAACATTTACTGGAATATTGCTGTTAGAGTTTTGGTAAATATTTTATTTGTAACTTGAAAGTTCTCTATTGACAGTGTGTGGCTTGCAGTGTGAAAATGTTCACTATGTTCACAGCCCAAAAGGAAGGAAATCTGAATGTTTGCAGTAGATATAGGATGGTCACATTAATCTCCTATACAAGTAAAATGATACTCAAGGCTTTACAAGAAGGACCTTTACCATACATGGAATAAAAAACATACCAGAGATTTCCAGACAAATAGCCCACCAACTCCTAAGATAATGTCTTATGTCCATATTACTGTCTCTTAAACCCTATAGTTTCCACCCTTGGGTAAAACTTAACTCCCAGAAACCCCTGCCAGCACAGCTCATGGTGAAGGCTTCTGAGTGCTTCTGGGAGCAATATGGCAACCCGGCATAATATTTCTCAAAATATGTCTGTGAAGATTCTCAGTCACCCAGGCAAGTTTATCTGAAAATTAAGTCATGACTGATGAAGCTGTTTGGATGAGCAGTGAAACTTTTCAGTCTCTCAAGAAAAGACGTCCAGTTGCCAGGAGTCAGCTACCAGATATTTCTCATAATAATTGGACAACCTATAGTGGTCAGGTGAAGATCACCTCATGGTAGCATCCTTTCTGTAATTTGTGTGATTATTGGGAGTGGGGTGAGAAGGCTTTTTAAAAGAAGGGTGTGCTTGCTTGAGAAGATTTCTCCCAGATGTGTACAAGCAGAAATGGGGAAGTTTGGGGCGGCGGAGTGGGGGGGAGAAGCATCCAATCCTAATTTACCATTTATTCAGCATGTACATAGCAACTGAATTGGTCATGGGAAAATTCCAAAACTTATTTTTCCAAAAATTTGGAGCAAGCATTTCATATCATGCTCTGGCTTCTCTTGTGGTTGTTTCTGTTAATGATCTGGAACCACTGCTGCGTTGTGTGAGAAGCACTCTGAGCAAATACCTCTCTATAACATGGTGCCAGTCTTCACAATGAATTTCCCTCATCCTTGACCACTGTTTACAATCCTGGCATAGACTTCTCATGACTACTAGCTGTTTGGTTTGTATCCAGCACTGGGGAGAGTAGCATGTTAGCCTGAAATGTCATTTTGAACCAGACAGCAGTCATTCTGAAAACCAGATATTTGTCTTCCATCAAGACTTTTTCAACATTTTTCCTGAATCAGATTTCTGGTTTTTTTCACTGAGTGCCCCACATCCAACCCTTGCCTGTCTATGAGATGAGTTCCACTAATTTTTGAAAACAGCCAGTATCATCACAAAATGAATATTTCATTTTGTGGCCAGATCCAAATATTTGAAATCTCTTAAAAGTTTAAAAAAAAAAGGTTAATGCCAAACAATATCATGTTTTCCAACAAAATCAGACCCAGGTTTATATATAAAGTATTGTAAATGTAGACCTTGAGTGTAGATTTGCTTTTCCTTTTGTCAACTAAACCATTTCAGCTAAAGTTGGAAATGTGGTCATATAACACACAAGGTTACATTCTTTCCTTGTTCCATATTTCTGTTTTCCTACAGTTGCAATTCAGCCTGGATTTCTTCTTTATTTTTCTGCAGAGAAAAAAAATGCCAAAGCCAGGCACTCTTTTAAAAAGCAATAACATTAAAGAAAACATATTCTTAAAACCAGCAAGAAGCCGTTTCCAGGTTCTTACCACCTTTTCTCTTCAAATATGTTAAACCTTTGTTGAACAAAACTCATGGATATATCTTTGAACTGGAAATAAATGCTGAATTCATATATGTTTGTGATGAGGAACTCGTAGGATTGCATTCTGAAATTAAACATTCCCTCCCTTCATCCTACAACAGCCAATGCAGAATCATCCAAATTCATGTGGCCACTTCCAACAAGAAATCAACCATCTTGATTCTGTTTACCTTTAGTTTGTCTCCCTATCTGCATAGGGAGAACTTTTCCAAGGAGAAAGGCGGGGTAAAAATACTCTAAAATAAAATAAAATACTGCTCTCCCTTCTAAACTCTTTTTGAGGGGGTGCATATAAAGTCCAAAAATGTAAAAATATTGTCAGGAACCCAGACAAGAATCAGGATGGAATGTCACTAAAAGATCAGAAGACAGGTGTGGCACAAATATGTTTACTTTTACTGGGACACAGACTACATCACACAGTTGCCCATATTCCTAATATTTTATGTTTTGGCAAAATAATTTATTTCTCAACTGAACAACCCATGGAAATGTGTTACTTCTTTTCATCATCATCATCATCATCATCATCATCATCATCATCATCATCATCATCATTTCTATATTTTCATTCCATTCACTTGGAATGCACTGTTGCAATGAAGGAAACTGTGATCTTTTATTTGTAAGTCCTAAACACAGTAGTTAATAACAGGACCTTTCGGAGGTTGTGAATTCCTTCATTCTTAAACAACCTGATGGCACAGTGCCACATAAGTCTTCTCTCATATTATAAGTTCCAAACTCCATATTAAGACATTATTACATTAGAAAGGCCATGAAATAATGTGGCAGCTTTTCACTTCTCCAGACTTTTCATCAGCAGGGGTGGTAATGGTTTGGGTTGAAGTCACCAACTGTATATTTAATCACAGGTTTGGGAACACACATCCCAGAAATATCTAGCCAGCATGCCGAGTGGTCATGGTAGTTGACCAATTCTGGAAACCACAAAAATATTTCTGAAACTTTGATGATGATTGTTTATTTACGGTTATTAACCAAATACAAAAATTGTAATACAATAAAAATATAACATGATAAAACAATGTAAATAATATGATAAAACAGTATAAAATAATATGATAAAACAGTATAAAAATATTACTGGAAAATACGGAGCTTGTAAAAATGACAATTTATGGGTAAAACACTCAAACCTCTATCAGTTATACATCTACGTTTGATCATAGCAGCGTAGCAAAACCTGGCAACACAATTTGTGATCTGAGGGGACGTATCTGAGAGAAGTAGCTTAGCGTAGTAGTTGGTAGGTCTCCCAGGATGTTTGCAAATAATAGGATGTATAAGCTGCTTGCGTAGTTCTTGATAAAAGGAGCAGCATAAAAGAACATGGGTCACAGACTCAATTTGGCTATTATTGCAAGGACATAGCCTCTCTGGGTAAGGGATATTTTGAAATTTCCCATCCAAAAGTTTGGAAGGGAGCACATTCAGTCTGGCTAAGGAGAAGGCCCGGATTATTTTTGTAGACATAGAGCTAGAGAGGTAAGAAGACATCTTCAAAGCATTGTATGTGACTATGCTATTGGTGCCCATTTGGCTCAGGTGTTCCTGGAGATCTAGATCCCATATCCTACGCTTGACAGTTCCGGTTCCGGTTGGGTGCAGTCAACAGCCAGCGGTACGTCCTCTCTGATCCCAGTTTATCTTATTTACTTATTCTTCCAACTTTCCTCTACAATCTCTGCATTTGAAACTTCTGAAACTAATTGACTCCATTTACTGGTTTACTGGTGTTAGTTGCTCTGCCGTGGCTGCTTCAGAGGGCTGCGGCAGCCCTGCTTAACAAACTATTTAACAAGCGTCTATCAACCGTCTATCAAGCCATTTGTCAAGATACTTGTCAAGGCAAAAATCCCCACACATTTGGAGCTAGAATAAACACTGCTATCTCCCTGTTCTCACTGGCTCTCTGCTACTGTGGCCTCTGGAAAACAAAGTAAGAAGTTTGTGCTTCTGAATCAACGTATCTAATGGATACAAAGATGCTGGAAATATTGGACCTCACCCTTTCTCCCCCAGTCCTACACGAGATAAAGAAACATACTCCAATTGTTATCACACCCATCCACACCTCAGTTGGACGAAGAGAAGCCTTACAATATCAACCTCCATCACAGAGCAGAAGCTCTACATCTCCTTCTCTGCCAGGCAGCCCCACGCTAACTGACAACAATGTGCAATTCAAGACAGGTGCTCAGAACACCACGCTGAGGAAAATGCGTCAAGCAAAGATAACAGAATTTACCAAAGAGAATGTGCCTCCCACATGCAATGCAAACTATATATGCGATAGGAGAGGAGACAGACCTTTAGAAATCCCTGGTAATCCCCAGATAGATTTAACAATGTCCCTCTCCAAAGATGACCAGGTTTTTGGGGATGTATCATTTGCTCTCAGCCAACTCAATAGTACAGTGAACACAGACTTTGGAGAGCTAAACATGAACAACTATATGCCCCCCCTGGCTATTCCACCGGAGAACTTTATGAAGAACCTTGAGGAGATTATTCAACC
The DNA here is from genome assembly GCA_037367245.1 of Phrynocephalus guinanensis. Lineage (NCBI taxonomy): Eukaryota > Metazoa > Chordata > Lepidosauria > Squamata > Agamidae > Phrynocephalus > Phrynocephalus guinanensis. The sequence continues at coordinate 131,908,397 of CM074732.1, read as the reverse complement.
AAGAAGCCTGAACAACTCACAATCTAAGCTCTTTAATGTTGAAACACCCAAACTACCTCAAATCAACCTCAATAACCCCGCTCTATCCATAGCAGACGACGTTCATGCCCCGTCCTTTACCTCCAGCCTCACAGCTTCCATCCCCAATGTCTGAAACTTTGATTTTCACATTGAAAGACAGAATGTGAACAGAGACAGCAAGGATTAAAATTAGGCTCCAACCTGGTTTGGCAATGGTTACACTTGGTATTCTTCTTTGCCATGTCCAACAGTCACTTTCTGCCTGATACACATGTTTTTGTCCAAGATAGCAGCAGCAGCTGAAAGGTAAATTGGGGGCCTGGTTTTGCTACTTCCTAAGAGGAAAGCTCCAGGGAGAAAGGAAAAGCCTGTATTTTAGTCACCATGGAAAATCTATAAAATTATGAATGAGTGGGAATGCCCCAGAGTAAGTGGAGTGTCCCTTTTTATGCTGGCATTGATATTTTGGTCATAATGAATGAATTACAAAATTTCAATTGGTGTTCTTACCCAGTTTGAACACCTATTGGTTCTAGGATTTACCCTCTTTTTGTCCGACTCGCCTACCTAATTTTTAGAAACAACATTTTACCATCACCAACTTATTGACTTATTGCCCTAGTTAAGGGGTTTTCACCAGACAGGTGACTTATTGCCCTAGTTATTGCTTTGACTTATTGCCCTAGTTAAGGGGTTTTCACCAGACAGGAGTAAATAGAAATGAAGCTTTTCCACCACATCCATCTATCATTTTCCTTACCAGAATAAAGATTAATTAGAGTTGTCAGTGTACAAGTGAGCTCACAAATGACAATTTCCCCTTTTCACTTTTCCCCTGTCAAAATAAATTGGATAACCATTGCTTAATACTAAGCTCTTGTTTCCCTAACAATAGTCTGAATGCTGGAACTGAAGGGGCTCCAAAATGGATCTCAGAGAAAACATGTGCAACTTGAGAGGGACAAGCCTGGCTTAGTGAACAACATCTCTTCTAAACTGTTTTTGTGGAGCAGAGAAGCCACTAGAGGGATCTGAGAGGCCAGCTCATTTCTAAGTAGCCAGATCTCAAAGCAATATTGGAGGAATCTTACTCATGGAATAACATCAATTGCACCTGTAGGATAGTTGCTGCCTAGTGCTCTTCCCCCTTGCACCGGGCACAATTTCCTGCAACTAGTATTCCCTTTAGAGATGGGCATGAAATGAACAATTTTTCATTTCCATTTTTGTTTTTTCGTTTCGTTACGTAACGAAATGACAAACGAATTTTGTCCCAAAAATGAAACGAAACGAACAGAAACACCAGAAACTTTGTCGTTTGTTTAGTTTCCGTTACTGCTATACAGTGAACTGCTTTAAATGCTAAAAAAAATTAAAAAATTGAAATAAATGGAAATGAAATGGTAATGAAACGGTAACGAAACGAAAATGAATTTTTGCAAAAAATCATGAAAAACGGAAACGAACCGAAACGGACCCTCCAAATCACAAACGACAAATGAAACTCCATTTTTTCTATTCGTGCCCATCTCTAATTCCCTTTATTATGGAGATATATTAGATTCCAGGAGTATGTTCACATCAAGATGGCTGTGATTTGTGCTGGAAATCAGTCAGTCTTACTTTCCTGTAATTCTCTTATTTTAGCAATGAAACCACTCCAAATGAATTCATAGGACCCCTTTTCAGAGGAAAATGTCACCACTTGGTACTTTAGCTGGTACTGACCTAAGCAGATGATTCTGTTGGAGCTCTGTTTGCTCTCTGGAAAAGGGAAATGGCCAGGGCCATTGACATGATTGCTCCTAAGTGTCCCCTCCTATGAAGCAGAAGGCAACTGGACAATACTAGGAGTGAGAAGGATCTTGGAACTGTAGCTTACAAGCTGAAAATCAGCCAGCAATGAACTGTGGCTGCAATAATTATTAGTTCAATTATAATTATAAATAAGGCAACACTATCTGATTGCTTTTATTATTATCAATTATAATGAGACTATAAGTTCAATTAATTGAGTATTTCATTTCATTTTATTTCATTTTATTCTGCTTATTGGCTTAGAATAGTCAACTCGTTTTATATACATCTTTTTTCCTAATTATATTGTTGTTTTTTCTTTAATTGCTCCTGGTTGTTAACCTCCTGGAGTTCCCTTGGAAAATGGGTGGTATAGAAATAAATAAATAAATAAATAAATAAATAAATAAATAAATAAATTCAAGTGTCTCTTTGATTTCAAATTCAGACAAAAATCCAAGAAAGCTTCCTTAGGAGTTGGGTATCCATAATCTTCAATAGCAGCCCTGGCCTCTTTAGTGCTTCTGCTCTTTCTAATTCACAAATTAGATACTCACAGCCCTTCTCTTTCCTAGTCCCACCCCTTTAGGTTGAACAAATAGTTCATAGGGGTTATATGAGCAAAATGTCATATACAGTGGTCCCTCACACGTTCGTGGTTCATATACTGCGATCCCACTACAGTATATGAAAAAAGGCCCCCTTGGGTAAGGGGGATGGCCTGTTTCAAGCCTCCCATACTTACCCCAAGCCTGGCACTGCCCCAAACGAGCCTGTTAGGGCCTTCTGGGGCCTTCTGGAGGCCCTCATAAGACTTCCAGTTTGCAGATAGTCATTTCTGAGGCCTCCAAGGGCCTTTCTCGGCTCCAGAAGGCCTGTTTGGGGCAGTGCCAGGCTGGGGGTAAGTAGAAAGACCCCCATCTAGGCCAGCCAGGCCAGACCTGACCTGCATCTGCATATCATGGATTTTCAGTTATTGCGGGTTGAGTCCCCAACCCCTGCGATAGGCAGGGGGTCACTGTACTCCTCCCATTGGTATACATAAATGTTTTGATCACCTGTTGTCACCTTGTGGTGTGCCTAGATAGGCAGGCACCTACATCCTCTCGGTCTCTCCCAAATGTACACATTTTAATGTGAAGAAATGGAGAAATGTCACCCTGGTCACCCTGCCTGCTGAAGCCTAAGAAAAGCTGAGATGAGGTTGAGAAGAAAGCCTTTCACCCTGTAGTCATCACCACGTATATTGCTTCTTTATTCCACTAGCCAACAGCAGCAGGAAAACAGCAATCTCATTTGACTAGATGCAATCACTTGGGGACAGGAGGGCGCTTAAAATGGCATAAATTGAGTATAGGATTGCATTCTAATTAATCAAACCCAAAAGCTACAGATAGATATCACCTTTATGAGGACCCACCAAGACCCCCTGTTCAATCCTTCAAAAAAATAAAACCCCTTCAGCTGATGAATGTATGATATGGCTTCTATATGATTCACAGTTCAAAATGTTGGAAGAGGGAACTGACATTACCTGGGAATATGTGTCCCAAGGAGGAAAAAAAAGAGATGCCGAACTTTACTTGGCAAAGGCCAGCCTGAATGTTGAGGATGCCACTGCAAGCAGTCAAGATGACCTATATACAGTACATTCCTCTTGCAGCCACTACCATCCACAAAGATCCGCCAAGCAATGGAAAATCCTAGATCTAGACTCCTTTTCCCCCCCATTAGTTAACCACCTCTTACTCAAATGCAAACTTATGTTGTTGTTGTTGTTGTTGTTGTTGTTGTTGTTGTTGTTGTTGTTACAGATTTTAGTTATTTGTTTATTTAGATAATTTTTATTCCACCTTTCCCCTTGGAAAAGGACCCAAGGCTGCTTACAGTAATGAGGGACAATATACAGTTTAATACAATCAAGACATATTCAAGTATGAGAACAGGGAATTAAGGAACAACATAAGGCTACAAGAAAACACGAGCAGTTAAAGAGAGAGTAAAAACTCCATATAAAGTTATGAGGGACGGAAACTAACATTGAAAACTTAGTGTCAATGCAATCACACAAGGTTATAAGTAGTTATAAGTGAGCTTAGGGCTCAATCACAACATCACCTAGGCTTCTAAATATCCCTAGAAAATTCAAAAGCAAGCATTCATTTTTCTAAAATTTTGGCTGGCCATAATAAAGTTACTGCCTTCCTGTGGGATTTTGTTTTGTGCTCCTTTTATGAACCAATTGCCTTTAATATCATATTTAATATTTGGCTGCATTCTATATAATAAATAGTCCATATGCTCTGCTTCAATACTTAATAGTGCTGTATTTAACAGTTTGGGCATATAAAATCATGATAAATTTGTTGGTTCCCTTTTGATTTAAATTAAATTTGTTGTTCCAACATAAGACCATTTTCACAATCTAGCTCTAATCCAGTGACCCCAGATACTCCATTGTAGAAAAAAAGGAGCATATAAAAATCTCTGTCAACATCTCCTTGCATAAAATGAAGGGTGTGCTTATTTTACCTTATCCTTTTAGAAAGTGTTTTTTTGGATAGAGGGAGCCATATTTCACAGCAGAAAGTGTTTCAGAAAATGTCATTTTAACTGTAGACTCTTTCCCACTGTCAGTGTCCCAATCCAAACTGTGAGATGTGCACACATCCCGTCTCATAATCTCATAGTCAGCTCTAAAGTCTGTGGTGAAGCAGTGGCACCAACTGGTAGTAGTGACAAGCCAAGTATTTCAATTATTAAAAACAACACAGTTTTCCACTTCCTGCAATCAACTATATTAGTGATGGGCTCTGGTCATGTTAGCTATACATTATCCCCAGTAGCATGGTTATATATATCAAATGATGAGGAACACAGATGGGAGAGGATCCTACTGCCTTAATGTATTTCTATGGGTTTTCAATGGACATTTGGTTGACCACTGTGTGAACAGACTGCTGCTGAATGACACAAGCCTTGGCCCTTTGGGCTAACCAAGTATGGATATTGGTTTCTACAGAATTCTTCAATGTGTACTCTAATTACATATTTATGACCAGCCTGCAATCTAAGATATTATCGACACATTTTACCTAAGGTCACCCAGTTGCTTATAACTGATAATCAACACATAATATTATTTGTTCTATAAATTTACTTTTAAAGCAATGCATAGCATAGTTTAAAAGGCATGTACCCAAAAGCAAAGATGAGAAAAGCTACTTTGATGGATGAGCTTTCCCAAAATCTCATGATAAGTAAATTTTAAAAAGGAGATTTTCCTATAGTTAACCTGGATAAACACTAGTTTACATGTGTCATAATGGGCACTCATGAGTGTGGAGGAATTGCAATCTAGTGTTTGCAATTAAATGTGCTGGCATACCAAAGACATTCATGCTGTGTTCTAGGATGATTGCATATGAATAAACACCAACTATAGTTGACTAATGACCAGGGGAAGGAGAGCCCAAGAGGCAGGGTTGAACAGATATGTTAAAAAAACCACAGTTGCTTTAAGTCAAAATTTAAAGTTTTAGCAACAATATATATATATATATATATATATATATATATATATATATATATATATATATATATATATATATATATATATATATATATATATATATATATATGTTTTCGTAGATTTTCACGGGTATAGGTATGCATGTTAGGGTTGATTCGGGTTTCTTCCCGTGTAGAAATCTGGTTGTTTTGGCGACGTTTCGACGAGGTCTCACTCGTCATCTTCAGGCTGGTGTTCTGGCTTCTTTCTTCTTGAAGCAGAGTGTGATCTCAGTTGAAGTCCTTCTATAAATACTGCTGGGGGGGTGTGGTTGCTTGCTCTGTTGCTGATTGTAGGTTTGTTTGTTCTTTTGTGATTTGCTGTGTGGCTGAGGCGATCGTTAAGGGCTTAACTGCTGGTGGGTTAGATGGCTGTTTAGAGACATCCTGTGTGGGTGAGGTGCTGGATGTGTGTCTATTGGCCTTTTGTTTCTTAACGACCTTGGTGATGGGTGTTCTGGCAGCATCCTGGGCTTTGGTAGAGTGGGGTCCTGTGTCTTGTGAATTCATTTTGGTCTGGCTGCGTGTCTGTGGTCTCCCAATGTTTTTTTGGCGTGTGTAAGTGTGCTCCATGTGGTGGCTGGGGTGGGGAGTAGCGGTAGATGGTGCAGTCGTGGTTTTGTTATTGGATGGTGGTTTCGTTTCATCTGTGGGAAGGGTCTGGGTTTGTGTTTGGTGTGGATGAAGGGTGGTGGCATCTTGTGTCCTTTTGGACCTGGTGTCAGTCTTTGTGGCAGAGGCTCGTCTGTTGACCAGGGCTAGTTTCCAGATGTCAGGCAAGCGGGAGGTGTCATCACGTTTATTCATGTTGTTTGGGTGTTTCTCTATTTCAATGGCTTCCATGATTATTCGACTGTTGAAGTGTTCAGTTTTGGAGATGAGTTTGGTTCTTTTAAAATCAATTTCATGACCTGTTGTTTTTATGTGCTGGAAGAGAGAGGAAGATTTTTCTTCTTTTTTGACTGCGTTCTTGTGTTCTGCGATGCGTGCGCTTATTCTCCTGTTTGTCTGTCCGATGTATGTGGCTGGGCAGACTTTGCATGGTATTTCGTAGACTCCTTGGTTTTCTAGCTCAATCTTGTCTTTGGGGTTTCTTAAAATGTTGGCTATTTTTTGTTCGGTGCAAAAGGCTGTCTTGATATTGTGTTTGTGGAGAATTTTGCTTATTTTGTCTGTGGTGCCTTTGATGTAAGGGAGGAGGGCAGTGCCGTTGTTCTCTTCTGTTTCTTGGTTCTTGGGGGGTGTTTCTTTTTGGATTAGTTTGGTGATGGTGTTTTTTTGGAATCCGTTCGCAATTAAAGCATTCGAGAGAGTGTGTAATTCAGTTTTTAGGTGGTCTTTGTCAGCGAGGCGTTTGGTTCTGGAGATGAGGGTTTTTGCTACGGAGTTGATCTGTGCAGGGTGGTGGTGTGATTGTGCATTTAAGTAGCGGTTTGTATGTGTTTTTTTTCTGGTAGATGGTATGTCCTAAGGAGCCGTCGGGTTTTTTGTAGATTAGGACGTCCAGGAAAGGGAAGTTGGTTGTTGGCTTCTATTTCCATAGTGAATTGTATTTTGGGGTGTAGGCTGTTGAGATGTGTGAGGAAGTTGTTCAGTTTGTCTTTCCCGTGTGGCCAGATAACAAAGGTGTCGTCAACATATCTGAGCCAGAGTTTGGGTTTATGTTCGGACTTCTGTAACGCGTTGGTTTCAAAGTGTTCCATATATAGGTTTGCGATGACCGGTGAGAGGGGTGATCCCATGGGTGCTCCTTCTATCTGTTTGTATCTTTGTCCATTGTGGATGAAGTATGTGTTGGTTAGGCAGTGGTTGGTCAGATCTAGGATGTGCTTGGGGGGGTTGTATTTGTTGTGGATAGCTGTCAAGGCTTCTTGAATGGGCACTTGTGTGAAGAGCGAAACAACATCGAAGCTCACGAGTAGGTCATTGGGTTGTAGGTCTTGTTTCTTTATAATTTCTATGAAGTGGAACGAGTTTTGTACGTATGAAGAGATGGATTCTGCATAGGGCTGGAGTTGTTTGGCAAGAAATTTGGTGAGGTTTTGTAGGGGTGAGCCTATGGAGCTGACTATGGGTCTGAGAGGTGTTCCTTCTTTGTGAATCTTGGGGAGGCCGTAGAGCTTGGGGTATCTGGAAGATTTCTCTCTGGGGATGATGCTTGGCTTGATTTCTTCACTTAAGGGTGAGGCTTTTATTTTGGCTTTGGTGGTTTTTTCCAGGTAGGTGGTGGGGTCTGTGTTCAAAGGTATGTAAGCAGGGTTTTGTAGTAGGTTGGATAGTTTGGCTTGGTAGTCAGATGTGTTCATCACCACTGTGGCATTGCCTTTGTCTGCTGGGAGAATGATTATGTTGTTGTCTTTCCTCAGGTTGGTGAGGGCTTTTTGTTCTTCTTTGTGTAAATTGCTTCTGGGTGGTTTGCTGGAGCAGAGGATATTGGTGACTTCGAGTCTGATTTTGTTGGCTTCATCTGGGTTGATTTTGGTTAGGCTGGCTTCCACTCCGCATATGATGTTTTCAGTGGGGATGTGTCTGGGGGCGACTGCAAAGTTGAATCCTTTGGACAGGACTTTGGTCTCTGCGATGGTGAGTGTCCTGTCTGATATGTTGTGAACTGTTTGTTTCATGGGCTGTTGTGGGGGGTTGGGCTTCTGGCGTTTTTCCAGTTTGTGGAGTTTGTTGGTGTGTGTGTCTGTCTTGTGGGAGGTCTCTGTTTCAGCTCTCCAGGCGGCGAGTTGCTTGGATTTGTTCCAGAGTGTTGGGTGGATTTTGTTGCTGAGTTTGAGGTGGAGAGTGAGTAGGTCTCTGTTGGTTTGATCTAGTAGGTATCTTTTCTTGTGTAGTTCGTTTCTGATTAGGGCTAGTTCTGTTCTTTTCAGGATCCTTTCGCTGGATGGGGTTTTTGAGTGGAATTTCAGTTGGAAGCTTGTGGGGATCACATTTTTATCTCGGCAGTTGCGTAAGAATGCAATGTCACATAAGATGGTGGCTCTTCGGACTTCTAGTTTCTCGTAGGTTCTGGTCAGCTGGAAGGTTTCCTCCCCGTAGAGGTCGGATATTTGTTTTCGTAGATTTTCATGGGTATAGGTATGCATGTTAGGGTTGATTCGGGTTTCTTCCCGTGTAGAAATCTGGTTGTTTTGGCGACGTTTCGACGAGGTCTCACTCGTCATCTTCAGGCTGGTGTTCTGGCTTCTTTCTTCTTGAAGCAGAGTGTGATCTCAGTTGAAGTCCTTCTATAAATACTGCTGGGGGTGTGTGGTTTGCTTGCTCTGTTGCTGATTGTAGGTTTGTTTGTTCTTTTGTGATTTGCTGTGTGGCTGAGGCGATCGTTAAGGGCTTAACTGCTGGTGGGTTAGATGGCTGTTTAGAGACATCCTGTGTGGTCATTTTAAGAAACCCCAAAGACAAGATTGAGCTAGAAAACCAAGGAGTCTACGAAATACCATGCAAAGTCTGCCCAGCCACATACATCGGACAGACAAACAGGAGAATAAGCGCACGCATCGCAGAACACAAGAACGCAGTCAAAAAAGAAGAAAAATCTTCCTCTCTCTTCCAGCACATAAAAACAACAGGTCATGAAATTGATTTTAAAAGAACCAAACTCATCTCCAAAACTGAACACTTCAACAGTCGAATAATCATGGAAGCCATTGAAATAGAGAAACACCCAAACAACATGAATAAACGTGATGACACCTCCCGCTTGCCTGACATCTGGAAACTAGCCCTGGTCAACAGACGAGCCTCTGCCACAAAGACTGACACCAGGTCCAAAAGGACACAAGATGCCACCACCCTTCATCCACACCAAACACAAACCCAGACCCTTCCCACAGATGAAACGAAACCACCATCCAATAACAAAACCACGACTGCACCATCTACCGCTACTCCCCACCCCAGCCACCACATGGAGCACACTTACACACGCCAAAAAAACATTGGGAGACCACAGACACGCAGCCAGACCAAAATGAATTCACAAGACACAGGACCCCACTCTACCAAAGCCCAGGATGCTGCCAGAACACCCATCACCAAGGTCGTTAAGAAACAAAAGGCTAATAGACACACATCCAGCACCTCACCCACACAGGATGTCTCTAAACAGCCATCTAACCCACCAGCAGTTAAGCCCTTAACGATCGCCTCAGCCACACAGCAAATCACAAAAGAACAAACAAACCTACAATCAGCAACAGAGCAAGCAAACCACACCCCCCAGCAGTATTTATAGAAGGACTTCAACTGAGATCACACTCTGCTTCAAGAAGAAAGAAGCCAGAACACCAGCCTGAAGATGACGAGTGAGACCTCGTCGAAACGTCGCCAAAACAACCAGATTTCTACACGGGAAGAAACCCGAATCAACCCTAACATGCATATATATATATATATATAATGAGATATATATATATATATATATATATATATATATATATATATATAATTATTTAAATCAAAAAATCAAATCCACCCTGGATTTGACTGTGAGCTGTTCAAGTCAATGAGCTGTTTGTTGCACATAGAAGGTTTTTCACAGGATAGATCTGACCTACCAGTTCCTCCATCTCTCTCTCTCTCTCTCTCTCTCTCTCTCTCTCTCTCTCTCTCTCTCTCTCTCTCTCTCTCTCTCTCTCTCCTTTTCTGTGCCTACCTGCAGTTGAATGGCACCTTACAAAATGAGCAGATTGTCCCTTTCTGTCTGATCTCTATGTAGACAGGAACATAGAGTCCTGATTAGAGATGGGCACAAAATGGAACAATAGTGTTGCAGTAGTTTCATTTTGTTTCATTTGTAATAAATTTTTAAAGTAGTTTTCTTATGAAATGAAATGAAACAAAGCACTATGCTCCCCTGGGTCCTAAAGACCAAAATGGCAGGGGAGCTTATTCAAGCAATTCTAGGTAACCGTCTGAAATTTGCAAAGGTTTGGGGTTCAGGGGGCAGAGTTATTAAGGTCCAAAGGGGGTGCCCTTAGGAAGAATTCTTTCTAATAGGATTCAGAATGGAAGCCTAGCCACAGCTCACCTGCAGAAGCCAAGCCGCAGTGGTGCTAATCACCTTCCTGCTGCAGCTTGGTTTCTTAATCCAATTAGAAAGCATTTTTTCCTAGGGGCAACCCCTTTGGACCTTAATAACTCAGCCCCTGAAACACAAATCTCTTCAAATTTCAGCGGCCTCCCTTAATCACTTCCATGCCATTTCCTCTAGGATGAATCTTTTTTTAATGATGTCTGGAAGTTGAGTCATGGCTACTGGACTTCTTTTTGAGAGATAGAAATGTTTCGCTGTTCATCCAAACAGCTTCATCGGTTCATGTTTGGATGAACAGCGAAACATTTTTATCTCTCAAAAAGAAGTCCAGTAGCCATGACTCAACTTCCAGATAAACTCACCTGGATGACTGAGAATCTTCACAGACATTTTTTAATGATGCTTCGTCATGAAACAAAACGTGTTCTACTATTTCATTAGGTAACAAATAGGTGTGGGCCTTTCATTTTGGAATGGGTCCAGTTCCGAAATGAAGAATGGCAGCCCAGGTGCTGTTCAGACCTTGTACCCACCCTCCAAAACAAAATCACCCATTGACTTACCTTGGTTTAACTTGTGTGGTGTGATACTCCAACCAAGAAGTAGACTCCAACATGTCATCATTCCTGCTCCCTGGTGCTGGCCAATCAGACAGGGAGGTGGGATGGTGCATGTCTTTGCCAGCTCCTGATTGGCCAGCACCAGGGAGAAGGAATGATGATGTATTGAAGGCTATTTCCTGGTTGGAGTATCACCCCGCACAAGGTAAACCAAGGCAAGTCAATGGGTGATTTTGTTTTGGAGGGTGGGTACACGTTCTGAACAGCACCTGTGCTGTCCTGCTTCATTTCGGAACTGGATCCATTCCGAAACGAAATGCCCATGCCTAGTAACAAAGTATTTTGTTACCTAATTAAACAACAAAACAGTTTCATTTTTTGTTTCATACTCATCTCTAGTCCCAATGCCTCTTCCCCCTCTCAACCTCCCTTATGTTGCAAATTTTAAAAAAAAACAGTAAACTTTTGTTAAATGATTAGATTCACTGTATTTTTAAAGAATCATAATACTACTAATCTTTAAAGTCAACATAAGGAATTGTCATGTGGTATGACAGCAACCATCAGAAGACAATGAGAAACAGGAAGTTGAAGTCAATTTTACAAAGTAATGTGTGCATCCCTGACCACTCTGCTCTGGAATGGTAAGTTACCCAGTTATTGTCATAGGTAGAGATGGGCACGAAATGAACTTTTTTAGTTTCCATTATTTGTTATTTGTTTCATTACGTAATGAAACAAATAACGAACATTGTGATGAAATTGGAACGAACTGAACAGAACCATGAAAATTAGGTTTGTTACATTTTGTTTTTCGTTAATGGTGACACGCAATGAAATGAGCCGTTTTAAATGTAAGAAAATGCCCTGGACATCCATAAAAATGCAGCGATAATTATTTATACTGTCTGATAATACCTACCAGAGGGGTGGGGGCCTTAAAACATTTGTTTTTGTCTTCTCCCATCGCAATGTATTTTTCTTTTCCTTTTAAGGATGACAAAATGGATGTCGCCAGCCACAAAATGGAGGCAAGCTGTGTGATGGGATCATGTAAATTCTTGGACAACTTCAACCAATAGCATGCCCAGGTTGCAGACTGGGCAGGTCTGACAGCCATAGAGGGCATAAAAAGCTCTGGCAGCCCCTGTCCTCCTTGCAGTCTCTGGTGGGAGTTAGGTTGGGATTGCTGTCTCTGCGACTCGTTATTTTCACTTTAGGCCAGCCAGGCAGGTGTGTCTCTCTGCGTTCCTGCCAGCTGCAGCCTGGCTCTTAGGGGAGAGAAAGAAGAGATTTCTCTCTAGCTTCAGTTCTGCAGCCTCCCTGTGTGCATGTGTGCGTACCTCTCGGTGAGTACCCTCCCCTGCACCACAGTGCAGTCACTCTGCAGTTGCCTTGTACCCTGGGCAACGCCCGCCACTGCCTTTGCAGCCTCCCTGCGTACCTAGTCTATACTGTGTCTCTGCCAGCATCAATTTTTTTTAGTGTTTTCCCTCTGGTCTGGGGATGTCCACACATGGAAATGCTTTAGAAATCGCACAAAAAGTGGGTAAAAATGAAAAATGAAAAACAAATAAACAAAAACAAGTATTTTTCAAAAATTTGCAAAAAGCGAAAATGAACCAAAATGGACCCCTCACCAAAAAAAAAAACCAAAACACCATTTTTTCGATTCATGCCCATCTCTAGACATAGGTAGGCCCTTCTGATGAAACTCGGCAGAAACAGTGTTAGCCCATTGAAGCAGAAAAAGCTAAGTAGATATAACCCTGATTGGCTGGCCATATGTGATGGACATCGCAATGGGCCCTCTCAAGGTCCTTTTTCTTTACCAAAAAGAGTTTTTCAAGTTAAAAAAATGACCACTAGGCTTAAATTTAAAAACAAAACAAAAACAAGAGCCACACGATTATTTAAAATTTATTTAAAGAATCAACTGCTGCTGATATAATCAGTTTTAATCAGAACAAACAAGCAACCCACAGAAAATGTGCCAAAGGAGCTTGGAATAAATACAAAAAGAGTGAAATACAAAACAGTGAAATGTGTCATCATAAACAGACTCTAATATGCTGGCTCCCATTTTCATGTGTCACTGTAACTCAGTGTATTACACCATGGATTGTGTGCACTGCCTTTCTTCTTGACACAATATATCTGGTGTGTGGCAATAGGACCACCTCACAAAAAAATCACAAGAGGACAGAATGAGTCTGTGACATTGTTCCTTCATGGACATACTCCATGGGGACTGGAAGAGAAATAGTCAAAGTTAAACTGGGAGTTTTTAATTGCTGAATGCACCACACCACATGCATCTGTCACTGTGTGAGATGCACAGATGAAAGAAGGTTTTATAACAAGAGGAAAACAGCACAAATACAGTAAATGGGAGAACAAATTTTCAAGCATGCTTGCAGTGTCATGCAGACTAGTAATTTGCACTGATTTTCAAAGAAAGGAAGGTTGTATTTATTTCCAATGTCCTGATTTCGGCATCCAGTTCTACATTCTACATTCCTGATTAAATGCTTATTACACTGTGATTATGCCAACTGATACCTTGTATGACACACTATTCTGTATTTATGGGATATCTGAAAATTCTCAAATAATTTTTTGTATCTTGTATCATTTTTTTGTATCTTGTATCTTTCCATCAGGTTAGGGGTTGGATTGACAAACAGACTAGCTTGGGCATAACTCTCTATGAACTTCCATAGCTATATGTTTACTCTACACTTAGTGCAATACGTTTTCAGCCACTGCATTGTACCATAATAGTTTGGGGCTAAATCTTTTCTTTTCCCAACTCAGTAACTCTAAATATTTTACGGGTGGATGAGATGTATGGTGCATTCTAATGATAGAGCAATCAATTTTACAAAGGTTAAGCTAATTCCATCCCTATCTTCCTCATCTTCTGTGGAGAAGCAGGTTGTGCTATCCGTTTAATTCAATACTGTCAGAGTGAAAAATGTTCTGAGCACGCTAAATCCATGTGGATTTATTAGCCTCGTAGTGCAGTGGTTAAGCACCTGTACTGCAGGTAAAACTGTGCTCACAACCTGGGGTTCAATCCCAGGTAGCAGGCTCATGGTTGACTGAGCCTTCCATCCTTCCGAGGTGGGTAAAATGAGTACCCAGCTGGCTGGTGGGGGGGAATGTGTAGCCTGCATACTGTAATTAAGACTGTAAACCACCCAGAGACTACTTGAAGTGGTATGGGGTGGTATATAAGCAGAACACTTTGCTTTTGCTTTGCTTTGGATCAACTCCTCTGTAAATTCTGTGGATTCAAATGTACCTACTCTAACTGTGACTGACTTTGCACAGTACATCAAAGTTAAAGTAGGCCCATTTGAATCACTTAGTGCTCTCTACTATGCTAAGCAACAGGATTTCAGCTCTGCATGGCTGAGGGAAACAGCTGGGGAGACCCTTGGTCCCCTCAGTGCTTTGCCTCATAGCAGAGCTGGCTCTGTTTTAAGCCATGTATTCTGCCCTAAACATTTTGCAGACAGGGCCGGATATAAATAGAATATAAATCAATGAAACAATTTTCTTTGTACTGTGCTCTTTGGCTGCTTCCTTGCCTGCCTGTCGGCTTCCTTCAAAAAGAATCATATTTTCTATGTATAAAATATAAATTCCTAAACATAGGGCTGGGGAACAAAAGTTTGTATCTTTTTTATTTCTGGCATGTGCGTGTTTCACAGAGCATATAGTTTTACAGCAATATCATATCTCAGAATTCTGTTTTTAAGGAAAGAAAGTCACTGCAGCCCGATGCCAGGCATGTTTCCTCGACGGAAATCAATCCCAGACTCCATTAATTTGAACAACTGCCCTTGAATCCTTAGCCTGGCCATCAAGAGCTATTATATAACAACTAATTGGTCAATGTGTCCTCTTTAATAAGAGGAGCCTGTGCAGATGCAGAATTCAAAAAATGGCTGAGCAAAGTTCCAGCACAAAGGTGAATGGAATTACGTGAAGTTCTTACTTGTTGTGTTAACCTCTGCTGCCCGTTTGGGGCAGAGACATGAAGTGGAAAATGTCCCCAAAGTTTACACATGGCTTAAGAGGTGAAGGAGTGGAAACCATGTGAGTGGGTGAACAGTTCAGAAAGATTACGTGCTAAAAATAAACCAGGCCCTGTAAATAAACCAAGCCAGAAGAAAGCTCCAAGGTTAACGTAACCAAAATTATCAAAATCTTGGAGGGCCATGATTCAGTTTTTAAATACAAATGTCTCAGAAGGAACAAAGAAGTGATTGTGCACATTTATGCTGTTTAGAGATCTTTGGCAAAATGCATAAAATTCTTACCTTAATTTTCTTGCCTCACATTTCTGGACTATATCCACAACACAGTGAGAATAAAAGGAATCATTTTCAAGGGTTAATACATTTGTATTCCTGTATGGGAACTTGATCCAATATTGGTAGGATGGAGGGTGCAGAACTGTGGAAATATGAATTTATAGTAGAAATTGCAATTGTTGTGTCAGGTTACTGCTTCAAGAAAGAAATTTGAGTCTGTGACTGCTTGTCACCAAAATCAGAATGTAATGAGGAGGATTAATGCACCAAAAGACACTACTCTAGGCTTTACGCTGGAATGAATTGTTCCTTACAAGGTTAACGAAACAGTATACAAAGGATAAACTCATGTTTTACTTTATATCTGTATTAATGATGCATTTGTATTTGTCTGTATCTCGTATAGATATATACATTAGCCATTCTAATTTTTTTTCCAGAACAATCCACTCAAGTTCTGCAGTCCATACAAAAAAAATCAGTGCATTTTTCCCTTCTGCAATTTTACAGAAGGGGAAAAGTTTTAAAAACTTGCAAACTCTCTCTAAAATTAACAGCAACAGAATCCTACCATGAAAATATTCCTTCAAACCCTGTTCTGTTTGCCAAACATGGATGACCCAAATCAGCAGCTGCATCCCTCATCCTACCCCTCAAATTACTGATGTAGTATTAGAGCTCTGGGCTCTGGAGTCTTAGAACGAAGCTGTTTCCACAGCCTCTTGATAATTTCCCTGCATGTCTGTGGACACTATGGTCATAAAAACAACAAGAAGAAGCTCCTACTCCATGGTGACGAAGCATTTATCAAAATGCAGGCAGTCTCTGTACTGGAAAAGAGATGGGCTCCAAGCACTCAAACCTGCGCCCATGGGTGGCCGTTGAGTGAGGGAGCTTGGCCTTCTGTCATCATATATTTATATATTATTTCAAGTGGCTACAGAAAGGCAAACTGTATGGCAGTGGTGACCCCCTTGTACACAAATAATACAAATCTCCTACATCCTAGAAAAATTCCTGTGGACCTATTGTTTGCACCCATTTTGTAAAGTAAACTTATGTGAGGATTACTAATCAAATATTTTAAAAGGTTGTATTTTAAAATATTGTAATGAATCCTATCCTTTCCTAATGTTTGAATTTTTGTGGAACTTTAAAAGCCTGTGCTCTTTTGTAACTGTTGTGTAAGCTCCTTTTGACTGATTCTAGAAGAACCCTGACATATAGATACAATGTTTTATTTATTTATTTTTCATTTTGTATCATTTATAAGCCGCCTTTCTCCAGGTGTGGGAACACAAGGCAGTGCACAGTGCCAAAACTGAAAATACAGTCCTGAAATACTGAAAACACAGTAAAGTACTGGTTATAAAGTCATTGAGTGTGCAATAATAATTAAAAATTGATTGATGGATTTAAAAGCATTTAAAACTTTAAAAATAGAATTGTGAAAAAAACATACACGTCCATGGACTCAGTCAAAGCTATCACAACGTTTTGTCCTCTAGCTAAGCTTTAGATCTGTTCTGGATTTGGCACCCATATTCTGTGTCTATTTTTCACAACTGAAGAGAGTTGATAAGGTGCCCTTGTATTGTTTTTCGGTCTTGCCCCCTACCCACCCTTCCACACTACTGAAATACTACATGCCCATTCCCAGCTCTTGTATCTGAAATAAAAACTAACTCCTTGTCTATTTTCTATGAAAACTTGAATAAAGAAAAATAGCACAGAATAGGCCTAGATAACTGGACAAAACATACATTTCTAACACACTGGTGGTGATATAGCTAAAATAACTGCTTAGAACAGAGACAGCATTATTCCAGCAGTGGGGGATGCTCCTCTGTGAATGTTTATAAGGAAATGTGCAATTAATAAATGTCAGAAAGAAGAATAAAGATGTCATTTATCAGACACAGATCCAACCCATCCCTGCTGGAAGATGGCATTTGTCTTAAAAATGCATAATGGGGAAGAGGCAGGAATATGAAGAAGAGTAATTTCTGTGGAAGGAAACAAATTAAGGAAAGAAACATGATGTGAGGCATGAAAATGAAAATGAAAACAAGGGAAGGGAATCATGCAATGCATAAGGATGGGGAGCAGGTACTGTTGAATGAACTGTAGTTTAGTGAGAAAGAAATATAGTTGCCCTATAGGCTTCATCAGCTGGTTGTATAGCTTGGTGGTTTAGGTATCTGGCTGGAGAACCAATTCGATATCCCACAATGCATCACAGAACACCCAACCTGACTGGCCCTTGGGCAAGCTGTGAGATCCGAGGGTGCTTCCTGAAGAATTCTTGGGAGCAGCTCCTCCCAAGAAGAGCTGCCAGGATCACTTGTGCTAGCCAGGCAGGACACCTGCAAGTCCCAACTCCAAGGGAGACCCGGAAAGTTGTAAAAAGGAGTAGGGCCTTCTCAGTGGATGCTCCCCAGTTATGGAACCATCTACCCCCTGAAATTCGTTGTCACCCTCACTTCAATTTTTAAAAAAACTATTGAAGACCTGGTTCTATAGAATGGCCTTTCCTGATTGATCAAACATCCAATAAGACACAGCTAATTTTACTGCTTATCTTCTCTCCCCCCCCCCCCGGTGTTATTAATCTCCTGCTATTTTTATCTTCATTTTATCTTCATTTTAGCCTTATTGTTGTTGATTTATGTATATTTTGTTTTATTATGCTCCTTGTATTTTGTTTCTTTTAAAAATGTATTCCTTTGTTGGATTGTCATGTGATGCCATGTTGTAAACCCCCAGAGTAGCCTTAGGGCTAGATGGGTGGTATAAAACTCAAATAAATAAATAAATAAATAAATAAATAAATAAATAAATAAATAAATAAATAAATAAAAAGGCAATCACTTCTGAGAACTCCCTACCTGGAAAACTCTGGAAAGGGTCATTGTGCATCAGAATTGACTTGGCGGCCCATGATTACATTATAAACATAACAAATCAATAAAACTGGGGAAGATCCATAAAGACGTGTGATGATGGTGATCGAAGAAGGAGTCCTGTGACACTTTAAAAGCTATTGAGACACTCGTGCCTATACTAGAAACAATTTCTTTGTCTATTTTCTATGAAAGTCTGAATCAAGAAAAAGCCTGGCACAAACTGGGTGCTTCTGTTCAACAAGAGTCTACTGTGAACTGCATGAAAAAAATGGGCTCCAGCCCATGGGAAATTCATGCCAATTCAAGCTTTACAGTGGCAGCCAGTATGAAGCAGTAAACAGAATGACAGAGTGGAACTAGAGAAATCTGGGTTCAAATCCCCGCTCAGCCGTGGGGACATGGTGGAATTGAGAAAAACACTCCCCAAATATCTCCCCAAACCTTGAAAACTCTATGAGGGTTGTTGTGAGACGAATTTGACTTGATGGCTCATAATATGACCATCTTTAAAATGGCATCAGACTATGTGTTTTCTACCGCAACAGACATCTTCAAAAAGTTGAACAAAGAGGCTTTGCAGGCTTTTGGAACTCTACATCTGTGTACTGTGGACAGTCTGCTCTCTCTCTCTCTCTCTCTGTAGTTCAAATTACCACTCTCTCTCTCTCTCTCTCTCTCTCTCTCTCTCTCTCTCTCTCTCTCTCTCTCTCTCTCTCTCTCTCTCTCTCTCTCTCTCTGGCTCTCTCTGGAATCTAAGATTTTAGAAAACCTTTACAATGGGGAAAAACTAACTTTTCAGTCAAGTTCAAGGTAATAGTAAAAAAAAGGTAAAACTTATCTCCCCCCCACACACACACACACATCTGTGCTAGTCATGTAATTAAGTCCTATTAAAACCACTGGAGCAAGTAAGTCAAAGTACTCCCCCTCCACATTATTTTAACTAGA
The DNA here is from genome assembly GCA_037367245.1 of Phrynocephalus guinanensis. NCBI lineage: Eukaryota > Metazoa > Chordata > Lepidosauria > Squamata > Agamidae > Phrynocephalus > Phrynocephalus guinanensis. The sequence continues at coordinate 131,889,229 of CM074732.1, read as the reverse complement.
ACATCAGAAAAAATGCTTTAAAGGGGGGGAGCCCCCAAACACAGCCAGAATCGCCCGTACCTCGATGAGGGCTCCTTGAGGACTGTAGTACAGGCGTGGTCATGTCGAGGCTGGATTACTGCAACGCTCTCTACATGGGGCTTCCCTTGAACCTTGTTCGGCGATTGCAGCGGGTCCAGAATACGGCAGTCAGGCTGGTGGTTGGCGCGCGCCGCTATGACCGCGCCACCCCTATCCTGGCTCGCCTACACTGGTTACCCGTTGCCTCCCGAATAAGGTTCAAGGTGTTGGTTTTGGTTTACAAAACCCTCCATGGCTTGGCCCCGGCTTATTTGGCGGAGCGCCTCTCCCGACAATTAGATCCGGCCCGACCCACCCGAGCCTCGGTGGCCTTATCACTGCGGACGGTCACACCGAGGGATGCCCGTAAGGCTGGTACTCGTGGGCGGGCCTTCTCGGTAGTGGCTCCATCCATTTGGAATAAACTTCCTAGTGATTTACGGCTGGCTCCATCGCTGGCAGCATTTAAGAGGAATCTTAAGACCACCCTCTTTCGAGAAGCTTACGGCGATGTCTAAGGTCCCACTCTGGTTGTTGTTTTTTTTCCCAATCCCGCCTAATTACCTCTGGACATTGTAGTTTTGTTATTGTTGTTTGCAATTGATTTTTAGCTGTTTTAATTTTGATGCTGTGAACCGCCCAGAGTCCCCATTGTGGGAATGGGGCGGTATACAAGCGTAAATAATAAATAAATAAATAAATAAATAAATAAATAAATAAATAAATAAATAAATAAAGACATGAAGTCATACAGTACTTATTTTTAAAAGGCCAAAATGCATTTATTGTACTTGTCTCTTCAGATGTCAGCAGTGCCACTGTTCTCGGTGAACTTTACTGCCAGGTAGGTGGGTGTACTGTTCTGAAACTTGAGTCATTCACCTCTACCTTCATCTAGACTGAGCTCTTTGAACAGGAGCCGGCAGAGGAAGCAGACTGGAGAGGAAAGGGAGGAGAAAGAGGGGTAAGAATGTGTGTATGTGTGTGTGTGGGGGGTTTTTTTCCCTTCAGGGAGATTTAATTGTAATTCCAAGAAGCCGGCATGATCTTCAAAGAAGACTATGGCAAAAGGAAAACATGATAAAACAGCATCCTATCCCCTCATGGCAAAACAATGTCACTGATATTCTCCTCACAAGAAGCTAAGAGAAAAAGACATGTTAGTACTGCCATTGGTTTCCTCACCTTCTGGCCACAAATAACACCCTTTTCCCCCTCATATTTAAAATAAGACTTTTCTCTCCTCCCCCCCCCCCCCATGAAAGTATGAAATAAGGATGAAGGCAATAACCCCGCCCCCATGTTTTAATTGAATTATTCAGCTGCCTTCTGGGGTTGACACCAGGATACATGAGGCTTTTGTGTAATATCGGCAGGAATTTTGCGGATTTCTGTCCCCTCCCAGTCCCAAGGAATGCAGAGAGAGGATTTCAAAGGAGGGGGAAAGGGGGGAGAATGGGTGGGAGAAGAGTAAGCTAATAGGGATGGGAATTATTTTGTGATGGCTGGAGGGATAAGGAGGGAGGGGAAAAGGAAAAAGAAAGTAACTGCAAAAATTGGAAACTGACTCCTTTTAGTAGCCTAAGGCAGTGCTCTGACCTGGGGTAGCTGCCCTTTTAGCCAAAGACACAGGCAAAGTTCAGGGCACAGAGAAAGCTGGATAAATAACACACACTTATTTGGGGAATGGTCTGACAGCAGCTGGACACGTCTTCTAATAAACGAGGGACGATGGAGAGCTCCCTAAGGACCAGATCTAGCAAGATGGTTGACTCCCCCAAACTGTGATGGACATGTGGTGGTGTATCTCATCCCTTTGAGCAAAAACCACCACGGTTTGATCTTTTGCCCACCTCATGGCCGTGGGACCATGCATATAGGGAGAAGGAAGCAAAGTTTTAGTATATGTCTCCCACCAATGTAGTTCTACATACCTCATAATACTGGATGACTGAGAATCTTCACAGACACTCTGATAACACAGTCCCCCCCCACACACACACACTACCTGTTGCCCCATCTCTACCCACACCATCTTACATTTTGTAGGGGAAATCCTAGTTCAAGAGAAGGTACAGCTCAACAAAGTCAATATTCAAGATGATGTAGAAAGTTTTTTAAAGGGTATTCCAAGTTCTGAGATATACATTGCTTAATTTTAAAAAAAAATCAATTGAAGATGAGTAAGTTCTTGCTACCAGAAGAAATTGTGTATGTGTTCCAGTCAGAAATTGCTTCATCTCGAGGTGTTAATTGAAATATCAGGGAATTGCAATGCTCCATGGAAAGTGAGAGAGGTCTGTAGGCAAGTGGTCCTACAGGTGGACAAAGCTTGATTTTTGTATCTTGAGAGGACTTTAAAACCTGGGCACGTACCTCCTGAGTTTTGAGGCTATTGTAATAGGAGCACATCATGAGAAGACAAGACTCACTGGAAAATATACTAACTAGAGATAGGTATGAATTAAAACATGAATGGCAAAATATGAATTTATGAATTTTAGTGACTTTTAATTCATTGATTAATTGGACTATAAAATGGCCCCCGAAGCACCTAGAGACACCAGATTTGCATGGAAGCTTCCTCTGATGTTTCCCGGCCATCCCTCCAAGATTAGAGAAGATGGGATTTAAATTAAGTAGCAACCTTTGTGTAGAAATTGTATCATAGTCCTGAACTCACTATAGCTGAGCAGGGCTGTTAATGACAGGCCATTTTGAAGATCATTCATCCAAAGGGCTGATGTAAATTGGCAACTGAGGGCCTTTTCACACTACCCCTAAGATCCGCTGGCCCCTTAAATTCGGACCAGAGACCTTGGGGGTTCGTTGCTCTTCCTTCCCACCACTCCGCACTTCCTTGCTTCTGTGTGCGTGAGGGGAGGGAGGGGAAAAAAGCCTTTAAAAGGGACAAAAGAATAAAGCCTTACCTCCGGTGCCGGTGGAAGTTGCTCCGAGCCCCGGTCACTTCCTGGTTCCTCTTAAAGGGGTGGGAGGCAAAAAACAACAACAACAACAAAAAGAAGTGAGGAGAGCCCAGCACTCTCCGCATCAAAATTTTTCACTCTCCCAGAGCAGGTACTTGAAAGGTGCGCTGGGTCGCGCTTAGGTGGGCGGGGTCGCACTTAATTTTCTGTTAGCTCCGGAGCTGGTGGGGAAACATTTTTAAGCTCCGGAGCTGGGAGCCATTTGCAGTGGAGCTTAGGGGTCGTGTATAAATGCCCTTAATGGACTATAGAAACAGTTTTTTATGTTTGCTGAAGAAACCCATACATTGAAAGAGGAAGTAATGTGAACCCATTATCAACAGTATTGCAGGTGATAAATGTTATAGAATGCCTGCATTGTAGGTCTATCTCTGTGTTCTTTCTGGAAGAAAATATGACTATGGGGGCCTAAAATGCCTTGTCTTGATGTGTAGAGATTGAGATGAAAAACACCACCCTCAACTCTGACCTTTGGCTGACATGACTACACCAGTAGACTAGCGCGCCCTTGAAATCTGCTGGGGGCTCATTGCCTCCAGACCTCAAAAATCCAAGCCAAAGTTTCTGTATTTTTACAGAAAAGGGTGCTCCTCAGCCACAGAAGTTTGACAGCAAACAATAAACTTTGATTTTTATTTCATTTTTAATAGACACAACATGTATCACATAGCTTAAATCCTGGAACAGCTGAGCTATATGGTATGCTTTTTAATACTGCATAAAGCAAAGAATAAAATATATATTTGCAAACCACCTCACAGATTTCCACAGCCACTTGAGACAGAATATCCTTGGGAACAAATTGAATATGGCAGAAGACCTAGGCAGAGTTTTACACATAATGTGAACCCATCTGGATACCAGCTCTACTGAGGTTTGTGTGGGCAATGGAGACTACTTCATCCATAAATCTATTCCTCTGAACATGACAAATGTGAGATTTATATTTCAAGAAAAGGAAGAAAGGCAATGTGTGGGAACATTTCTGCCTGGGCTGAGTGAATTGAGAAACGTGTAACTCACAGTGTACACAGAAGGCTGGTACACATTCAACATCCACAGGGTGAGAATCCAAACAACAAGCCAATGCAAGTGGGAAGAGCACCCTAATATTTTACGACAAGTAAAAAGCTTTTAAGAATCATTCCTCAGCAAAATGCCTCTGTTTACATCTTTAAAGTTTCAGTTTTCCCTCTTTTTTGTTTCCATGTAACATTCTTCATTAACCTTATCTATGTCTGTTTACCAGAGAACAACCCCATTTTGGATGTCATGATAAACCCTGGTTAAGAGTAAACTGCACAAACAGTAATAAGCCATGAGCTCACATCCTTCCCTCACTTTCCACCTCACCAACAATACCATGATGAAGAAACTGAAAGTGTCCGATCTTGTTGGGGGAGGGGTAGTCATGGATAGAGCAGAAATGGGAACCTGAACCTTACATTTTAGGAGACATGCTTCAGTTATGAGCTGCTTGTGAAAGAACACCCTTTTTGCTTTCAAACTGACCTGAGTATCTTGTTACACACAAACTGGAGGAAGGCTGGTCAGTGTGAGTTGTGGTTTGATAACAAGTTAGGAATCGGGATCATAAATTATGGTTTAATCCTGCCTTTGACCAGTTCATCCCAAAAATATAAAGACAAGGATAGATACTTGTGATTCCCTATTCATAGATGTGTGTGTGTGTGTGTGTGTGTTGTGTTGTGTTGTGTTGTGTCGTTATGTTGTGGAGCAAATAAAGGAAGGAGCATGTGAGCCTGCTGACAAATTGGAACAAGTTCAGAGGCGGGTAACAAGGATGATCAGGAAGCTGGAAAGCAGGCCTGATGAGGAAATAGTTTTTAAAAATTAGGCATGTTTAGCCTAGAAAAAAAAAGAAGACTGAGGGATGATATGATAGTACTTTTCAAATATCTGAAGGGCTGATTATCCCTGAGTGCAGGACACACAATAATGGCCTCAAGTTGCAAGAACCTAGATTTCAGATGAATGTCAGGAAAAACTTCCTAACTGTTAAAGCAGTACAGCAATGGAACCAATTACCTCAAGAGGTGTTGAGTGTTCCAACACTGGAGGCATTCAAGAGAAATTTGGACACCCACCTAGTAGATATCCTTTGATCTGTATTACTGCATGGAGAGACTGAGATAGAGAGAGAGTGAGAGTGCACATACTTGATGGCCTTGTAGGCCCTTTCCAACTTCACTATTCTCTGATTCTATGATTAACCCAGCTTCATACAAGCTCCTATATGCTCAGAATCACATTTCAATCTAAACCCCTTCGAAGAACCAGTCATACAAATGGCAAATGCAGTTCAGTGAGATTGAGTGTAATATCAAAATCTTGAGATTGTGGTGGAGAGTTCAGGGGTGGGGTGTGATGCTGTTGGCCACTCCTGTTGAGAAAGCAAATTCCATAAAACTATTCTTTGTGTTCAGTACTGGGACCCCTGCTTTTCAACCTCTTCATAAATGATCTAGAAGTAGGAGTGCCTAGATGCCCTAAGCAAATATGATCTCACCTGATTTTGGAAGCTAAGCAGGGCCAGTCCTGATTAGTACTTGGATGGGAGACCACCAGGGAATACCAGGTGCTGTAGGCAAACCACTCCAGTATTCCTGCAAAGAAAACTCCATGGACATGGGGTCATGAAGAGTCGGTCACAATTATAACAACGCAACACACACCGGAGTAAATAGCAAGGTAGCCAAATTTGCTGATGACACTAAGGGCCTTTTCACACGACCCCTAAAATCTGCGGCAAATGGCTCCCAGATCCGGAGCTTAAAAATTGTTTCCCCACCAGCTCCGGAGTTTACAAAAAATTAAGTGCAACCACGCCCACCTAAGCGCGTCCCAGCACACTTTTCAAGTACCTGCTCTCCAGGGGTGAAAAATTCCTGATGCGGATGTAACATAGTGAGTGCCGGGCTCTCCTCACTTCTGTTTGTTGTTGTTTTTGCCCCCCGCCCCTTTAAGAGATACTAAGAGACTGGAATGCTGCCAGGAACAGAGCAAGACAGAAGAACGGAGGTGAGCCGGCATTCTTTTCTTCCTTTTTTTTCTCCCTCCCCTCACGCAGACAGCAGCCAGGAGTGAGGAGGGGGTGGGAACACAGGAACAGTGACAAACCCCCAAGATCTCTGGTCCGAATTTAAGTGGCCAGCGGATCTTAGGGGTCGTGTGAAAAAGCTCTAAATTATACAGGGTAGCAAAAACTGAGATATATTGTGAGGAGCTCCAGTGGGATCACTTGGCACTGGAGGAGTGGGCAAACCAGTGGTAAAAGAGCTTCAATATTAGCAAGTGCAGAGTGATGCATGTTGGGGCAAAAAAACTAGGGATGGTCACGAAATGGAAAAATGATGTTTCATTTCGTTTCATTTTGTGTTCATCCTCATTTTGTTTCATTTCATTTCTTACAAAATTTATTTAAAAATGAAATGAAACAAAACAAAATGGCTCCCCTGGGTCCTAGAGGCACCAGAATTGTTGCTCAGAACTTCTGGAGCCATTTTTAAAGTGCTCCTGCCAAGCTGTAAATGGCTGCAGCCCTTTAAACCTGGCCCAGTCGGCACCAGAGGGTCCCCCTGGTGACAACTTGGCCAGGTTTAAAGGGCTCCAGCCATTGACAACTCAGCAGGAGCCTCAGAAAATGGTGCAGAAGGCAGCACGATTGCCTCAACTGCCCTCCACTCCAATTTTCTGAGGTCTCCTGCAGAGCTATCAATTGGCTGGAGCCCTTGAGAGGGTCATCAGCCAGTCCAAGTTTCGGATTCACAGAGAGGATGTGCAGTGGCTATGGCATATTTGTTTCTTTTGACTCTTGGACACATCCACTTGAAGATTCATACAAGCACGCATAAAGATGCTAAAGTGGGAGTAGGGAAACTTTCTGAGCCTCTAGGTCTTGACAGCTGCAGACTCCTAGCAGCACCAACCAGCACGGCCAGGGTTCAGGGATACTGGGAACTGTAGTCCAGCAGCATCTGCAATGACACAGAATCCTTTCCCAAAATAAAACTATTCTTAATGCCTTTAAGTTTAAAAAGTGAAATCATCATAATTTTGAGGAAACCGTTTGGCTCGTTTCTCCAGGAAGGTGTTTTTAAAAAAAGAAGTAAGAAACATACGACAAACCTAGAAGTGAAAATAAAATAACTATTTAAATCAGGATTTGCTACAATCATAGAACTGTAGAATCATGGACTCATAGTATTGTAGAGTTCAAAGGGATCCCAAGAATTATCAAGTTCACCCCCTGTCAAAGCACAAATTCATGTCTAAATCTTTCCTGGCCATCCAAACTAAGTTTAAAAAATTCTAAAGAAATCAAAGAGCCTATCAGCTTCAAATTTGGTTCTTCCTAACACTGAACAATTCTTAGTGTCAGGAGTTTTTTCCCCTAATCTTTTTACGGAATTTCCTTTCTTATAATTAGAATACATTCATTCAAGTCCTACCCTCTGAAAATACAGAAAGGAAACTTGTTCCATCTTCCATGTGATCTCTCTTTCAAATATTTGAAGACTGATAGCATATCACCCTCTAAGTCTTCTCTTCTGCGAACTAAACTATCTGTATCTCACAATGAATCTTCACAGAGTTTGGTTTCCAGACCTTTTACCAACTGGTCAGCTTCCACTGGTCATGTATTCAATATCCTGAAGGTGTGATGCCTGTACCTAGACACAGCATTCCAAGTGATGTTGGGTGAAAGCCAAATGGAATGATAGGATAACTTGCTTTGATCTGGACACTACTCTTCTGTTGATACTGTCTAGCATCAGGTTTGTCCAGCTCATCACACAGTCAACTCACTTTTACTGAGACCCCTCTATCCTACATATTATAAAATAGCAAGAGGTGTGAAGTTTTAAGAATAGGAATGTAACATTTTTGAAAATTCTAATATGATCTTTGATGCAATAAAATAATGAATAAAATAAAAAAGTTAAGAGATTGCGGTTGCACTCAGAATAAAATAAAAAAGTTAGGAGATTTAGTGGCTACATTTATAATTCTGACTTGTCAGTGGAGGAAGGGTAGACAAAATAAAGCCTCCTTCTTTCATTAACCCTTTCATTAACAACTAACACTGTTTTTTATGCCTCACTAACGGTGACATGGAAGCAGTGATGCTGGTCAAGGTGCAAGACAGTTGTGGGAGGGGATAATTTCCATGCTGCTGATGGTGGCGGTGCTCCACTGAGTTTCATATTTCATTTACCTCCACCAGAAAGTAGGGAAGCCAAGCTATGGAAATTGATGGATTTGGGGCATTGCCCACTCATTAACAAGCCACACCTCCTCCCAAAATGTAAATACTTCACATTTCTTTCCAGAAGCAAATATGACTGGAAATTCACTTCCAGTGTTGTTAAAATCCTGAAAAATTGTTATAAGTACAATAAAGGAAGACGCTGTGCCTCCTTCAACAAGAGGGACTGGAAGCTTCCTAGAGACCTCCATGGGCCCTATCACACGTCCTTTAAAATGCTGATTAAATTTCAAGATAAAGTGTTTCCAAAAATATTGTCCCCCTGGCCACCGGGCTTTTTAAAAAATTTAGCGAATTTTCCATGACCTACCAGAGAAGTTGGGAATTTTTTGCTCCAGTAAAAAATGCAAGCCAGAAGTCCGTGGGAGCTCACATATGATCCGGTTTTCTGCTCCCCCCCTAGCTCCGACCAGCTCGTCCTGGGGCTGGTCGGTGCTTTATTTATATATTTATTTATTTTATTTCCCCCCCCCCCCCAAGCACTGATCAGCTGGCCTTTGGGCTGTCAGCGCTGTTTTTTGTTTTTTTGTTTGTTTTCATTTTTTCCTAGCCCCAGAAAAGATATTTTCACCCTTCTTTTGTATCTTAGAAGAGTGGACTAAATGTTTTTCTATCAAAATGCAGCCTAGTGAGACCCAGATTCCATATGGACGTTTTCCCGGCGGACCAGTCTGTATGCCATGGTCTCGCGAGTTCGGGTGGCATTCCGGCCGTCGGTGCCTCCCTCCCCCTTGCTGGGTGTGGGTGTTCCATCACGCCACTGCTCTCGGTGGCCCCCTTTCCTGGTGTGTGTGCGCGGCCCGCTGTGAGCCTTGAAGATCGAGATCGGGTGGTGGACCGGCCGCCGGTGTTTCTCCCTCTCTCCTTGCGAGGGTTTGCGGGCCTTGGAGATCGGGCAGCGGACCGGCCGCCGGCGCTTCCCCCCTTCCCTTGTGTGGGTTTGGGGTGTCTCCAGTTCCATCTGTTGCCTTGCTGCCTTGCCGCTGCCACCTGTACGGAGACTGCTTGGTGCGGTATTGGCACACCACCATTTTCCACCTTCCAGCTGTGTTATAACACCTGTCTCTCTGGCCAGCCATTCACCCCCTTTGGTGAGGGGTTTTATTATCAGAGTGGCCTGCCAGAGCGGACATGAGACAATCGATGGGGTTCCCTGTCGGCCCAGCGATTGCTCTCTCTGGGATCAATCGGGCTAGGAGGTTGCTGACCCTGGCTTGAGGGCCATTGCTGAGCCGCCCTCACTGGATCCCGTCTGTTCTGGGCTGGTATGGACATTCTGGATGATGAGCTGTAGCTCACTGGAGTTGGTGTGCCTGGACCCTCTTATGCCATCTGAGTCCAACAGCCTCTATTGAACTGAACTGCGACTCCAGGAGTGCCTGTAACCCGCTGTGGTTGAGCTGGGGAGGTGTGTATTGGGCTCAGCCTCACTGACTTCTAAGAACAGCAGAGATTTGCTCTACTCAGCATGATGGTCTGTCGAGACTACTGACTCTAATGGCCCCATTGCTGCCATTACCTGGTTTGGCCTATTTTCAGCCTCTCCCCCCCTCCTCCCCCATGTTTTCCATCTGCTGCCCTGGTCATTGTGCCCATGTTATATTATATTTTATTATTATCATTATTTATTTTATTCATCATTCTCATTAGATTTATTTTCATTTTTATTATTTTTTAGATTTATATTTATATTTAGTTGTTTACTATTCTATAATTTTTAGTTATTATTTGTTTGTATTTTATATTTTCCTTTATTTTGTGTTTGGATTTGTATTGCATTGAAGTTGAATTTGTAATAATTGCTGCTTTTGTGTGTGTGTGTGTCACCATGTCCTATTTCAATTGTGTTGGGCCGTGGGCGTTACGCTAGGAGTTGGGGGGTTAGTTAGGCAAGAAGAACTCGGGTCAGGCATCTTGCGCCTGTCCCACGTTCTGACCTCTCAACTCACTGCCACGTGTCCCGGAGCCACCCCACCAGCACCTCCAACCTGTCCTGCCTCCTAATGAATGCCAGGTTGGTCCACAATAAGATCCCCATTGTTTATGATGCCATCAGCGATGGGCGGGCCGACCTGGCCTGTATCACCGAGATCTGGGTGGGTGCAGAGGGGGGCTTCACTCACCCAGCTGTGCCCGCACGGGTTTCAGGTTCAGGGAGTGGGCAGGTTGGAGGGTCAAAAGGGGGGAGGGGTTGCCATTGTTTACGGGGAATCACTTCATGTCAGCAGGGCCTCGACATTGGTTAGTCCGGGGTTAGAATGCCTTCACCTGTTGGTGGGACAGCGGGACAGATTTGGCATTGTGCTGGGCTACCGTGCTCCCCGAAACCCAGCACAATCCCTCCCAGAGCTCTCGGAGTTAATCGCAGCAGCACTGTTGAAGTCCCCCCGCCTTTTGGTTGTTGGGGACTTCAAAGTGCAGGAAGGTGGTGGACTCTCTGGTGCAGCTCTGGAATTCATGGAGTCCATGACCTCCATGAGTCTGTCCCAGCATATTTTATGCCCCACCCACAGGTCAGGGCATACCCTTGACTTGGTGTTTACCTCCATGTTGGGGGATTCTAATCTGGAGGTGGGGAACATTGTTTCCCTGCCTGTGTCATGGTCAGACTACCACCTGCTGTCTTTTTGCCTGGCCACCTGTGTGCCCCCCCCCCAGAGGCTTCTGGACCCAGTTCAGTTCCAAGAAGCCTTCGAGGAGGTTCCTGGTGGCTTGGCTGACGATCTGGCCAAGGTTGCGGTCGACCAATGGTTTGAAACAGCTTCCCGCACCTTCGACTGGATCGCCCCCAAGCGCTTCCTCCGCCGCAGAGCTCGATCTTCGCCGTGGTTTACGGTGGAGCTGAGAGCGATGAAGCAGGAATGGAGGAGACTGGAAAGCAGCTGGAGAAGAGACTGGACGGCGTTTAATAAGACTGCAGTAGTTATCCAGACTAGGTGCTATTCCCGAGCGATCAGGGAGGCTAAAACATCCTGTTACTCCCTGAGAATTGGTGAGGACTCGAACCGCCAGGTGGAACTCTTCCGGGTGGTTTAGGACCTCACCAATCCTAGTCTGGCGAGGCCTCCTCCTACTCAGTTCAGTAGTGAGAACTTTGCAGTCTTTTTTAGATAAAAAATAGAGGCCATCCGGACCGGTCTTGAATCCGGTTGCACTACTCCACCCTCGCCATCCCCTATCGCTGCACCCCCTCGCTCTCCTCGATTGGAGGAGTTTGGCCCTGTTTCCCCTTTGGAGGCCTCCAGGGGTATTGCCCACTGCCGGCCCTCATCCACCCCTTCGATCCTTGCCCTGCCTGGCTCATAAAAGCTGCCGGGGGGAGTATGCCTGAATGGGCTTCTGCCATTGCCACTGTCTCCTTCGGGGAGGGGGGTTTCCCCTCCCATCTGAAGGAGACGGTGGTAAAGCCTATTCTTTAAAAAACCTGGCATGGCATCAGACTAATTGGCTAACTACTGTCCGATCGCCAATGTCCCCTTTATGGGCAAGGTCATCAAGAGGGTGGCCGTGATCCAGATTCAATCTTATCTGGAGGAACAGCAGTGGCTTGACCCATGCCAATCCGGGTTCAGGCCAGGCCGGGGGACCGAGACAGCTTTGGTCACGCTGCAAGATGACCTAATCTGGGGGGCCGACAGGGGCTGTTCTACCCTGTTGGTTCTCCTGGATTTGTCAGTGACCTTCGATACCGTTGACCATAGTATCTTACTGGACCGGCTCTCCGAGGTGGGTATCTGGGGCACTGTTCGCAGTTGGCTCCAGTCCTTCAAGGAGGGCCGGCCCCAGTATGTGCAACATGGGGGAGAGTTGTCGGCCCCATGGACACTCCCTTGTGGGGTTCTGCGGGGCTCGTCTCTCTCCCCCATGCTGTTTAACATCTATGTGAGGCCGCTGGCTGGGGTCATTAGGAGATTTGGAGTCTGCTGCCATCAGTATGCTGATGACACGCAGCTCTATCTCTCCTTTTCCACCTCTGCAGTGGAAGCTGTCCGGGCTCTTGACCAGTGCCTGGATGCGGTCATGGCATGGACCAGGGCCAACAGGCTCAAACTCAACCCCGAGAAGACCAAGGTGATGTTCTTCAGGAGTTCCCCATCTGGGTATGGAGGCCCTCTTCCCAGTCTGGAGGGTGTTTCCCTCCAGCTGGCAGACAGGGTTCAGAATCTGGGTGTGGTTCTGGATCCAGCGCTTTCCATGGAAGCCCAGGTGGCTGCCGTGACCAGAACTGCTTTTTACCACCTTCAACAAATTGCCGAGATCCGCCCATATCTAGATGGCAACTCCCTGAGAAATGTAGTGCAAGTGTTGGTGATCTCGAGGCTGGACTACTGCAACGCTCTCTACATGGGGCTGCCCTTGACTCTCCTCCGGCACCTGCAGCGGGTGCAAAATGTGGCAGCCAGGCTGGTGGCCGGTGTGCACCGTCATGACCACATCACCCCAGTCCTGGCTCGCTTGCATTGGCTACCCATTGCATCCCAGATCAGATTCAAGGTCTTGGTTTTAGTTTATAAAACCCTCCATGGCTTGGGACCGGACTACCTGTCAGAGCGGATCGCCCAGTGATCAACCTCAGCCCGACCAATCCGACAGTCACGGGCGCACTCGCTTCGGGTGGACACCCCCAGAGAGACCCGGAAAACTTCCACTCAGAACTGGGTCTTCTCGGTGGCCGGCCCTACCCTTTGGAATTGTCTACCAAGCGAAGTGCACTCTGCAGAGTCCCTGTCGGCCTTCCCCACAGCGTCAAAAGCCTTGCTCTTCTGCGAGGCCTATGGTGACCTAGTTTAGTTGTTGTTTTTTTAGTCTCTCTGTCCCGCCATCTGTTTACTTTCTTAGCCAGTGAGTTGCTTAGCTGCCGAGCTTGCTGCAACTTTTAATGCCAAGGGTGCTTATTTTGTTTTTAAAATCATTGTGGCTTGTGCTACAGTCTGTTCATGTTGTATTGTGTACTTGCTTTGTGTTCTATTGTTTAGCTGATTTGATCAGCCCATTGTAAGCCACCCAGAGTTCCCATGGGAAGATGGGCGGGATAGAAATCTAATAAATAAATAATAAATAAATAAATGCTGAAGGAACTAGTAAGAATGCCAAAAGATTTATTCAGTTAAGTTTGGTAGGAACTTCAAGAGTGATGAGTTATCCCCTTTCTTTCAAAGGATGAATGTCTCTTCCTTAAAACAATGTCTAGTTCTTATTTGTATAGATTTTCTGTCACACAATAATACACACACTCAAAGTTTATTGTTTTTGACCATAGGCCTTTACAATATAGAAACTAGCAAATAAAATATGGTTAAAACAGGTGATTACCCTACAACCAATAAAAAACAGTCTAAGAACAATAACATAATATCACATTCAACTGTTTACAACATTTATGTGCCAGTATGGTCTTTGACAAATTGATACCTCAGCTTCTTAGCTGCCAGTACAAATTGTGCTACCACATATGTAATATACATCTGTTTACCAACAAGCAAAACTATTACTGTTTCCATGGTGGTGCAATTAGAAAACAGCTGAATGATGGGTGAAAGAGATCTTTCAATAGGATTTTTATAGAGATGACAGAACAGTAAGTAATGAATTAGATCCTCAATCTTGTTGCAGCCGAAAACACATTTTCGTTCCTCAACTTGGATTCCTTTATATCTCCCTTCAAGGTATGCTGAGGATATCTGTTCAAATCTAAGTTCTGTAAAAGCTCTGCAAATCTGGTGAAAAGTTAATGATTCAAGGTAGTGTGGTGGTTTTGCATGGCTCACCTGAAGCTGAGGATACCAGGTAGAAAAATGGGACCCAACAATAGCAGCCCTATCTTGACATGTGTCAAAATCATAGATCCAGTTTCTGAGGTCACAGGAACTTAAATTAAGGAATTTATCCATCAGTAGATTATAAGGCTTGAATTTTTGGTGGCATTGCTGTGCCCATCCACCAGACTGTAACTGTTCTAGCCAACAGCACTTTGTTAGAGAGGAATCCTCCAAGCTATTCAATCTACGCCAATGCATAAGATGCCACATAGACTCTAACAGCTATTGATGGTAGGCTTAGCTCAGCTCTAAGATGAGCTGATAGAGTTCCTAGAGGGAGTCCCAATATCAATCTCATGAATTTGTTCTGGAGGATTTCTAGTTTGGGCTTTGCCCTATCGTTCTGCCCCACAGAGCATTTGTGTTAGAATTTTGGCTACAAACACCTTGAGAACAAGATTTACCAACTGGCCTCCTCTACCATAGAAGAATATTTTCAACTGCCCTATTGATCTGGTGCTTAATAAAATGATGGCATTTTAAATGCTGTCTCTAGGAGAGGTTCTCACAAAATTGAATGCCAACATATTTAAATGAATGTACCTGCTCAATGGTATGCCCATCCAATGACCAGTTATGCTTGGGTCGGTGCTCTCTTCCCAAAGACCATAATCTTTGCTTTGGTGTAGTTGATTGTTAGCTGTTCCTCTTTACAGAGCTGTCCAAATTTGGAGAGCATTCTTTTAAGACCAATTTTATTCAAAGATAGCAAAACCAGGTCATCAGCATAAAGTAATATTGAGATCCTCCTACCACCAATGGTTGAGGGGAAGAATGAGGGTGACACCATTTGTGGGATCAAGCTGTTTATATGAAAATTAAATAGAAAGGTTGCTAAGACACAACCTTAGCTAATGTGAACCTGTTGTGATAGGGCTCCTTGCAAGCCTATGCACACTTGCATTTGTGTGTGTGTGTGTGTGTGTGTAGTTGCTGTATGAACCACAAGAGTTTCCTATCAATGTTTGTTTTTGCCAGTTTACACCACAGGTTGAAGGCTGGTGAAAAATCCACAAAGGCAGTGTAAAGATATTTATTTGGTGGTTTAGTGAATTTACTGATAATTGTATTGTGTAAAACAAAGACTTGATCTATTGTGCTTCTTCCTTTCCTGAAGCCTGCCTGTTCTTCAAAGATGATAGAGTGTTTGCTGTCCCAGCCTAGAAACCAATTCAAAAGCTACTATTTAGCATAGAGCTTAGAGGCCACATTGAGAAGACTGATAGGTCTAAAGTTACAAGGGTCTAGGCCAGGCATGTCCAAAGTCAGGCCTGGGGGCCAAATGTGGCCTGTTTTCAGATTTTGGGCTGTCCGTGGCCTCTTCTCCCCACCAGCTCAGCCTGTCACACATCCCTGCCAGCTGGACTTCCCAATACTGGATGGAGACGTCGCCTTGCAGTTTTATGGTTTGCCTGCCCTCCTTGCCTCTGTCCATCCCCCAGCCACCTACCCAGCCTACCCGGCCCTGGCTCCATTGCTGCAGCATCCTCCCCACCTCCTTGCATGTCATAGAGCAGTAGTGGTGAATCTTTGGTACTCCATATGTTTTGGACCACAACTCCCACAGTCCTTTGTCATTGGCAATCTAGGCTCAGAATTCTGGGAGTTGTTGGCCAAAAACATCTGGAGTGCCAAAGGTTTGCCACCACTGTTATAGAGACTTGTCCAAAGTCTGGCTTGGGGGCCAAATGTGGCTGAATGGTCGGCCCCCACACATTTTCACCTCACCAAATCTGACCCTCCTTGCAAGAAGTTTGGATACCCCTGGTCTAGGGGATCACCTTTCTTAAAAATTGGCACAACAATGCTAGTTTGCCAACCTGTAGGAATGTTGCCTGTGTTGTTAACATAGGTGAACAGCTTAGCTAAGAGTGGAGACCACCACACAAAGTCAATAGCAAAAAACCTTAGCAGGGATCAACAACACAACCCCTTTTTCTCTTACTGAGGAAAGTTCAGTTGGTCTTCTGTTGGAAAGAGAGCCCAGCAAGTTTGTGGGGAACATCTGTTTATTTATACATGCAGTCATTGATGGGAAAGATAAGATGGGACCTGAAATTTAGTTAGGGCTATGGACAGCCCCAGGCAGGATTAGCTGGGGCCTCCTAGTAGGAAGGGCTGTAGGTCAGCCACTACGTCTTGTGCTTTGCATGAATAAAGGCCTAGATTTCATCTCTGGAATCTTTAAAGGCTCTTATTTGTGGGGAGAAATGTGAGAAAGACCAAACAGGACTGCTGCAGATTTGCTTGTGCCATGCAGGTTGCTGTGGACCTCTAATGCAGCAGAAGATGCTGATCTGCCACCAGTGTCGAAGTAAGAGTGTGACTACATGGTCAAATACCATTGGTTGTGCTCTACCTTGAAAATGGATGTTGTTGAACTATTTTACTGTTGACATGATGCCTAGGCTGATTTGAATCACTCCATCCATACCTTTTTTGTTCCCAAGGTGACTATTTTTTTCTGCCTGGGGTATGGGGTGCTTTTATTTTTTGTGATGCATTCTTGAAAGAGTAGGTAGGCATTATGGTCATGATATTCAAGCCAGGGAGGGGCAAACAAAAGCAAAACATCATGATTTTAATGTGAGGGTTTGGATGCTAATCCTGAATTTTTGTCAGATTGTGTGGAAAGGCTATTTTGTTGTGAAGCAAAAGCAATTACTTAACTGACCAGTCAAAAAGTATCACTAAAATCACCTTTCTCTTTCCCTCTGTTACTCTTTTCCCTTACATTCAAGTAATGTATGGAGAAATCACTGTCATCCCTCTTCACTAGAGATGGGCACGACTTGAAAAAAAATTTTTTCGAGTTGTCGTTAGTCGGGCCGGTCCCGTTTCGGGTCGTTTCCGGTTTTCGCGAAAATGCGCAAAAATTAGTCGGTTCATTTTTTCGTTTTTTTGTTGTCGTTAGTACTGGTTTTTGGGGGGGAGCGGGCTCCTGGAGGTACCTCTGTGGGGTGGGTGCCTCCTCTGGCCTGCTATAAAGGGATAGTGGGCTCCTGGAGGCACCCGTAAGTGCCTCCTATCCTCACCCACTAGGAAGGGGAAGCAGGCTCCAAGAGACCCCTCAACATGGGGGTCTCCCCTCCTCACCTGCTGCTGCTGCAAAATGCTATGCAATAGCCATATGGATATTGCATAACATAATGTGCAGACGTGAGACCAGTGTGAGAGTGATAGCGTCATGCCTTCCCTGCACAAGGCTCTCGCACCACCATGTCTCACACAGAAGGGAATTGTACTTGCTGCGTGTAGTGCAATGCAAGCAAGTAGATCTGGCTTTAAGGTGGCTTAGTGCAAGGGCTAGGGTTAGGCTAGTGACGGGTAAGGTTACGGTGGGCTAGTGGGTTGCACCTCTGGGTGCCTCTCTGACCCACTAAGAAGACAGTCTGTGACGTATGGGTACGGAGTCAAGGGTTAGGGTTAGGGTTAGGGGGGCTAGGGCAGGTTTTAGGGGCTTTTTGGCACATCCCAGAAGTCTCCATGGCCAAGTGGCCATGCGACTGGTGGGATGGCTCCAAACATTTGCATGGTCGTCCACTCCCACATGGCTGGCCACTCGGCCAGCCCATCATTGCGCAGGTGTAAATAAAATAAAATAAAATAAAATCAATGGAGGACAGAGGAGGAGAGGAGAGACATTTTGTTGCAAGAAAAAACCCACTGCTACTGTGAAAAATCTGGCAGTTTATAAATTTTCGTGTGTTTCTGTTGTGTTTGTGTGTTTTTGGACCACGATTTCAAAAACAATATTGCGTTCGCCGCCCCATTTTGGATCCCCCGCCCGCACCGCATGGCATGGCGAAATGGCGACTCGAGTCCGGCTGCCCAGGACGGGGGGGAGGCGGGACCCCCCCTCCAGAAACCCCCCCTCCGGTAGGTGCCCTGCGCCCTTAGTCAAGCAGGCATTTTCCGCCTGCTTTTTTGGCCCGGGAATGGGTGGGGGGAGAGTTTAAAAGTTTTTTCCTGTGCCGTCCGTGCCGCTTGCTTGCGCTTTAATTGCGGTGGCCGGCGGCCACCGAGACTGGCCTTTTTGCTGGCTGGCTGCGAGCCTGCGGCGAGTGGTGGCGACTGGCGAGTCCCACCAGAGCAGCCCAGGACGGGGGATGGGGGGGAGGCCGGGGACCTCCAGAAACAACCCCTCTGGTAGGTGCCCTGAGGCACGGCAGGCATTTTTCCACCTGCTTTTCAGCCGGGAACCGGGTTTTTTTAACTTTTAAAAACTCTTTTTCTGTGCCGCATGGCGTCGCGCGATTGCGCGATGCAAGGAACGAGCACAACAAATCAGACCAAAATTGTTCGTTCGTCGGTTTGAGCTCGAAGTCTGGGGGAGTGATTCCCGTTACCGTTTCCGTAGAGTAACGGAACCGAGTAACGGAAACGGAAACGGGAATACCGCTAAGTCGTGCCCATCTCTACTCTTCACATATGTTGTAAAACTATTGGTGTGATAAACTGTGATCAGATATAAGGTAATTCCTGAAAATAAGGAAAAAGAGTAATAAATAGGAAGGGGAAGGTGATGACCATGTTATGGAATCATTCTGGTTTGTGTGTTATGATGTATTCTGCAAAACTACTGTTCAAAGTTTAAATATCCTGTAGTCTTAGGTTGCTAAGTAGCTTTCCGTGTTATGATTCTATGGAAAGGTTTTTGAAAATTTAGTAGTCTGAAGAAAACAGCTCCACAGCCAGCTATGAAAAGATCAGCAGAGGTGGGACCAGAGGAAGGAAAGAAGAGGGGGGCTGTAGACTAGAATACAACTCACACTGTATCCAGTATGAAGGGTGAATTCTCAAGTCAATCAGGATCCCTTGTATGAGCACTGAAGATGATTTCAGATGTAATACATGCTGCAAACCAGTGTCATCAGACTCTGAAATTGAACCATCCCACCTGTTTCTGTACAAGGCATAAGTGAGAGTGGAATCTTGTTTATTGGCTCAGGCAACCAAGTGGTTTGAGCCAGTGCTGGAAAAGAGCGGCTATATACCATGTTCCTTACCATTGTTCAAAAGTTCCTCATGAGAAACACATTTGAGGCTTGGATGTGCTCCACCAAAAACTGGCTTTAGCCTAGAAGAGGAGTTCAAAACCCACAGTGCCCACCCATAGTCAACACTATTTGGGTGAAAATTAATGAAAAGACTAGAAGCTTTCAGGAGTGGCAAAACAGAAAAATAAACCAGCAACATCAGACAATAACAGCTTTAATAAAAAAGTTGCAAAACATTATAAAAACACAGCAACTAGCATTCTTTTCCGTCAGGTAGATCACAACGTTAAGTCATAATTGGGCATAATGAAATTCTCAGAGATGCTTTTGGGGTCCCCTGACACCCCTCCCAAAACATTCCTTCTTTGGCCAGGATAAAATAATTCATTTCCAGGACATTCAAAAGAGCCAAACACACAATTCAGGTCGAATCCCCCTGAATTGGCAGTTCATCCCTACTGTGGTCATGGCTCATGGGGTGACGGCCACAGATCAACCCCCAGGGACACCCCTTTACTCTCAAAGCTACCTCCATTGCCCCTCTATCTATATGAACCCTGGCTTTTAGCCATAGCCAGCCCCCCTTCCCTCTAGGACACTGGCCCAGGTCTCTGGCCCCAGCCAACCTCACCCCCCCCTCTTTTCCTTTCCACCCCTCCTGCCTGCCCTTTCCTGATGATTTATTTTCATCATGCTCATGGCTTGCCAGGGAATGATTGTAAGCAATCACTCCTGGGGACCAGGGATTCCCTCACACCAAAAGGACTGTGTTCATGGGTTCCCCGCCTAGCTGATTCTTAGCCCACGACTACCAGCGACCCCCCCTCTCTCTCTCAACCCAGCTTCCCTGAGTGTGCTTTCAATGTGTTTCTACACTATTCTATGGCCTCTACATACTCACAATCTCGGGCAAGGGAGGGTTATGGCACAAGAAGAGAGACATCATGGCGATCCCACGAAGCAAGTTACATCTTCTAGAAGCAGGATCCATCTTCCACAAAGTTCCTGGCATGTCCTCCACAGATGTTCACCGGATTATGCCACAGCCTGGGAGCTCTTCATTGTCACTTCTCCACATTCACAAAGGACTGTCTGGCTACCCCAGACTAACCTCATCGGTTTTCTGGCTCCCCATTGACTTCCATATTGACCTTCCCCAACCTCCTATTGACTTTCCAATTTCCCAAGTTTACCTGGACTCAAGAACAATACCCTGTTTCCACTTCCTTATTGTCACACCCTGATGGCCTAATTAAAGGACACATTTGACTCATCAACACCTGGGCAGGTATCTGGCTCCAGCCTGCCAGGGGGCTTCCCCTGACCGCCTCTGGACAGCCCCTGGACCGCACCGATTAGACCACCTGAAGAACCGTCCCTTGCCCACCCTTGGGCGGTGCCACTTGGGGGAGGGAAGAGGGGGAACTAATAAAAATGTGGTTCTCTTTCTGTTCGGGGTCGGACATCTTAGCTCTGTCTTTGGCTTGTGTCCACCTACTGTTCTTTATTAGGCCTAATAAATGCAGTATTTCCTTCAGGATCTCTCTCTCGTTGGATTCTTCATTGGGCTTCTGGGGTCCAGCGGAACTCAGCAGGACTAGCCTAGCTTAAATTTAATTTTAAACTCATTTTGAATTCAACAACAAGCCATGACTGCAATGAGTAGAGACACTGTGCATAGATCTATCTCTGGACTGAGTTTTCACAGCCTGGTAGCAATATAATACTGGTGTATGTGAGCGAGCTCCCGCTGCCCCAGCTCCTGCCAACCTAGCAGTTCGAAAGCATGTCAATGCAAGTAGATAAATAGGTACCGCCGTAAAAGGCGGGAAGGTAAAAACAGTGTTTCCTTGCAACCATGCCGGCCACATGGCCATGAACTTGCACAACACTGGCTCTTCTGGCTTGAAAACGGAGATGAGCACCGCCCCTAGAGTCAGACACGACTAGCACGCATGTACGGGGGGAACCTTTACCTTTACCTTTTATGTGGCTTAAAACTATCCAGTGGGTAAGTGATCCTAACGGGCATGCATTGCAGGTGGGGGGGTACAGCTGAAGAAGCTTTCCCTGCAGCATATGAGCATCCTAGTGAATTGTTAATACTTCATTAATAAGTGTTGTTGCTATACAACTTTTGTTCATCTCAATTATGACTTTCAGGTGGTTCTTGTGGAAGCCATCATAAGGGAATGAGCATCCATTTCTACATCGACTTGTTTTGTGGAACATCACTTTAAAAAGAATGACATCACTAAGAGATCTACCTGATGCCTCCTATCATAGATTTCTGAATTCTTGAGAGTCCCTCAAGCCTCAGTCCCTGCCTTTATCCTAAGGTTTCATGAAACATTTGGGGTGGTTTCATGAAACATTTGGTTTCATGAAACACTATTTTTGTGGGTTTGTTTTTAGTCAGTCTTCAGCATATCCTTCTCAATGTTTCATTCTTCCTATCTATAGTTTGACACTTGTAATTCAGAGGGGGGCACTGGTTCATACATTGGTCTTGGTTACCTTGGCAAGTTATTCTTACAAGAGTGCCAAAATAACCAGGCTAGTGGGCCAGGAGCATGAATGCTAAGGGATGAGGAGGAGGGAGAAATCTTTGACTGACAAAAGCGACTGAAAAAGAGAAAATAGAGGCCTGGTTTATAGAAATATGCCTGTGATACAATTAAAATATTTAACATGCTGGGTTTTGTTTACCACCCACCGTTCTGCCCAGATAGGGTAGCCTCGGGCAGGTATCCAATGTCTGTAGGCACTGAAAAGTTCTGGAATGAATAATGAAGGAGAGCAAATAGCTGTCTAGCTTGAGAGTCACCAAAACTCTGTATCTTAACCCACAGGTTTATTCAAGATAGATAATACCTTCTTCTCATGAGGAAAATTCAAGGTTGAGACAGGGATTCATTTCCTCATCAGCTGCATTATAGAAGGAACACAGTAGCCAGCTAGGAACATTGGGGTACAAAAAGATAGCCCAGTTCTACTTAGAACAGTTTGTTTAAGGAAATGGGAGGTGTTTTATTTTCCATTTCTATTTTTACCTATGTTATGCAACATTCTTCAGATTCTGGAGTTTACTAGAGATCATTTCTGACAAACTTTCCAGGAAATATAGTAGGAAGCTTCAGAGAAAACACCTAGTTCCCACCCTAACATCAGGAGAATGAGATTAGCTGATTGCTATGGGGCCGGATGGGGATTTTTGGTGGTCACACTAATTGGCCCTGAATGCCCATCCCATTCTTTTCTTGGCATGGGATGGGTATTTTAACCAGTTCCGGCCACAACCTCAGTAGGTAGGTAGTGCAAGTGGTACTGGCATTCTTTGTGACCCTTTGTGAGTCAACCTTAAGGTGCTTGTCAACCCTCGGATAAAATTTAATTTCATTAGTAGGTTTAAAGTGTTCTGCTTATATACCGCCCCATACCACTTCAAGTAGTCTCTGGGCAGTTTACAGTTTTTAATTACAGTATGCAATTGTGTATGTTATTATGGTAATTTTAGGCCGAAACGAGGGCTGTGACGGGCTAGCAGATTCACACAGTTTGGAAGGATGCCGAACAGGTGGGCAGCATCAATCTGAAGTGTGAATTTCACTAAATACACCATTGGGCGGGGAGGATACTATTTATCCTGCCACTACCTGCTTGCCCTCAGGTTCAGGTCCCCTTGAAAGAATTTAAAAATAACTTTAAAATATGTTATTAATAAAGTTGTGGCCCAATTTATCCCAAATGAAGTTATTTCACCTCTTTATTTCCAGGATGCAGGGGCAAAAGCATTGCTAATCGTTTCCAATCGCTTGCTTTCCAGTGACCACATTTGACTATTTATGTGCATCCACATGTAAACAACCATGCAATCTACTGAAATAAAAAATCCCCTCACCATTGATAGACCCACTTGCATAATTTGAAATGAGAACCAGCCTCTTTAAGAGGCTGAAATATCATTTCTTAAACAATGATTTGTAGTTGGGTTTTTTTAGCTTTAGATTTCCCGTACCATTGGTAAGCATGCCATCCAGAATTTAAGTTGAACCCTTCTAACTGTAGTAATCAATTCTTTTCTAGGGTCATCCATTCTTTTAAGCATGTCAGACAACAGGCTTTATAATACAGTATCCAATCTAGTAGTGCAAAACCTCCATTTTCTTTTTTATCTTGCAGTGCTTTGATTCTAATTTGGGGTTCCCTTCTTTCCAAATAAGTTTTCTTATTTGTTTGTCCAAGTCTTGCAATATTTGGTTGATTTAAGGATCAGTAGTGTTTGGAACAAGAATAGTAGTTCTCATAATACATTCATTTTGATTGCCGCTATTTTTTTTTACCATAAATGACAATTGTAGATGAATGATAAGTGTAGATTAATTCTGTTGTCAATAGCCATATACTGGCCAAACAGTTCCCTAGGAAATAGAACATAAGTAGTGACCTGTTTAATTTAGAAGTGTCATTGACTAACATTATTGGAATGTATAGTAATTGTGTTGTTTTTGGAAGATCAAATAAAACAACAGAAAACCAAATCATTCTTAGGCATAATATTTAAAGAATGCGTCAACCTCTCTGGTTATACAACAATGGTGCCTAAGTGGATTTGTACAGAAAACAGACATTTAAGTGAAACACTAATAAATTGTACACTTGACCTTTTCTCAGCGCTTTAAAAACTCACTCAATTTTGTAGGAAATAGGTAGAAAATTCTTAAATAAAAGCTACTGGTAACATGTTAACTTTCAGTTAAAATTTCCACTGCCAGGTTTGTAATTGTAAGTGATCCTTGAATGCAGACTTTATTGAAAACTGAGCAGGAGGGAGGGAACTGAAACACAATCGATTTGTGTTGATTAAATTTTACAGTTTACAACTGAAGACTTACTGTTATTATTGAACCATCGGGGCAACAAACGGAGCCAAAATGTATCAGAAAACCCATTGCAGCCTGAAGTTTATCCGCTATTGTGTATTTGTGAAAACAGGCCTGAGGGTATGAGAGAGAGAAAAAGAGAGAGAGAGAGAGAGAGAGAGAGAGAGAGAGAGAGAGAGAGAGAGAGAGAGAGAGAGAGAGAGAGAGAGAGAGGAATGGGTTCTGAGCTGGAAAAAGAAACAACATTGCAAAGGTCAATGTTCAGATGATGGTATCACATCCTTCTTTCATCCCAGAAGTTCATGTGAAGGCCGAGATCCTTGCTCAGCTTTACGTTAGGGAAAACTCTTGCTTTATTTGTTCATGTTGAACTGCTATCAGAGCTCAATACCTCAGTGTTGTGTTTTAATAACATCAGTTTCCCCGGACCAGATACATATGAAGTCACTTAGACTGATCTATAAACAGTGGATAGTCATGCAACAGTTGGATTTTTGATTCCAAGATAACCTTTCTGACGGGACATCTACGGAGCCAAAAGGCTGGGTCCTTTAAGCAGCCTCAAAAGGAAACTGTTGATTTCAATGGGACTGACGCTAGAATTATTTGAGGTGTAGGTTTGCTTTCCCCTTATCTCAGACTCCATGGCAGGCAATAATTGTTGATGTCCCATTGCTCAAATCACTAGAAATGGTGTTTTCATTTTTAAGGTTTATATATATATATATATATATATATATATATATATATATATATATATATATATATATATATATATATATATATATATATATATATATATATATATATATATATATATATATATATATATATATATATATATATATATATATATATATATATATATATATATATATGCATGTTAGGGTGGATTCGGGTTTCTTCCCGTGTAGAAATCTGGTTGTTTTGGCGACGTTTCGACGAGGTCTCACTCGTCATCTTCAGGCTGGTGTTCTGGCTTCTTTCTTCTTGAAGCAAAGCGTGATCTCAGTTGAAGTCCTTCTATAAATAACTGCTGGGGGGGGGTGTGGTTTGCTTGCTCTGTTGCTGATTGTAGGCTCGTTTGTTCTTTTGTGATCTGCTGTGTGGCTGAGGCGATCGTTAAGGGCTTAACTGCTGGTGGGTTAGATGGCTGTTTAGAGACATCATGTGTGGGTGAGGTGCTGGATGTGTGTCTATTAGCCTTTTGTTTCTTAACGACCTTGGTGATGGGTGTTCTGGCAGCATCCTGGGCTTTGGTGGAGTGGGGTCCTGTGTCTTGTGAATTCATTTTGGTCTGGCTGCGTGTCTGTGGTCTCCCAATGTTTTTTTGGCGTGTGTAAGTGTGCTCCATGTGGTGGCTGGAGTGGAGAGTAGCGGTAGATGGTGCAGTCGTGGTTTTGTTATTGGATGGTGGTTTCGTCTCATCTGTGGGAAGGGTCTGGGTTTGTGTTTGGTGTGGATGGAAGGTGGTGGCATCTTGTGTCCTTTTGGACCTGGTGTCAGTCTTTGTGACAGAGGCTCGTCTGTTGACCAGGGCTAGTTTCCAGATGTCAGGCAAGCGGGAGGTGTCATCACGTTTATTCATGTTGTTTGGGTGTTTCTCTATTTCAATGGCTTCCATGATTATTCGACTGTTGAAGTGTTCAGTTTTGGAGATGAGTTTGGTTCTTTTAAAATCAATTTCATGACCTGTTGTTTTTATGTGCTGGAAGAGAGAGGAAGATTTTTCTTCTTTTTTGACTGCGTTCTTGTGTCCTGCGATGCGTGCGCTTATTCTCCTGTTTGTCTGTCCGATGTATGTGGCTGGGCAGACTTTGCATGGTATTTCGTAGACTCCTTGGTTTTCTAGCTCAGTCTTGTCTTTGGGGTTTCTTAAAATGTTGGCTATTTTTTGTTCGGTGCTAAAGGCTGTCTTGATATTGTGTTTGTGGAGAATTTTGCTGATTTTGTCTGTGGTGCCTTTGATGTAAGGGAGGAGGGCAGTGCCGTTGTTCTCTTCTGTTTCTTGGTTCTTGGGGGGTGTTTCTTTTTGGATTAGTTTGGTGATGGTGTTTTTTTGGAATCCGTTCGCAATTAGAGCATTCGAGAGAGTGTGTAATTCAGTTTTTAGGTGGTCTTTGTCAGCGAGGCGTTTGGTTCTGGAGATGAGGGTTTTTGCTACGGAGTTGATCTGTGCAGGGTGGTGGTGTGATTGTGCATTTAAGTAGCGGTTTGTATGTGTTTTTTTCCGGTAGATGGTATGCCGTCGGGTTTTTTGTAGATTAGGACGTCCAGGAAGGGAAGTTGGTTGTTGGCTTCTATTTCCATAGTGAATTGTATTTTGGGGTGTAGGCTGTTGAGATGTGTGAGGAAGTTGTTCAGTTTGTCTTTCCCGTGTGGCCAGATAACAAAGGTGTCGTCAACATATCTGAGCCAGAGTTTGGGTTTATGTTCGGACTTCTGTAACGTTACAGAAGTTTCCAGTTTTTTGCAATAAACACTATTGCTCAATATTGCAGACTGTGGGGATGTTGGTCTCATGAATACAATACATTGTGTTGGGAGTGGACTGTAATTGAAATTTTGCCATCTTGAAGATAAGGTGGGGGAGATTTCTCATGGCCAAATTACACATTACAGAAAACACATGATTGCATCTTTGAACATATTATTGTTCAAGTAACATGCCCAAGGCAGTTCTCTTAAGCATCAGGCCAAAGACAGGGGCGTAGTAAAAGTTTGGAGAGCCGGGGGGGAGTCAGTTTTTGCACCCCTCCTACCCCCCCCCCATAGCCTTTCCCCATAATGGAGATGCCCCAGCACAGTAATCATTTTAGTTGCTCTCTTCTGCACCTTTTCCAGTTCCCCAATGTCTTTTTTGAGATGCAGTAACCAGAACTGTATGCAATACTCCAGGTTTTGCCTTACTATCATTTTGTACTATCATTTTGATAGTTGGCTGTTTTATTTTCAATCCCCTTTTTGATGATCCCAATTTACATGGCATTGGCCTTCTTTACCGCTGCCACACACTGGGTAGACACTTTCATTGAACTGTCCACCAGCACACTGAGATCTCTTTCCTGATCCATCACAGATAGCTCAGAACCTATGAGTTGATAGAACAAGTTTAGATATTGTTTTTGCACCAATATACATTACTTTATATTTTCCTACATTGAAATACATTTACCATTTCGCAGCCCATTCTCCCAGTTGGGAGAGATCCTTCTGGACCTCTTCACAATCTTCTTTGGTCTTCACCACCCAGAAAAGTTTCATGTTTTCTGCAGACTTGGCCACCTCAGTGCTTATCCCTGTATCCAAGTCATTTATGGACAGATTGAAAAGCACCAGTGCCAGGACAGATCCCTGTGGCACACCGCTTTTCATCTCTCTCCATTGTGAAAATTGCCCATTGACACCTACTCTCTGTTTCCTGGATCTCAACCAGTTCTTAATCGATAAGAGGATAACTGCCCTCTTATCCCCTGACTGTGCAATTTTCTCAGCAGCCTTTGGTGAGGGACTGTATCAAAAGCCTTCTGAAAATCAAGATAGACAATATCCACTGGTTCACCCAAGTCCATATGCCTGTTGACCTTTTCAAAGAATTCTAAAAGGTTTGTCAGGCAAGACTTACCCTTACAGAACCCATGCTGATTTTCCGTCAGCAAGACTTGTTCTTCAATGTGTTTTAAGATTTTCTCTTGGATGAAGCTTTCCACCATCTTCCCTGGGAGAGACGTAAGGCTAACAGGACTGTAGTTTCCTGGGTCCCCCCCTCCTTCCTTTTTTAAAAATTGGTGTGACATCTGCTATCCTCCAATCCTCTGGCACCATGGCCATTTTAAGAGACAGGTTGCATACTACTGTTAAAAGAGCCGCAATTTCATTTCTCAGTTCCTTAATAACCCCTGGGTGTATGCCATCTGGGCCCGGTGACTTGTTTCTCTTCAATTTATCAATTAAACCTAAAACATCCTCTATTTTAACCCGTATTTGATTTAATTTTTTAATCAAGAGGGGCTGTTTGGGCAGCAGAATCTGCCCGCAAGAACTCATTTAATTTATCTGCAATTTCCAAGTCCTCCTTTACCTCCCCTTTTCCTCCCTCACCATCCAGACTTGGGCCAACTGGTTCTCTGGCAGATTTTCAACTTCTAATATATTTAATAAAGCTTTTATTATTTCCCTTTATATTGCTAGCCATGCATTCCTCAAAGTCTTTCTTTGCCTCTCTTATCATCTTCTTACATTTCTTTTGCCAGAGTTTGTGTTCCTTTTTATTTTCCTCATTTGGGGAGGATTTCCATTTACGCTTTAGAGCCTCTCTAACTCCACTCGTTAACTATGCTGGTGCTGTCTTGGACTTAGACGAGCTCTTCTTTCTTTGTGGTATGCACTTGTGCTGGGCCTCTATTACCATTGTTTTAGACAGGCTCCATGCACTCTGGAGAGATTGGATTCTTTTTACCTTCCCTTTCAATTTCTTTCTATCTAGTTTCCTCATCTGAGGGAAGTCCACCCTTTGGAAATCAGATTTGCTTGACACTCTTCCCCAACATACATGGGAAATAAGATTGCAGCATGGTCACTGTTCCCCAGCAGCTCAGTGACATTCACATCCGTGACCAGGCCCTGAATATCACACACACAGTATTAGATGCAGAGTTGCCTGTTCTCAGGTGGGCTCCATGACAAGTTACTCTAAGGCAGTCATTCAGCATGTCAAGTAACCTGGTTTCTCTTTCTTGCCTCAAGCTCGCATTGGTCCAGCCAATATGGGAATAATTGAAGTCCCCAATGATGACTATCCTGTTCCTCTTAGACACCCCCATGATTTGTCTCCTCATTTCAAGTTCCCCTCAAGTTTTTGATCTGCTGGGTGATAGAACTTCTCCTCACTATCACATCGCTCCTTGGACCTGGTAGTTTAACCCACAGTGATTCTATGATGGAGTCAGACCCACCGTCAATCTCCATTCTGCAGGATTTTTCTCCTTCTTTGACATAGAAGGCCACTCCACATCCAACCTGCCCCTCTCTATCCCTCCTATAAAGTTTACACCCTCGGATTGTGGTATCCCACTGGTTGTCTGCATTCCACCAGGTTTCTGTTATGGCCACTATATCAATGTTATCCCTAGTGACCACATGTTCAAGCTCTCCCATCTTTGCTCGGAGGCTTCAAGCATTTGCATAAAAGCACCTGTACAATGGGTGGGTCCTTTAAGCAGCTTGCTTGTTCTTTCCCCCCCACAGCTTTTAATTCCAGTAGACGAACTACCACATCCCATTATTCTCCCTGTGCTAATGCCTTTGTGGTTCTCTACCCTCTCCAATCTCATTCCATGGGGATGAGGTGTTTGCAACTGGATGCCACTCAGCTCCTGTTGACTTTTCCCCAAGATTCAATTTAAAAGCTGCTCTGCCACCTTTTTATGTTACACGCCAGCAGCCTGGTTCCATCATCATTCAAGTGAAGCCCGTCCATCTTGTACAGGCTCGGATTGTCCCAAAACGTTCCCCAGTGCCTAATGAATCTAAACCCCTCTCTCTGGCACCACATTTTCATCCACACATTGAGACCCCTGAGCTCTGCCTGCCTAGGTGGTCCTGCTCGTGGAACAGGTAGCACTTTTTAGATGCTACCTTTGCGGTCCTGGCTTTTAGCTTCCTCTCTAGGACCATGCGGCAACATTTGCCAACATCATTGGTGTCGACATGCACCACCACTGCTACCTGGTCCCTGGCACTCTCTATCAGCCTATCTAGACAAGAAGTGATGTTCAAAATCTTCGCACCAGGCAGGCAAGTCACTGTGCAGTCCTCACATCTGTCACAGACCCCCCCATCCATGTTCCTGACAATTGAATCACTACCAGAAGCCCCCTTCCCACCTCCCCTCAAGGAGTATCCTCATTGTGACTGGACACTGTCCCATCTCCTGAGGAAGGGGTCCCCGCTAGGGGATGGTTTCCTTTTTCTTCAGAAAGACGTCCTTCATCAGAGCTGCCTGCCTGTGGGTGGGATGATGCCTGAAGGTCCCTAGTAGTCTCACTATGGTCCCTCTTTCCCTGCTTCTACTTCTCCAGGTCTGCAACCCATGCATAAAGGGAGCAAATCCATACCCTGAGCTCTTGGAGCTCCTTGCAACAAGGGTGCATCCATTGCCTTTTGCCCTAGAGGCAAATAATCATACATACGGCACTCAGTGCAAAATACCAGATAGCCTCCACACCCCTGCTGGCTGTCTGACTGCATGCTAGAAGTTACTGAGAGGTTTGTGAACCTTCTTTGTAAGGGAAGTTGTAGTATCTGAGGGCCTGGCTTCAAGGAGGTCTGGCTTTTATTTTCTTCCTTACCTTTGCCCTTTGAATAAGACAAATAAATAAATATACTTTGTTAAAAATTTGTTTGGGGTCTCCCCTTGGCCTCCCTAGTGAACCCGTATTTGCTCTCCCTGTTCACTTACTCTGGTCACTCATTCCCTGGCTCTGCCTCAGCTTTAATGCCCTGCTTGGAGTCAGGAACCAAAACCATGAAGAACATAGTTTGTCCTGAAGACCAACCACAAAGCAGGGGAAGCTAAGAGGCAGCTACACCGGAGTTTATCCCACTCTGTAGCCTCCAATTCAAGCAGTTGAGATTGCTCTAAAATACTGACTACACAATGTTCCTGTTAGAGTTTCCCAACCCAACCCTTGGGCTGGATCCTACTGTTTATTTGGAACAATTAGGATCTTGAGTGTCACTGCTGTTGCTTCCTTCACCAATGTCACTTTCAAGTCCTGGTGCTGCCCAGTAGCTGCCTCGTAGGGGTGAATGCAATTTAGTATGGGGTCTCTGCTGTGACTATGCCACCTTGGGTGATACTGCTAGAGTCATGTATGCGGTTGGGATGGGTGATCTTGCTGCACGTCAGTGGTTATGTGTAGTGATGGGTGTGGCGTGGCCAAGATGGTGGATAGCACCTTTCATCCTATTTTGAACTAAAATTAATGTTTTTATTATAACAAACTTTACCAACTATATACAGTAAGGAGAGGCAATATCACAATGCATCATGTAAGTGTTTGCAAAACAAAGCAAAACAAAACAAAATTAAAAAGGAGAAAAGGAAAAATGTGGGGCTGAAACAAGGGATTCTGTGCCTTCCCTACTTTGTGCACATAAAACCCCAGCATTAATGCCCACCTGCAAGCAAAGAGAAGTAGGCTGTTTGTCAGTCAATGGGCAGATATTGCAGAAGAGGAGCCAAGAGGTGGAGAGTGAGAAGGGGAGAAGCACATTGCAACCAATGGATCAAAACAGAGCAATCTGATGCCAACATGTTAGATTGCAACTACAAGGGCTGCAGGAGTGGTTTCAATGTGAAGGGAAGGAGTGATCTAATCAAGCCCCAAAGTTCAAAACCATCCCAAAGCTTATATTGTATCCCATCACCAATGTGCCCTAATTTGCAATTGCAGGAGATGAGAACTATTCCTGCTGTGACAACCAAACCACTGAACTGTTTATAGAAGTCTCTTTTAGTGACAGGCTAGCTGCGATGCATAGTTCACCTCTTGCTTTGACATACAAGAATGAGGCAAGTGAGGATTGGCATCCTTAAGCCATTGCCACCTCCTGCACACGATGCATGCTTGCTGTTGATTATTTATTTATTTATTTATTTATTTATTTATTTATTTATTTATTTATTTATTTATTTATTAGTATTTTTACCCTGCCTTTCTCCTTGGTAAAGGACCCAAGGCGGCTTACAGTAAGGAGAGGCAATATACAGTCCACTATAATTAAGACATAAAATGATTACTGGGCTGGGGAACCTCCCTTATGAGGAAAGGCTAAAACATTTGGGGCTCTTTAGTCTGGAAAAAGGCACCTGAGGGGGGATAGATTGAGACATACAAAATAATGCAGGGCATGAGTCAAGTGGATAGAGGGACACTCTTCTCCCTCTCACAAAATACCAAAACTAGGGGACATCCACTCAAACTGTGGGTTGGGAGAGTGAGAACAGACAAAAGAAAATATATTTTTACCCAGCGTGTTGTTAGTATGTGGAACTTTCTGCCACACGATGTGGTGATGGCATCTAGCCTGGATGCCTTCAAAAGGGGATTGGACAGATTCCTGGAGGAAAAGTCCATCACAGGTTACAAACTATTATGGAGATGTGTAATCTCCAGGCTTAAAACCAGGGTACTTCAAGGGCCAAATGCAGGGGGGTGGTAGCAGGAGACAGATATATAGTCTCATGCGCTCCCAGAGGCATTTGATGGGGCCACTGTGAGATACAGGAAGCTGGACTGGATGGGCCTTTGATCCAGCATGGCTCTTCTTATGTTCTTAAGTTTAAGAACATGGAACTGAAGGGTATCTTACGGCATTAGAAGACAATTCTTGTGACTAGCCTGAGGAGGACGTGGCCTCCCACACAGGCACATGGGTGGGAAGAGCTTGTTTCTTCCAGCCCTGGCAGGCAAAAAGCAAAGGGAGAT
This sequence comes from Phrynocephalus guinanensis, assembly GCA_037367245.1. Lineage (NCBI taxonomy): Eukaryota > Metazoa > Chordata > Lepidosauria > Squamata > Agamidae > Phrynocephalus > Phrynocephalus guinanensis. The sequence continues at coordinate 131,856,698 of CM074732.1, read as the reverse complement.
GTTTGCCTACAAGTTGGGTGTATTTCTGTGCTAAGTGGCAGAAGACGTCAAGTAGAGCTTCACATTGTCTCATCCTGAAGTGATGATGAACAGAAATACCAAAATGAATGGCTTCCAGAAACAATGGGGAAGCCATCGCTCTTATTCCTCTTTGGCATGAGTTTCTCTTTAAAGAAAAGGGAAGGGGGGAGAGACTGAGAAAGAAGTAATTTCAAAGGAAGAAAGCATGTTCGACATATTTTTAAATAACTTACTTGATTTACAAAATACAGTGATGGTGGCCATGCTCATAAATATACATATATGTATATGGCTCGAAAGGCAAAACAATTCCATCTGGAGAATCGGGTATTGTTTTGAACAAAGGGCTTCCACTCAAGTCATTAATAGTGTATTTTTTATTAAAGAAAAATTGGCTTCAAAAGCGGTTGAGATTTGTGGGAATAAAAATAAAACTGGGATGAAAGTAATTATCCTCTGCCCTGTTCTTTTCCTCCTGCTCGTTTGCCTGTCTTAGACACAGGCGGCAGCAACTCCACTGTCTTCTGTTCCTTCCATGTTTGATATTTTCCTGCCTTTCTTTCTGCTACTTGACAGCACCCAGAGGAAGGGGGGGTCTTTCAACCAGTGATACCGACAGGCCCCTTCTTCGATGTGTGCCTTAATGTGGTGAAGGGGTTTGAGGTGTCACTGAAGCTGAGAGCAATGCCATCAGGAGGCCAGACTCCATTATGAACCTAGAATCCTAACAGGGTCACCCAAGGTGGAATGGTCACAGCTGTGATACCAGACCAAGGGTCTGTCTGACTGTAGAATGGCATATTGATCAGTGTATTCATTGCTATTGACATAGGTTGGCAACATCATCATCATCATCATCATCATCATCATCAACAACAACAACAACAACAACAACAACAACAACAACAACAACAACAACAACAAACAACAACAACAGAATTTGAAAGCTGGAAGATACCCTACAGATCATCAAGTCTAGCCCCTGTCAGAGAGGTACAACAAAGTATTGAACTCCCGCTTAAAGCACTGAAATGATAGTTTCCACACATGTCTCTATTTAGATCAATCTATCCTGCTCCTTTAAGAGCTGCCACACAACTTTCTGGCAGAATGTTATGGCATGTATATGTTTTGGCACAATTGAGTACTCTCCTAATTTTCCTGTTATACAGCCTGCATTAACGAGGTGATAATACTGTGATGTGGTAGGAAGTGATTCTGGTGAAGGAGACAATGGAAGTGACACTCAAGTTAATTTTTGTTAGTACCGCACAGAAGTCAGCAATGGTACACCCCTGCTGAAATTTCCTTACCATGAAATCTAGGACAAGAAAACCCAACATTAAGCAAATAAATAATCTGCTTGATTTTTTAAAAAAGTCATATCCAAAACAATGATCAGAATCAGTACCCTGTTGAGTTTCTACTGAATTGAAAGTCTGGTCAGCATACTAGCATGAAGTTTTGCTCGTGCAGAACAGAAGGTCTCTGCTAATGCAGTATTTGCAGAATGGCTAAGGTCCTGCATTACCATACTATGAGAGTTTATTCTCATCAGAAGCTCAGTAGCATACTGGATCAAAACTATATACATGCATTTCAAAATAAGCCTTTGATTTTGCCACAATCACCATTGTTTCTTCCAGTGTTGTACAGTAATAATAAAATTGGAAGTGCAAGTGCTCAAATTGGAAGTGCGTGGCAGTCCCCTTAATCACCACCTTCTTCCCATAGGAGAGCCCACAATGCAGCCCTCTGGATTCGTCCATATCAAGAAATGATGAGGAAGACATCATCGGCAACATTAATGGCTCTTAGCTGCTTGTTCATTACCAAACCATTCTAAAACACTCTGCGTTACTAGAGAGATAGCCCTAGCCATATAATGTTCCTGGGAAAATCCATTTGTTTGGTTGTGTCTCATCTCTCCTTTGGCTTAGAAGATTGGACTATACCACATGATAATTTAGCACAAATACTGCTGGATTACATAGAGACCTTTTAGGCCAAGCATCGAGTTGCAGAAGTGGTTTTCGTGGTGGGGCATAGTGCCAGGACCATCAACCACATTTGGCTTCAATGTGTGAGGCTCTAGGAGTCTGTAGAAATTATGAAGAGCCTCATGAATCCTTGTTTTCAGAAAATCTGCCTTTCAGACTGTGGAAGACTGATACGCCACCCACTAACACAGCAAGGTGGACATGAGGAATAAGACAACACACACTACCTATGGCTTGAATTTTCTCTTGGCTAAGGCTGTGGGAAGCTCTAATGCCAGACATTTGATGGTCCACTCTAGAGATGGGCACGACTTGAAAAAAATTTTTTTCGAGTTGTTGTTAGTCGGGCCGGTTCCGTTTCGGCTCGTTTCCGTTTTTCACGAAAATTTGCAAAAATTAGTCGGTTCGTTTTTTCGTTTTTTCGTTGTCGGTAGTACTGGTTTGGGGAGGGGGTAGCGGGCTCCTGGAGGGAGCTGCAGGAGTCAGCCAGAGCCACAAGTGACGGACTGGCAGACTCTTTGCACCCGCTGTGTCTCACGTACTTGCATGTAGTGCAATGCAAGTAGATCTGGCTTAGGGTTAAGACGGCTTAGCGCAATGGCTAGGGTTAGGCTAGTTACGGGTGAGGTTACGGTGAGTATTGGGGTGCATCTGGGTGCCTCTCTGACCCACTTAGAAGGACAGTGTACTGGCGTATGGGTTAGGCTTAGGGTTCGGGTTTGGGCTACGATTAGTGGGCTGTTTATGCCCAATTGGCACATCCCAGAAGTCTCTGTGGTCAACCTGGCCAAGTGGCCATGCGATTGGTGGAAAATTTGCATGGTCTACTCCCATGGGAGAGCCCATCATTGCAAATGCGCAGGTGTAAAAAAATAAATAAAATAAAATAAAATAAAATCAACGGAGACTTTTTTTGCAAGAAAAACCCACTTCTGCTACTGTAAAAAATCAAGCATTTAAAATAGCTAATTTCCGCATGTTTCTGTGGTGCTTTGGTGGGGTTTTGGGCAACAATTTCAAAAAAAATATTGCGGTTGCCATTTTGGATCCCCCCCCCACCGCATGGCAAATGGATGCGCCCTCCCAGCCTGGTACAGTCAGCAAAACCTGGCCATGCGATTGGTGGAATGGCTCCAAAACTTTGCATGGTCCACTCCCATGGGCGAGCCCATCATTGCAAATGTGCAGGTGTAAAAAAATAAAATAAAATAAAATAAAATAAAATCAACGGAGACTTTTTTTTGCAAGAAAAACCCACTGCTGCTACTGTAAAAATTCAAGCATTTAAAATAGCTAATTTTCGCATGTTTCTGTGGTGCTTTGGTGGGGTTTTGGGCAACGATTTCAAAAAAAATATTGCGGTCGCCATTTTGGATCCCCCGCACTGCATGGCAAATGGATGCGCCCTCCCAGCCTGGTACCAGCAGCGGAGCAGTAGCAATAGCCAAGGAGAGGGGGGCGGGGAACCCCCCTCAAATAAAACACCCTTCTGGCCTGGTAGGTGCCCTCAGACAGTTTTCATCTACTTTTAGGGCCGGGAATCGGTTTTTTTTTAACTTTTAAAAACTTTTTTTCTGTGTCGCTTGGCATTGCGCGATGCAAGTAACGAGCACGACAAATCAGACCAAATTGTTCATTCGTCGGTTCGAGCTCGAAGTCTTGGGCAGTGATTCCCGTTACCGTTTCCGTAGATTAACGGAAACGAGTAACGGAAACGGAAACGGGAATACCGCTAAGTCGTGCCCATCTCTAGTCCACTCAAGTCTGGATTTGCTTTCATTTGTATCAAGGCATAATCTGTTTTCTCTTCAAAATTGTATTTGTATCCAGAAAACAGGGATCCTTCTAGCCTCAGTCTGTAGTTCTGTGGCATTACCTAAAGACAAAACTTTGTCTTGCCAGTTTTAGAATTCTGGTCAAGGTCATACCAAATCAAGATAGTAGATTAACACAACGGTGGTATGTGGACTGGGTCAAGGGTGTCTCACCCCAAACATGGGAGTAGATGCCACTCCTCAGCCCCAGTCATAAGCCACTTCTCAGTTTGAGGCCTTCTGTCTTCGGTAACTTCACTAAAATTTAAAGGGAGGTGATATTTTACTGCATGGTTCCACCTAAGTTTACAGCACAGTTTCCATACATTTGACATTCTTTAATTCCAGTTTGTTATGTATGGATCTGAAATAGATGGGACAGGAGCATATTCTATCTTTTAAGTCAATAAAATAATATTTCATTAAAGAGCACACTGTTGAGTAAGTAATGGGATTCGTCAATGCATGGTTTTTTAAAAAAAATATTAAAATTCACATATACCTGTATTTTGCCATTCCTCATAAAAAAGCATAGCCCAAAGGCCAGTTACATGACTCCTGATCCAGATATACTAGAAGCATTTTTTCCAGTGCATGTTTGTATAAATATAAACCATTTAGCATGTCCCAACCCTATATGTAAACTGGAAACACATTTGTATATGGAAATGTATACTTGTGTTGTGATTCACACACACACACAAAAAAAAAACTTATGCAAGAAAAGCATGCAAAGAGAATGTATTTTTTTCTTCCTGCAGTGTGGAAGAATTTCAAGTCCGGCCTCTGTCAAGAAATCACAGTAGGGAATTGAACTCTCAAACCACTGAGCTATCCAGTCATTCTTTTTTGGCTTGGCCAAATTCATAAAAAGGGGGAAAATTACACTTGGGAATGAGCAAAAGAGACAACAATAGATTTGCCCTTCTCTTCCCCATATATTTGGGGATCTCAGTGAAACAAGTGTAGAAGGCAAAGTCTCTTATGCTGGAGAGTAGACATGGGCACGGAGCAGCAAAATCTTCGTTTCCATTTTCGGTTTTTTGTTTCCGGAAGTAATGGAAACGGTAATGGTAATTAAGCCGTCAGAACTCGAACTCGAACTGAAAAAAGAAAAATTTGGTCGGGTTTCTAGTTTCCGTTTGTGGCATCGCGGCGATCGCGCGATGTGAAGCACAGAAAAAGTTTTTAAAAGTTTTTTTTTAAAAAAAAACCCAACTCCTGGCCGAAAAAGCAGGCGAAAATATGCCTGCCTGAGGCTTTGCCACCTACCACAGGGGTGGTTTCTGGGGGGTGGGGTCCCCGGCCTTTCCCCCCCTCCTCTCCTGTCCTGGGCTGCTTGCACCAGGCTGGGGGGGGTCATCCTCGTCGTCTCGCCAAGCCATGCGGTGGGGGGGGGGGGAATCGAAAATGGCGACCGCAATTTTTCTTTTGAAATCGTGGTAAAAAAAACACACCAAATCACAACAGAAACATGTGAAATTTATTTATTTTAAATGCCTGAATTTTAATAGTAGCAGCAGTGGGTTTTTTATATCAATAAAACATCGTATTGATTTTTTTTTTATTTTTTTAGACCTGCCCATTTGGGCTGGGCATGGGATGGGACCATGCAATTTTTTTGAACCATTCCACCAATGGCATGGCCAGGTTTTGACTGACACTTCTGGATGTCTCGGAGGGCATAAAAAGCCGAGGCACCTTCCAGAAATTGCAGTCGGGTCTTGGATGTGTTTGAGGGAGGAATGTGGCTGCTGCTGGCTATCCAATCGAGGCCTGGGTGGAGGGAGGCTTTAGGCTTTTAAGTTAGGCAGGCAGGGAGGGAATTGATTTTATTAGAAAATAATTTCTTTGATTCCCTGCAGCTTTGTCTGGCGAAGGGAAGCAGTTAGAGTTTTTTCTTTGTTCTCTTCTCTGGCTGTTTGTGGGGAGAGGAAGGATTTTTCTGATATTGGATAAAGGGGGAGGGTCGACTGGGAGTGGGAGGTGTGGATTTATTTTAAAATATATTATATACTACCATTTATTTTCTATTTTTCCCAACTTCAATTTGCTTGCACACACACACACATTTGGGGTGCAAGCCAAGAACAGAACCTCTATCCTAAGTGGAGAATATTTTACAATATTATTTAGTTTACTAATTACTTACTTCATTGTTTGTTTTTAAACTTGTTGTGTTATGTGTGCACTTGAACACACAGGCACATTCCATTTAAGTGGATCAGAGGAATTTAGAAAATTCTTTTCATTTCATTCCCTGACTACAACTACTAAACTATATTGTATTTATTTTCACCCCAATATCTTTCTTGGGAGTCATAGTACCACTACTCTCTTTTCACTTCAGGCTTATATTTGGGGTGTGGCTGAAGCCACCTGTGCAGCTGCTGCTGCTGCTGCTATCAGCCTTACAATATTATATTTATTCATTACTCCAGCTCATTGTTTGTTTGTTTGTTTACATACATACATACATACATACATACATACATACATACATACATACATACATACATACATACATACATACATACACTTATTGTGTTGTGTGTGCACTTCAACACACAGAAGACACATTCCATTTAAGTGGATCAGAAGAATTTAGAAAATTATTTTCATTTTATTCCCTGACTACAACTACTAATACTAAACTATATTGTATTTAAACCCCAATAATATCTTTCTTGGGAGGCATAGTACCACTACTCTCTTTTCACTTCAGGCTTATATTTGGGGTGTGGCTGAAGCCACCTGTCCAGCTGTACAAATTCCAGTGACACACCACCAGTTCAATTACAGGCTGGGAGAGCCTAATTTGCTTGCACACACCCACCCTCAATTTGGGGGGGGGTTGCAAGAAACTGAACCTCCTCCAAAAGGGGTCAATATAAATCTTTTACAATATTATTTATTCATTACTCCAGCTCATTGTTTGTTTGTTTGCTTACATACATACACTTGTTGTGTTGTGTGTGCACTTGCACACACAGGCAAGCACATTCCATTTCAATGGATCAAGTTGAATTAGAATTTAGAAAACTATTTTAATTTTATTCTCTGACTGTGCCTTGCCTGCATGCACTGCAGTTTTGCTGACTGATTGCTGAAGAAGGGAAGAAGAGTTTTCTTCTGGACTTCTGGTCTGGATTTAATAGTTTCATTTCATTTATTTTCAAGTACTACCGTACCATTTCCTTCCTAAGTTTTACAGCCTGACCTGAGAGCAAGAAGAGACACTTTTATATTTCATTTCATTCATTCATTTAGCTGCGCCACACCATTCTTAGTTGTTGCCTTGATAACTAGGGAACTATATTTTATTTACACACCAATATCTTTTTGGGGAGGCATCTCAGAGTACCCCTACGCTCTTTTCACTTCAGGCTTATTTTTAGTTTCATTTATTTTCTAATACTACCATTTGCTTCCTAAGTTTTCCTCCATTTCAGTGGATCAAGTTGAAATCAGAATTTAGAAAATTATATCAAGGGCCAGCAGGGCAACATTGAAAGCTTGTACAAAAGAACACAGTGTGAGAGTAAGCTTGTGGGTCAAAAGGATAAGTTTATTAGAATAGTTTGTTTACTTAACACAAATATAATAAGAAAATATATTTCTATAACTTTGAGAAATAAAAAATGAGGAGGGTTGGCAAAGCCAGAGGGAAGGGCAGGGGGACCCCCACTAAAATAAATAGGGGCACATTTCTGAAGGAAGGTACAGGAAGTAGTGCAGATAGTGATATTGCTGCCACTCCCTCTCCAAGCAGCACCTACACAACCAGCACCACCGGACCATCTTCTGTTACTGAGGAAAGCATGGATGACTGCATGCGATCCCCATCACCAAGGTCTCACACTCACCCACCCCCCTTGTATCGGGAGGAAGACGAGTACTCAGAATCAGAAAGCTCTGTTCATCTGCACCTGCTGGATTCTGAGGACCTGTTGGCAGGAACAGATGAAAGGCAGGGTTCAGGCAGTGATGGAAGGAGCAGCCCTCTTTCCACCCAGGACCAGAGTACCACCAGTGACAGCAGCAGTCAATTGTCCCAGCAGGGCACAAGCCACAGCACCACCAGCACAGCAGTGGCAGGCAGTACCAGAGGGGGCAGTACTTTCCATAAGCCTTGCGGGTCTCTCTGGGAGCATTTTGAGAACAGCCCGGCAGAACCGAGGCTTGCGGTGTGCAAGAAATGCGGGGTGGTCGTGCGCGGGGGGAATGACCCCAAACACCTCTCCTCAAGTGCCTTGCATAGCCACCTCATGCGAAGGCACCCTGGGACTCTGCCTGGGACAGTGTCAGGCCCTGGTTCCTCAGGGAGAAAGAGGGGGGAAGCAGGAATGGGGAAGGAGGACTCCAGAGACAGCTCCACTGAGAGTGGGAAGAGGCAGGCCACTCTGCAGGAAGTGGCGCCGCTGTGTGGGAGTTTTGTCAGCCAACGTAATAGGGCCAAGGCACAGGAGACCACTACTCGCGTGGTTGGTGAAATGGTGGCCATGAACGGGTTGCCCCTTTCCTTTGTGGAGTCATCGGGCTTCAGGCACGTGGCTCCATGGTACGAGCCTCCATCCCGTCGTACCTTCAGCAGGTGGGTGATTCCCTCCCTTTTTGAGTCTGTCAGGGACATGGTCCGTGTCCTGCTGCAGGTGGCCAGAGGAAGGAAGATCCACTTCACTTCCGACCTCTGGACCGGTGGGCACCACGGAAACCTCTGTCTGATGGCTCATTGGTGGCAACTCAAGGAGGTCCTTGACACTAGGGCATTCCAAGAACAGCTGCAGGGGCAACCACAAGGGAGCACCCCAAGAGGGTACAGGGTGGTGCTTCTCCAGGCACAAAGCATGGAGGACAGTGCCAAAGGCATCCACATTTCTGAGGTCCTCAAGACAGCACTGCGAGAGTGGGGATTGGGAACCGAGGGGCAGGTCAATCGCGGATTCATGGTCACTGACACAGGACGTAACATGATCAATGCGGTTGAAAGGGCAGGGTTCCAGGGCATTGTGTGCACAGCACACAAACTGTATCTAGTGGTGGGCGATGCCATAGGGCTGGGTGCACCGAAGGACTCCTGGTGTGATGGGACCCTGGAGACCAAGGCCTTGCTGGACAAGTGCAAGAAAATAGTCGGGCACTTCTCACGCAGCGTCAAGGCATCCAGGATGATGTATGAGAAGCAGGCGGAGATGGGCCGACCAGAGCACGTCCTGATCCAGGACGTGACCACCTGGTGGAACTCCACCTACGAAATGGTCACGCGCCTGGTGGAGCAGAGGCAAGTGGTGGAATACGTCATGTCAACCACTCCCATCCTGCCTGAGGGAAGGGTGTTGGACATTGGTGCTACTGAGTGGCTCGCCCTCTCCCAGACGGTGGGTATCCTGCAGCCTTTTGAGGAGACCACCCATGTCCTCAGCAACTACAACGCCAGCCTGGGCCACGTACTCCTCCTCATACATGCCCTTTGCCAAGGCCTAGAGGCCAGTATCCGGGAAGAAGCCGATCTTCTCCCAAAGTGCAGGGCCTTGGCAGACAGGCTGTTGACCGGTGTGGATACCCGCCTTAGTTCACTGAGGCGGGAAAAGGTGTACCAGATGGCATGCCTGTGTGATCCCCACATCAAGGGTTCCTTGGTGGGGAGCCCTGCCGACCTGAACTCCTGGAAGACGGAGCTATGCCGGCAACTCCGCAGGGCTGTCTCAAATCAGGCCCAGGCGTTCCCGAGGGTGCACGGAAGCCAGAGCGATCCAGAAGAGGAATGCTTGCAAGGATCCTCTTCCTCCTCTACTGCAGGAGTGTACACCCAGAGTCCAGGTTCCGTATCAGCAGCCAACTACCTGGCCTCTGCCCTAGCCATGGCAGTCTCCTCCTCAGTGGAGGCAAGGGAGGAAGAAGAACCGGGCCCCGCTCCAACTATGGTGAGGGAGTACATGGCCGAGCCCCTCTAACCCCTCACCTTGGACCCACTCCACTACTGGGCCTGAAAGGCAGGCATCTGGCCCGCTCTTTCAACTCTGGCGTTGGACGTCTTGTCCATACCACCCACCAGTGTCCAGAGTGAGCATGTCTTCTCCCACATGGGAAATGTCCTGAGGCTGCGCCACTCTCGTCTGGACCTGGAGATCGTGGAAAGGTTGACTTTCATCCACTTCAACCTTTCCACATTGGGATTACCCCAACACTCCAAAACCTAGGCCCACAGTCATTCTTCCACTGGTTCCTTCCAAACAGGACTCCCTTGCTCTAACATGCACTAGCACAGCAACACTTATGCCTGCCTGCCTGGAATTATGCCTGCCTCCCAGCTTGGCTTCCTCCCTGCAAGCCCAACTTCCTGCCAGCATTCCTGCCTACCTACCAGCCTACCTGCCGGGCTGGCCCTGTGCCTACCTGCCTACCTGCCTGCTTGCCTGCCTGCCTGCCTTCCTGTCTGTCTGCCTTCCTGCATTCCCACTCAATTTGAAGGGTTCGATTATTGCCCAATTTTTCTAACCCTTGCCTGGCTCAAAACCAGGGAGGACCACTCAATGTGTCATTTGAAGGGAATCATACTGTATCTGTAGGGCCAATTTTTCTAGCCCTTGCCTGGCTCAAAACCAGGGAGGACCACTCAATGTGTCATTTGAATGGAATCTCTATCTTTAGGGCCAATTTCTCTAGCCGTTGCCTGGCTCCAAACCAGGGAGGACCACTCAATGTGACATTTCGAAGGGCCTGTGTAGGCCCAATTTGTCTAGCCCTTGCCTGGCTCCGAACCAGGGAGGACCACTCAATGTTTATAATTTTGAACCGGACCAGACTGTTGGGGTTGCAGCTGTGCAACTTCCCCTAACCCTAACCCTAACCCAATCTAACCAATTCCTGTATGCCTCCCATCCTAACATTCCACCAGCGCAACACAGTTATGCCTGGCTGTCTGCTCTGTCTATATGACTGCCTGCCTGAATGCTTCGCCTGCCTGCCTGCCTTCCACCTTTGTCTGCCTGAATGCCTGTAATTCCGCTGCATGTATGGATCTAATAAGGGCTACATAATTAGCCCTGTTTTTATAGGGCTTCTCTGGTCTTTATAGCAGCCCAGGAATATTTTTTCTTGGGTCAGTGTAGGCCCAATATTTCCCCGTTGGCCATGGCTGGTCTGAGTGTAGTACACCCTAATACCTGCCTTCCTCGATGCGTTCCTCCCTTCCCTGGGGTTTTGGAGCCACTCTGCTTACAAAGTGGTCGAGATGCACTTTACAACAACCTACCTCAAAGACTGATTAGCAGGGGCCTAGCTCTCCTTACAGCCTTAAAGAAATAGCCCTGTTCTCCTGCATCCACTCTGTCTCCTGGGTTGATGAAACTCGGTATCCTGGGGTGGAGAAACTCTGCCTCCAAAGGCAGAAACAATCCTCCCTTCTGGCACTTTGGCTTTGTGCCTTCCCTAGCCTGGGTGGGTACCCTGCAAGCCTGCCTTCCTACCTATAAGCCAGACTGCCTGCTTCCCTGCCTGCCTGGCTGACGGCCCGCCCCTCTGCCTACCTTTCTGCCTGTCAGGCTCCCGGGACTCCTTGCTTGGAGGAGGCCTTCCAGGTGCTTCTCCTTCAGCCTATCAGCAGTTCAGTGTTTCAAGTTCAGCCTCTGAGCTGACATGCGCCCTGTAGGCCACTCTCCTCGACTTCCCCAGGTAGCAACCCTGGCTGCCCCCGCCTCTAGGCGGAAAATCACTTGAGGAGACCAACAACAGGCACAGTCATCATCAACTATTTTGTTTAGAATTGGGGTACTCTGTCCTCCAACATGGGGGGGTTCACTCCCACCAGTTACAGTCCAGGTTGGGAAATCCCTTTGCAGAAGGAGGGGAGATTCCTTCCAACTAGCATTCCGGCTTCCAAAGGCGGAAGAAACAATCCCTCCCTAACATTTGTACTCTGCCTTCGTGGCTTTCCTGGGTGGACTGTGTCTCCACTGGGCAGTCAAAACTCTGGCTTTGTGGCCTCCAAAACTCTGGCTTTGTGGCTTTCCTAGGTGGACTGTGTCTCCACTGGGCAGTCAAAACTCTAGCTTGGTGGCCTCCAAAACTCTGGCTTTATGGCCTCCAAAACTCTGGCTTCGTGCCTTTCCTGGGTGGACTGTGTCTCCACTGGGCAGGCAAAACTCTGGCCTAGTGGCCTCCAAAATTCTGGCTTTATGGCCTCCAAAACTCTGGCTTCGTGGCTTTCCTGGGTGGAGTGTGTCTCCACTGGGCAGGTAAAACTCTGGCCTAGTGGCCTCCAAAACTCTGGCTTTATGGCCTCCAAAACTCTGGCTTCGTGGCTTTCCTGGGTGGACTGTGTCTCAACTGGGCAGGCAAAACTCTGGCTTGGTGGCCTCCAAAACTCTGGCTTCGTGGCTTTCCTGGGTGGACTGTGTCTCCACTGGGCAGGCAAAACTCTGGCCTAGTGGCCTCCAAAACTCTGGCTTTATGGCCTCCAAAACTCTGGCTTCGTGGCTTTCCTGGGTGGACTGTGTCTCAACTGGGCAGGCAAAACTCTAGCTTGGTGGCCTCCAAAACTCTGGCTTCGTGGCTTTCCTGGGTGGACTGTGTCTCCACTGGGCAGGCAAAACTCTGGCCTAGTGGCCTCCAAAACTCTGGCTTTATGGCCTCCAAAACTCTGGCTTCGTGGCTTTCCTGGGTGGACTGTGTCTCAACTGGACAGGCAAAACTCTGGCTTGGTGGCCTCCAAAGTAGGCGGCTGAAAGAATCCCTCCCTGAACTTCCCTGCCATTCTGGCTTCGTGGCTTTGCTGCATGCTTGCGTAGACTGTGTCTCCACTGGGCAGTCAAAACTCTGGCTTGGTGGCCTCCAAAGTAGGCGGCTGAAAATATCCCTCCCCGAACTTCCCTGCCATTCTGGCTTCTTTGCTGCGTGCATGCACTCTGTCTCCACTGGGTTGGTGGAACTGGTCTCCTGGTTTGGAAAAACTGGCCTCCAAAGTAGGCGGCTGAAAGAATCCCTCCCCGAACTTCCCCGCCATTCTGGCTTCTTTGCTGCGTGCATGGACTCTGTCTCCACTGGGTTGGTGGAACTGGTCTCCTGGTTTGGAAAAACTGGCCTCCAAAGTAGGCGGCTGAAAGAATCCCTCCCCGAACTTCCCCACCGTTCTGGCTTCATGGATTTGCTGCATGCTTGCGTAGACTGTGTCTCCACTGGGCAGTCAAAACTCTGGCTTGGTGGCCTCCAAAGTAGGCGGCTGAAGGAATCTCTCCCCGAACTTCCCTGCCATTCTGGCTTCTTTGCTGCGTGCATGCACTCTGTCTCCACTGGGTTGGTGGAACTGGTCTCCTGGTTTGGAAAAACTGGCCTCCAAAGTAGGCGGCTGAAAGAATCCCTCCCCAAACTTCCCCGCCATTCTGGCTTCTTTGCTGCGTGCATGGACTCTGTCTCCACTGGGTTGGTGGAACTGGTCTCCTGGTTTGGAAAAACTGGCCTCCAAAGTAGGTGGCTGAAAATATCCCTCCCCGAACTTCCCCACCGTTCTGGCTTCTTTGCTGCCTGCGTGGACTCTGTCTCCACTGGATTGGTGGAACTTGTCTCCTGGTTTGGAAAAACAGGCCTCCAAAGTAGGCGGCTGAAAGAATCCCTCCCCGAACTTCCCCGCCATTCTGGCTTCGTGGCTTTGCTGCGTTCATGGATTCTGTCTCCACTGGGTTGGTGGAACTGGTCTCCTGGTTTTGAAAAACTGGCCTCCATAGTAGGCGGCTGAAAGAATCCCTCCCCGAACTTCCCCGCCGTTCTGGCTTCGTGGCTTTGCTGCGTGCATGGACTCTGTCTCCACTGGGTTGGTGGAACTGGTCTCCTCCCTGAAAGCTTCTTTGAGAGAGAAAAGTACCAGGCCGGAAACAATCCCTCCCTCTTGTTCCCTGGCACTCTGGCTTCGTGGCTTTCCTGGGTGGACTGTGTCTCCACTGGGCAGACAAAACTCTGGCTTGGTGGCCTCCAAAGTAGGCGGTTGAAAGAATCCCTCCCCGAACTTCCCCGCCGTTCTGGCTTCGTGCCTTTCCTGTGTGCGTGGACTCTGTCTCCACTGGGTAGGCGGAACTGGTCTCCTGGTTTTGAAAAACTGGCCTCCAAAGTAGGCGGCTGAAAGAATCCCTCCCCGAACTTCCCCGCCGTTCTGGCTTCATGGATTTGCTGCGTGCGTGCGTAGACTGTGTATGCACTGGGCTGTCAAAACTCTGGCTTGGTGGCCTCCAAAGTAGGTGGCTGAAAGAATCCCTCCCCGAACTTCCCCGCCATTCTGGCTTTGTGGCTTTGCTGCGTGCATGCGTAGACTGTCCCAGCTACGGCTCATGATCTGATGAGCATGTGTTCAAATTGTATGCCTTAAATTTACTTCAGTGAAACTGTTTGAATCCTGTGAAAAGTTGTCAGTTCAACATTCTACTTCTGAATGCATTGTTGACATCAAAGCAATTTTATCAGCTGGAGGTAGTGCTCAAATTAAAAAAAATCTGATCCATCGGTATATATAGTCATATTTAGAGATGCTTCAAAAACGTTTTTGTCATCAGCAAAATATTTGGCTGGGATAAAACATTAGGGGTTTGGTATCAATTAGATAGATTTGATTTTGTGAACTAATTTTAGCAATATCCAAACTGTGTGGGGTCACACCATATGTATACATACACATTCAAGCTTCCCTTGCAGTCTCCTCCTCTCCTTTGTTAGGAGACACCAAACTCATAACAAATATATTTCACATTGTAAAGAAAACACTGTCATTAGCTGTGCTTTTTTTGGCTTATATGTGTGTGGTAAAATGTCTAGTAATAGTTGGCAAGCCGTCTTCAGGGAGTGAGTTTCCCATGGTTAGATCTAAAGCTGAAATACTTGGAACAAATTAACACCAGCCAAGAAAGTGAGGATAATTACTGGAACACTTGGAAGATGATGTTTCACTCCCTTGGAAGGAGGGGAGAAAACCTCACAATTTACTGTCAGGCTTCTCTCTCTTTCTGGCCATGATCTGTGTAACAACTGCAGATGACCACAGGGCTTTGAAAAACTCTAACTTCCAGTGTAGCAGAAGCCGCTCTGTTGATCAGGTCACTGCCATGAAAAGGTTGTTGGTATTTCAAAGTCAAAGGGTGAGGCCAGAGGGAGCTCACTGTCCTTTTGCTTATGTTTCCTCACTAGTGGTTTTGCATCAGTGAAAGGCATCTCCACTGGAGATCCAATCTACCAGCCGCATGCTGCTTTAATCTGGGTCAGCCTTTGAGAAAAGCAGAATGCATACAATTCAACGGATAAGCACAGAGACATCATTGCTAATATGTTCTTTGCAGAATGACAGTTGTGCAGTCCATGCCAGAATGTCTGCCTTGGGTAGCATTTTGATCAGACAAAATTACTCAGTAACCACGCTGAAGGTCGGGCCGAAAAAAAATGGAGAACAAAGGCATGGAATTTCACATCTTATCACGGAATGAGGACGTGTGGTAACAGTCATGTCGGTATCATCCCTCATGCCCGTGAGTATATGGGAACAGGGACAGAACCGCAAGAAGACCACGTGACTGCAACCGACATCAACACGCAACGAACTTCCTCCCGGGACGAGAGTGGACGTGAAGTAACTGTCTAAGAGAGAGATTCCTCTACTGCCTCAGAGTCTTCAGGGTTGCCTCTTCTTTCCATTTACTTTCTTTGCTAGCACCATTCCCCTCTTTCCTCCATGCTTGGCTCTCCAAAGACAGATAAAGCGCTATACTGCATAGATCAGGGGTGTCCAAACTTTTTGCAAGGAGGGCCAGATTTGTTGAAAAGAAAATGTGTGAGGGCTGACCATCCAGCTGAATTTGGCCTCTGGGCTGGACTTCGGACAAGTCTCTATAACATGCAAGGAGGCGGGGAGGATGCTGCAGCAACGGAGCCAGGAGTGGGTAGACTGGGCAGGTGGCTGAGGGGACGGACAGAGGCAGGGAAGGCAGGCAAACCGTAAATCTGCAAGCTGACATCTCCATCCGGTATGGGGAGGGGCCAGCTGGTGGGGATGCATGACAGGCTGAGCAGGTGGGGAGAAGAGTCTGCGGGCCGCTTGAAATTTGAAAACGGGCCGCATTTGGCCCCCAGACCTGACTTTGGACATGCCTGGCTTAGATGCAAAGAACAAAGCCATGAACTGTAAGTAAACATGATTTGTTTCCTTTAACCAATAAGCATCCATACTGATCCTTTTTCCTTTTGTGAAGGAGAAGGTGGGGTGAGCAGGTCTCCCCAAACCTTTTTCTACACTAAAAGAGGAAAGAGCCAAATTCCGAATCCCTCCCAAAAATTCACTTCAGTCTTTCACAAAGCAATCATCTTCCCACATCCTCCACATTCATGTGGCTTGTTTGGCAATCACACAGGGGATACTGCTGTTAGTTTGTCCCATTTCTATGAATTTGGTCCCAGGGATCTGATGAATGATCCACATACATCCAGGATCTCTTTGCTCCTGGTGCCTTTCTCCCCACCCCAACTCTCTTTTGCATCCTCCACGTTAATGGTGACAGGAAAAAATTAAAAGAAGTACAAGAAAAAAACACAGCCATGTCTCATGACTTAATCCTAATGTGTAACTGTTCCAAGTTCTCAGGGCATTAGTGTACTGTGGCAAACTCAACAAGGAGTATTCTGGGACCTTAGAGCTTAACAAGTTTTATCTGTCATAAATTCTTCTGGACTGTAGTCCTCTTCTACCGATGCATTCGAAGAAGTGAGCAGAAGTCCACAACTAGTTATGCCAAATAAAACTTGTTAGTCATTAAGATACCTTAATGACTAATACTCCTTGTTTCAAATGTTCAGAATGAGACGATTACAAGTTACTCCCACATGACGGCAACTACACAGTATGAGAGAAGCTGTTCTAAGGCATGGGAAACAAGTAAAAGTTCCATGGTACACTTAAGGAAGTCAGGGAAATTAAATCATCACTTTCCTGTGGAAATTAAAGTATAGCTCTTTAAAGAAAAAAGCATGGCAGAGATTCAAAATCTCCACATATACTTTTTACAAGTTCATATAAAAAATAGAGTTGATTATTTAGGAGAGTGATGCTATACAATACAAATTACACAGACAAACATTCTTCTTTGTTGTCATTGCTCATAATCATAGATTCTTACTTGTATGAGTCCATATTCATGTGAAAAATAAGGAAGCCCATGTTTGTCTTGTTCTTTTGTTATGCTTCTTACAATTGTGGTTATTTAGGTGTGATGTTTGAAGGATAGCATTTAAAGCATCTATTGTGTGATACAGACACTCAGATTTTAGTTAGGACTCGGGAGACAATCTCAGAGAGGTACAAGGAGGAGGAGGAGGAGGAGGAGGAGGAGGAGGAGGAGGAGGAGGAGGAGGAGGAGAAGAAGAAGAAGAAGAAGAAGAAGAAGAAGAAGAAGAAGAAGAAGAAGAAGAAGAAGAAGAAGAAGAAGAAGAAGAAGAAGAAGAAGAAGAAGAAGAAGAAGTGGTGTTCAAATTTGAAAATGTCCAAGTGCTACCATTATGCCACAAAAAATCAGTAAAATAGTACTGTAATCCAGTATGGAAACCAGGCTTAAAATAACATTATTTCCTCTACTGTTTCTCCAAGTACAAATCATGCACCCCTCATCCACAAGAAAGCCACGGGAATTTTATCAGCCTCTCCCTTCTGTGCTTTCTGCACCTTTCATAATGAGCTGCCAGTGAAATTGCTGTTGACATGCTATGTACCAAAACCAGTGCACAACTCAGCACTGCTTATTTTATCAGCTTCATTTTATTAGTTTTGTGTGAACCAAATGGTTCACAAAAAACTAATAAAATGAAGCTGATATATATATATGTGGAGAAATATATGGGTTTGGCCAGCCGTCATCAGAAGTGTTTGCTAATCATAGAGTTGGCACTTACATCGGTAAATTATTGAATCCGACATATATTCAGTGGGATCTATTAGCAAATCATTCCTTGGATGCTACCTCTTCAAATGAGAAACCACATGTTTGAATTGTCATGAAAACAAACCAGACAGTTCCTGGGGTACTGAGAGAAGAAGAGCAGCCTGGGCATGCAGTGGTGGTGGTGGTTTTGGCTTTAAATAGAACATCCATCTTTTTTAAAGAGTACTGTTGTTTTAGATGGAGTGTGGAGAGTCCAACATTTTCATTCCTACTGAAATGATGTGGTCCAGAAAATGTTTTGCAACTTAATTCTGATAAATGTATAAACTGGCCTTCACAGTCTAAAAAGAACAAGGGAGCTTCAAACATAAAATTTAATCAGTACCGTAAAAAGACAATTCACACTTGAGAATGAGTTTAGCATAAAAGCATTCCATACAGAGCGAGTCCTCCCACCCAGAACTGCCCAAGTCACGCATGCATCTCTGGTGGGACAGCTAAGGATCCCAACCCTGAGAGAGGCCCAGAAGGTATCGACGAGGAGCCGGGCCTTCTCAGTGGTTGCCCCTAAGCTGTGGCACACCCTCCTTGTTGAGATCTGTCAGGCACCCTTGTACTGGTCATTTAAACACCAATTAAAAACCTGGCTGTTCAGAAGGACCTATCCAGACTTCATTCATAACTGATCTGGTTTTGGATCTGATTTTTTTGTCTGTTATCTTTCTTCATTATTTTAATGATATTGTACACCACCCAGAGTGACCAGATGGTTTTGTGGTGCAGAAATTGAATGAATGAATGAATGAATGAATGAATGAATGAATGAATTTCCCCAGATCTCTCAGGTCAATTTCTTGCTTGAATAGTAGTTCCCTCACACACACACACACACCGTTGATTCATATACCCCAAGCCACTCACATTTCCCTCACAATGGGAACAACAGGCATTTCTAACACTGCCTAGTGCAGTGGTGGTGAACCTTCGGCACTCCAAATGTTTTGGACCACAACTCCCACAGTCCTTTGTCATTGGCAATATAGTACAGGGTTGGAATTCTGAGTTGTGCTCCAAAACATCTGGAGTGTGGAAGGTTCACCACCACTAGCCTAATGTATGGGCATAGTTCAACATTTAGATGTTGGCCTTTGACAATCACTCTAGCACGCTTCATTCATTCTTCATGCAAAGAACCTTCTTATGCTGCATGCTGCGTTGCATGCCTGATTGTACAGCTGAGATGTGCCCTGGCTCCTCATCAATTTGCCACAAATAATGGCAACTTACACAAAATTTACCTGAATGCCAGGAGGATTCTGATCAATAAAAAAGGAATTAAGTCATGAATTAAGTTGAAATTTTGCCAATGAAATGGGACAACTTAATATAAGTTTCTAAAGGAATATTATAGACTTAAGGTTTTTTGTTGTTTTGTTTTGTCTTTTATTTTTTTTGCTTGTACGTTTGTTTTTGGCATAAAACTTTCTCCAGAATAGACTTAACATTCTGGCAAGAAAGCTGCAGAGCACGAAGCGAGAGGATGTTGTCCAGAAATGGCAGAGTTCAACTATTCCAGGAACCCAAGAATTTCAGGGAACCCAAGGTTGGGAACCATTGACTTAAAAGGAATGAAATCATGGCAAGCCTTTCTGTGTCATAACGTAACCTTCACCACTATCTGTGCTGCCCACGGTTCCTGGGAGTTTTAGTCCAGTAGTATGAGTTTTCATTACACCTCTGACCATTTTCACAGTAGACAATTGTGGCAGCAGTGAAGAAGGCCAATTCCATGCTAGGGATCATCAAAAAGGGAATTGAAAAGAAAACAGCCATTATACAAAACGATAGTAAGGCCGAACCTGGAGTATTGTGTACAATTCTGGTCACCGCATCTCAAAAAGGACATAGTGGAACTGGAAAAGCTGCAAAAGACAGTGACTAAAATGATTACTGGGCTGGGGCACCTCCCTTATGAGGAAAGGCTACAGCATTTGGGGTACTTCAGTCTAGAAAAAAAGGTGTCTGATGTGGGATATGATTGAAGCGTACAAAATTATGCAAGGCATGAGTAAAGTGGATACAGAGACACTCTTCTCCCTATCACAAAATACCAGAACTAGGGGACATTCACTCAAACTGAGGGTTGGGAGAGTAAGAACAGACAAAAGAAAATAGTTCTTTACCCAGCTCTGTTGTTAGTCTGTGGAACTCCCTGCCACAGGGTGTGGTGATGGCATCTGCACTGGATGCCTTCAAAAGGGGATGGGACAGATTCCTGGAGGAAAAGTCCATCACAGGTTGCAAACCCTGATGGAGATGTGTAATCTCCAGATTTAAAACCTAAGTACTTCAAGGGCCAGATGCAGGGGAGTGGTATCAGGAGACAGAGATCTAGTCTCATGCGCTCCCAGACACATCTGGTGGGACCACTGTGAGATACAGGAAGCTGGACTAGGTGGGCCTTTGGCCTGATCCAGCATGGCTCTTCTTATGTTCTTATGTTCTTATGATGCTTTCTGCTCTGCTGATTCTAGAGAATTTCCAAGAGCCATCTGTTCTTCTGTGGTAGATGTAGCCACAGAAGTTACAAGATAACTTGGTGGTAAGGCATCAGATTTTGGTTAGATTTTGGTAAATGCAGCACATGCTATTTATTGGTCTCTTTGCTTTCCCATAGTTGTGGCTATCAGCTGCATGTGGATTTGAGTTACACATATGGTACTGTACAGATTCAGGTGGTCCTAATGACACTTAGTGCCTGTTTAGCCAACTAAAGCATTCAGTAACAGCAAATATAAATTGGCCACCTGGTATGCATCAGCCTCTCCAATTTTCACACATCTCTTTTTGAATCCTCTAGGTAAAATCATTGCAGTTTGATTGTTCGGGGAGGGAGCCGTTAACCACCAGGAAATGATCTGTGTCCCCCATACAGTCACTTAGACTCTCATGCAGCCCCAATTTTAATTCCTCTTGTTATTGAACATAGTTTACAAGTGGTTCACTATAATCCCTTTAAAATTAGTTTTGAGAATGCGGGGGGGGGAGTTGCAAACAAAATCTGACTTATAGAGAGAGGCAGAATATGGTGGCTAAAAAGTAAGAAAATTAGTCTAAAATGGAGGCAGATAAGGGCCAATTTTCCATGCTGCTATTGTAGAAAATATCCTCCATAAAACAGCTGGATAACCTCTTTTCTATTGTAAGCCTCGCCAAAATGACAAGCATTTCAAAGCCATTTCAGTCACAACCAAATTAGCTGATTTTTGTTGCTTTCTTGGAGAGATAGTCAAGCAATAATGACTGTCTTACAGAAACCCAAGCATGCCTTAAATGAAATCAAAAGATAAAAAGAGTTTGGTCTTCAGACCTGTCGATATCTAATGAAAAGAAGTTCACATTGACTTCAGCTGAAGTTACTCACGAGGAAAAGTATAAAAGTAAACTAAATGAAGCAGCAAGAAAACATAAGTAGACATGGGCACGGAGCGGCGAAATTGTTGTTTCCGTTTTCGGTTATCATTTCCGTTACGTAACGGAAACGGAAACGATAATTACGCCGCTCCAGCTCGAACCCGACCCCAAAAAAGAAAAATTGGGTCGGGTTTTTCATTGTCGTTAATGGCATCATGCCGATCGCACCGATCGCGCGATGCCAAGCAGCACAGAAAAAAAGTTTTTAGAAGTTAAAAAAAAAACCTGACTCCCGGCCAAAAAAGCAGGCGAAAATATGCCTGCCTGAGGACACCTACCAGAGAGGGGTGGTTTCTGGGGGGGGGGGGTCCTGGGCCTTCCCCCCCTCTCCTGTCCTGGGCTGCTTGCACCAGGCTGGGGGGGTCATCCTCGTCGACTCTTGCATGCCATGCGATGGGGGGGATCCAAAATGGCGACCGCAATTTTTCTTTAGAAATCGTGGTCAAAAAACACACCAAATCACCACAGAAACATGTGAAATTTATTTATTTTAAATGCCTGATTTTTAATAGTAGCAGCAGTGGGTTTTTTATAGCAATAAAACGTTGTATTGATTTTATTTTATTTTATTTTTTATTTTTTTAGACCTGCCCATTTGGGCTGGGCATGGGATGGGACCATGCAAATTTTTTGAACCATTCCACTAATGGCATGGCCAGGTTTTGACTGACACTCCTGGATGTGCCAGAGGGCATAAAAAGCCGAAGCACCTTCCAGAAGTCGCAGTCGGGTCTTGGATGTGGAGGGTGGAGGGCTGTGTGGCTGGCTGCTGCTGGCTGATTGGAGGGAGGCTGGAGGCTTTAGATTTAAGTTAGGCAGGGAGGGAGGGAATTGAATTTAGAAAATAATTTCTTTGATTATCTGCAGCATTGTCTGCTGAAGGGAATAGCAGTTTATTCTTTTTTTCCTCTGGCAGTTTGTGAGGATTTTTTTTTCTGATATTGGGTAAAGGGGGAGGTTTGACTGGGAGGAGGTGTGCGTCGGGACGCCGCCATGCTCTGGGAAGTCAAATCACGCTAAATTGCGGTAGAAACAACAAACGACAAATGACAAATGAAAGAACAAATTTTTGAAAAATTTCACGAAAAACGGAAATGACCCGAAACGGACCCGTTCCGACAAACGAAAACTCAAAACGTCATTTTTTCTGGTCGTGCCCATGTCTAAACATAAGAGGAAAATGCTTTCTCCCCAAGTAATTGTATTGGTTTTATTATTTTACTTAGCTTGAAGAAGTTACATTTCTGGGCTGTAACTGCAGGAATCCCTAGCTAGCCCCATGTGCTGGTTGGGGGATTCAACAGAGCAGTGTCCCGACCCAGAAGAACAAGGGATCAGCCTGAGACCCAGAGCCAACAGAAGAACCTGGTCATTCCCTACATGGCTGAAGTGTCTGTGAAGCCTGAAAGGATTTTTGGCAAACACCACATCCCTGTTTATTTCAAACCCACAAACACACTAAGGCAGAGATTTGTCCACCCAAAGGACCTGACACCAAAATACAAAAGGAGCAATATAATATACGTGGTCCAATGCAGTGAGGAGTGTGCAGACCTCTACAATGGAGAAACTAAACAGCGATTAAACAGGAGGATGGCCCAACCCAGGAGAGTCAACAGCTCCACTTGAAGGACAAAGGGTATTCATTCAAAGATGAGGATGTACACATATTAGACAGAGAAGAGCGGTGGTTTGAGAGAGGGGTCAGGGAAACCATTCATGTGAGTATTGAAAACCCCGCTCTTAACAGATGTGGGGAACTCAGGCACAATCTGTCTGCTACTTATCAAGTGGCCATTTCAACAATCCCCAGGCAAATCAAGAATACTAACAAGGCCACTCACACTTTAGGGGTAGAGGTGGGCACGAAACAGAAAAGTGATGGTTTGGTTCGTTCTGTTTTGGGGGGCCCTCGTTTCATTTATTTTTTTTCGTACAAATTTTTAAAACAAAAATTCATGCGAACGAACCAAAATGAACTGGTTTGGGTTACATGGCTGGTGGCGGTGATCCCGGTGGTGGTGGCGGGAGGCCTAGGCCAGCCTGCTGGCCACTCAGCCACTCTAGCTTGCTGGCAGGGTTCCAGCCATCACGATCCCAGCAGCACTGGCAGCCACTTGGAAGTCTCCTCGCGCACCTCAGTGGATCAGATCCATGTAGCCTTGCCATGCTGCTTTGCAGTGGATTGGCGGCGGCTGCTGCTTCCCAGAAGGCCCCAGCAGCCCCTGCGCTGGGTGGTGGGAGGCCTTGCTGGGTAGTGGTAGGCCTCACTGCCACCTTTGGAGCCCCGACAGAGGCCGTTGCAGGTGGCGGTACACCTCACTGCCACCTCCAGAGCACCAGCAGCGGCCACGGCAGGCAGTGGGAGGCCTCGCTGAGCAGCAGTAGGCCTCACTGCCATCTTGAGAGCCCCAGCAGTGGCCGAGCCAGGTAGCGGGAGGGTTCCAAAGCCCCCTCCATGGAAGCTTCTGATCAGCACCATCTGCTCTGGGATCCAGGCAGCCAGTGCAAGGCCTCCAAAGCCCCCTCTGCAGGGCCTAGTCAGCTACAGGAGCAGCTCTGGGTGGCCAAGAGGCCTCCCCGACCTGGACATCAAGAGGTAAGAGACACCGGTGGGGGGGAGACGAAAAACAACAGAACGAAATGGAAATTTCCGCTTTGTTTCATTTCATTTTCTTTGAGGGGGCTGTTCATTCTCTCAGAATGGAAGTCCAGTTGT
This sequence comes from Phrynocephalus guinanensis, assembly GCA_037367245.1. Taxonomy (NCBI): domain Eukaryota; kingdom Metazoa; phylum Chordata; class Lepidosauria; order Squamata; family Agamidae; genus Phrynocephalus; species Phrynocephalus guinanensis. The sequence goes on along the minus strand of CM074732.1, from coordinate 131,832,766 downwards.
TATGACTCACCGTCCAGATTCTGGGAGCTTTTCCCTATAAAACTAACTTTCCCAAATTCTGGTTGTTACAAAGGAAGGAAGGAAGGAAGGAAAGAAAGAAAGAAAGAAAGAAAGAAAGAAAGAAAGAAAGAAAGAAAGAAAGAAAGAAAGAAAGAAAGAAAGAAAGAAAGAAAGAAAGAAAGAAAGAAAGAAAGAAAGAAAGAAAGAAAGTTATTACTCTCCAGCTCTAGCGGCTATCACTATGATAATCCTGATGTTTCATCTGCTTCTGGAACATTTGTCCACAACCTGCTCCCCACCCCCACCCAAAGTGTTAGACTACAGCTTACATTAACCCCCACTCAGAACATATAGGCAACCCCGCTCAGAAGCTCTGTCCTCATCCTTCTTCTATATCCTCACCACAAGCCACAGATGATAGTTATAAAATGAAGCCTCCCCCCCCCCGGGTGCCCCATGTAGTTGTATTCATTTGTCCATTTGTCCTGTTATTTCCTGGAGCAACTGTAATCAGAACTCAACGGCCTCTCTAATTACCTTCATGTGAATTTAATTTCCAGTCAAACAACCATTGTCTTCATGGGATGGGATTGATGGGAAAATGCCATTCAATTCACTTCCCTCTCCCTGTTTCAAAAATTGTGCAACTTTTTTCTTTCTTTCTTACATTTCCTGGGTTCACAAGGGGTTCCATAAGAGCCACAAAGTTTTAGAATCTAGGTGAATGTTGTTTTCTCCCCTTCAACAGTTTGATTAATTGTGCTTCGGATCTTTGCCTTACAAAGGGGATTGGGGGGGGGGCACTGTTGGAAACACAGAGACTTGGCAAACAGACAAAAGTGCACACAAGTAACAGGCAGTGTTACGATGAGACAGACTGTTGTTCCATCTAGCCTGGTACTGTTGATGCTAGCAACCAATGGATCTCCAGAATTTCAAGCAGCATCCTTTCCTAGCCCTGTCTGGAGACTCCAGAAATTGAACTTTGGACCTTCTGCCAGCAAAAGAATGGTTTCTGCCACCAAACTATAACCCCTTCCCATTTGCATGGGGCATCACAGGCTAAATAAATATCTATTTCTTTGACATGTTGTGAAGGAAAGCCTGTCTTTGGGCGTTTATACACGACCCCTAAACTTTGGGGCAAATGGCTCCCAGGTCCGGATAAAAAAGTTTACCCACCAGCTCAGGAGTTAACAGGAAATTAAGTGCGACCCCGCCCACTTTAGCGCGTCCCAGCGCAGCTTTCAGGTACCTGTTTTTTGGAGGTGAAAAATATTTGATCCGGTGTAAGGATAGTGAGTGCGGGGCTCTCCTGGCTTCTGTTTGTTGTTTTTCTGCCCCCCCCCCCGCCCCTTTAAGAGATCTGAATGCTGCCGGGAACAGAACAGAGGTAAGCCGGCCTTCTTTTCTTTCTTTTTTCTCCCTCCCTCACGTAGCCAGCAACCAGGAAGTGTGGAGGGGGGTGGGGACAGAGGAAGAGCGACGAACCCCTAAGATCTCTGGTCCGAATTTAAGTGGCCAGCGGATCTTAGGGGTCGTGTAAAAAGGCCCTTTGATAGTTGAGCTAGCCAACAAGCCTGTGGTGAGGTAACTCAAGGCAATGTGGACCCCAGGAAAGCAATCCTAGCTCAAACAAGTACAGGTTAATGAGGTTTGATGTGGGGAGGCATAAGATGGGTAGGAGCCAGATTGTGCTACGTCCAAAGGTTGCAGAAGTCAGGGATGCAGCAAAGGTGTCATCATCAAATTAGGTCAAGAAGAGTGAAGTCCTGATTTCCAACATACAGAGGTTTAGGAATAGGCTCAGGAGTGTTGGTAAACTAGACCACTTGATTGACACTCAAAGCCATCAGTGAGAGATTATCTGACCTGAAAACCTGGGGCCACCATTTCAATTATCATGGAATACCTAACACTGCAGACAAAATCTGCTTCAGAATGTGAATTATGATATTTATTTCATTTGCAACACCTGACAAATGCCACCCTAGTCACAGTTAACAAATTACACAATGTTGCCTTTATCAAGATATACTTGTGGATTACTTGTCTTGCACCATATAATAATTCAGCAAAATAATACATAACATTAAAACAGGCAAAAGCAAAAAGTTCAAAATTAAACACATATGCATAACTCTAACAGTCTAAATTCCAACAGACACAAAAGCCTCCTTAAATTCAAATGTCAGTGAAAGACAGACAAAAAAAACAGAATGATCTTAAAACAGTTTTCACTATTTTATCCCCTGATTCCCTTTGATAAACCTAAACATATTATGCCCACTGTTCATACCTATTATTATAATTGATAGGGAGGAAGAAAATCAACCCCGACAACAGCTCATGTTGTAACTCCTGAACAGGGAAAGAAAGATCATAGAAAAAAAAATAAGATAGAAGCAAAGATCTGGGGAGACATCTGGGTAAAAGGGAACATTGTGGTGGCGAAGAACAAGCTCAGGAGACGCCTGAATCATAGAGTCATAGAGTTGGAAGAGACCTTAAGGGCCATCTAGTCCAACCCCCTGCCATGCAAACAGAAGAGACAAGCAGAAGAGAGTGAGACTCAGAATGGCTTTACCAAAAGAGAGCCAAATATTCCGAATTTAGAAATAATTCAGTACCCCAGTAGTACCCGGCCACATCGCGATTCAAATATTATAGTCCCAGTATATTGCTGATTTTTTTCTTGAGAGAAGCACGCTTCCAAAGAGAAGATTTTAACCCCTCCCTGACCCCTCAGCAAACTGACCTTGGGCTGCTCCTGGCAGCGTGCACTAGCAGGAGCAGCCCTGGGTCAGTTTGCTGGGGTATCAGGAGGTGGTTAAAATCCTCTCTTTGGAAGTGCACGCCAGCAGAAGTAGCCCCAGGTCTGTTTGCTGAGGTGTCGGGGGAGGGGGGGAATCCACTTTTGGGAAGTGCATGCCAGCAGAAGCAGCCCAAGTTCAGTTTGCTGAGGTGTCTGCATTTCATGGATTTTCCTTTATTGTGAAATGATAAACATGGGAGTACTGTACTTCCAGGAGGAGGCTTCTGAAATCACCAGTAACTCATAGCCAAGTACTGTACCAATTACTTTTCCATCTATAAGACACTCCACACACACTTTTCCAACCCAGAACTACAGTTTTGCAACCATGCGGTGCTCTCCTTGGCTTACTTCCATGTATAGGACGACCCTCAATTTTCAGTCTAACAATTTTGGATAAAAGTATAGTCATATATTATTATTATTATTATTATTATTATTATTCTTGTATTTATATCCCGCTTATCTACTACATGTAGTACTCTAAGCGGCTAACAAAAGCAATGCATATCAAATCAACAACAATAGAATACATCAAATATAAAGCATAAACAACATAGAACTATTAAAACAACAAAACATATAAAAATCCTCCTGCGTCCCGACATGCGGAGGAGCAAATTCTAGGTGGAACAAAGGGAGGGAGAGGGTCCTCTGTGAAGAGTCCAGCCGGTCTAAAAAGCCCTCCAAGGGAGCAGAAGCTGAAGGCTCTTCAAGGGCCGGGCACACCTCTCAGCCGACACAAACCCCAGGTGGAACAAAGGGAGGGAGAGGGTCCTCTGTGAAGAGTCCAGCCGGTCTAAAAAGCCCTCCAAGGGAGCAGAAGCTGAAGGCTCTTCAAGGGCCGGGCACACCTCTCAGCCGACACAAACCCCAGGTGGAACAAAGGGAGGGAGAGGGTCCTCAGTGAAGAGTCCAGCCGGTCTAAAAAGCCTTCCAAGGGAGCAGAAGCTGAAGGCTCTTCAAGGGCCAGGCACACCTCTCAGCCGACACAAACCCCAGGTGGAACAAAGGGAGGGAGAGGGTCCTCAGTGAAGAGTCCAGCCGGTCTAAAAAGCCTTCCAAGGGAGCAGAAGCTGAAGGCTCTTCAAGGGCCAGGCACACCTCTCAGCCGACACAAACCCCAGGTGGAACAAAGGGAGGGAGAGGGTCCTCAGTGAAGAGTCCAGCCGGTCTAAAAAGCCCTCCAAGGGAGCAGAAGCTGAAGGCTCTTCAAGGGCCGGGCACACCTCTCAGCCGACACAAACCCCAGGTGGAACAAAGGGAGGGAGAGGGTCCTCTGTGAAGAGTCCAGCCGGTCTAAAAAGCCCTCCAAGGGAGCAGAAGCTGAAGGCTCTTCAAGGGCCGGGCACACCTCTCAGCCGACACAAACCCCAGGTGGAACAAAGGGAGGGAGAGGGTCCTCAGTGAAGAGTCCAGCCGGTCTAAAAAGCCTTCCAAGGGAGCAGAAGCTGAAGGCTCTTCAAGGGCCAGGCACACCTCTCAGCCGACACAAACCCCAGGTGGAACAAAGGGAGGGAGAGGGTCCTCAGTGAAGAGTCCAGCCGGTCTAAAAAGCCCTCCAAGGGAGCAGAAGCTGAAGGCTCTTCAAGGGCCAGGCACACCTCTCAGCCGACACAAACCCCAGGTGGAACAAAGGGAGGGAGAGGGTCCTCAGTGAAGAGTCCAGCCGGTCTAAAAAGCCTTCCAAGGGAGCAGAAGCTGAAGGCTCTTCAAGGGCCAGGCACACCTCTCAGCCGACACAAACCCCAGGTGGAACAAAGGGAGAGAGAGGGTCCTCAGTGAAGAGTCCAGCCGGTCTAAAAAGCCCTCCAAGGGAGCAGAAGCTGAAGGCTCTTCAAGGGCTGGGCACACCTCTCAGCCGACACAAACCCCAGGTGGAACAAAGGGAGGGAGAGGGTCCTCTGTGAAGAGTCCAGCCGGTCTAAAAAGCCTTCCAAGGGAGCAGAAGCTGAAGGCTCTTCAAGGGCCAGGCACACCTCTCAGCCGACACAAACCCCAGGTGGAACAAAGGGAGGGAGAGGGTCCTCAGTGAAGAGTCCAGCCGGTCTAAAAAGCCTTCCAAGGGAGCAGAAGCTGAAGGCTCTTCAAGGGCCGGGCACACCTCTCAGCCGACACAAACCCCAGGTGGAACAAAGGGAGGGAGAGGGTCCTCAGTGAAGAGTCCAGCCGGTCTAAAAAGCCCTCCAAGGGAGCAGAAGCTGAAGGCTCTTCAAGGGCCGGGCACACCTCTCAGCCGACACAAACCCCAGGTGGAACAAAGGGAGGGAGAGGGTCCTCAGTGAAGAGTCCAGCCGGTCTAAAAAGCCCTCCAAGGGAGCAGAAGCTGAAGGCTCTTCAAGGGCCAGGCACACCTCTCAGCCGACACAAACCCCAGGTGGAACAAAGGGAGGGAGAGGGTCCTCTGTGAAGAGTCCAGCCGGTCTAAAAAGCCCTCCAAGGGAGCAGAAGCTGAAGGCTCTTCAAGGGCCGGGCACACCTCTCAGCCGACACAAACCCCAGGTGGAACAAAGGGAGGGAACATACTGTAATTTGTGGTAGATAGAACCTTGAGTAGATTAGAAAAAGAGGGAGGTCTGTCATTAATCACGTTCAAGGGGTCCCACAGTACCAGAATCGAGAGACTGTGGGTATCCATCATGGGGGTACTGCTGCCCAACACACAGACAAACACATTGTACCAGACAAGAAGTTTGCTAACATGCCACCATTCAGGTTTCCTCAGCGCTCTGCCAAGGAATCCATATAGGCATAGGCACTTTAAAATGAGACCACTTTCTTGTACACAAGCTCTATAGCACTTTTTTTACTATGAAACCTATGGCTTCATTTGGATCAGGCACAGCCTCACTCATATCTAGATCTTTGGAATACCAGTATCAGTGCTCTCAGATTTATCCCACTAATAGGTAACCAGGGAAACATGCAAATAATGATTGCCTCTCAAGTGCAAGGGTTGAGATTCTTTAAAAAACATATTAGAATTACATTCGTGGTGGTAGAAAATCCTGAGATTATCTGTTAGAAGGTACATCAGTAAAACAGACTGGAGAATTAAGACCTGGATGCTTAGGGATAATAGAAGACTTTTCAGTGTTAGTGGTCAGGAGTACTTCATAACTGCACCGAAGGTCCCCTTACTCAGGCCTGGTGTTTCTATTAATTAGACGAGGTAATTTTTTTCCCTGATCTAAACGGTGTGTTCATATAGCCAAAAATCTAAATTCTAAAAATTCCTAGAGGTGTTATCGGCTTGCATAATCTTATTTACAGCTCTTAATTTAACTTTTATAATTACCAGAGCAGCTGCCAACAATCACTTCTAGCTCATGGTAGCAAATAAAAATGTGTTATAAATATGCTTGTCTTGGCTGAGATCTAGATACACAAGGTTTTAGCCAAAGACCACTATGTCTGAGACTTTAAATATACTTACCGGAAAACATAAAACACCAAAGAGACTTACTTTTGAGTAAGCATGCATAGGATTGCATTATAATAATACTTTCGAGTAGTTTGGCCATTTTGAAAAATAGTAGATCATTTTTCTTATCTCTTCAAATTACTACTATTTTCAATATGTAAACTAAACTCACTCTTCTCCCCCGCCGTCCCGTGTGTGTGTGCTTGTGCTTGCGTTTTCCCTACCAAAGAACAATGTTCTTGGATTCTATGGCTTGCAAATTTCCCTCCTGTCTTAGCCAAACCTCCTGAAAATAAATTATGGAATGTGTGCATTTAAGATGGCTAAACACTTGATTGTGATACATAAGCACCTAGGACAGGGGTGCCCAAACTTTTTGTAAGGAGGGCCAGATTTGATGGCTGAAAATGTGTCAGGGGCTGGTTGCCCCCCGACCCTGCCACCCCACCCGCTGACCCCTTGCAACCCCACCAGCAGGAAGGGAGGCAGGGACCAAGGGAGGGAGGGAGGGAGGTAGAAACCAAGAGAGGAAGGAAGGAAGGTGGGGAACAAGGAATGGAGGGAGGGAGGGAGGTGGGGACCAAGGGAGGGAGGAAGGAAGAAAGGAAGGCAGGGGCCAAGGGAGGGAGGAAAGAAGGAAGGTGGGGACCAAAGGAAGCACAGGGAGCCGTGGCCACAGGTTGCCCCTTGGAAGAGGCGATCTGTGCAACCTTGCACCCACCCCCCAAGCTCCTTAGTGGTGGCGGCGGCTCGCCCGCCAGCCCACCCCAAAGTTCCTTGGCAGTGGCAGAGGCCTGCTGGCCTGCCCACCCCACCATATTCCCCTGCGGTGCTGGTGGCAGCAGACCACCCACCCACCCATCCGCACAAGCTTCCCAGCGTTGCCGGTGGCGCAGCTTGCCCGATCACTGCCCCGTGTGTATGCCCAACCTCACAATGTTCCCAGCTATGCCGGTGGCGGCGGCTGACCCATGGGCCACCGCACGCACCACCCCATGCGTGCACGTGCCCAGCCTCACATGGTTGCCGGTGGTGCCAATGGCAGCATCCCGTGTGATGGCTGGCCGGCCAGCTGGCCGGCCCAGCCCCACAAGCTTCCCAGCAGTGCTGGTGGTGGTGGCCCGCCCACCCAGCCCCACAAGCTTCTGCTCACCAGCCGACCAGCCTGCCCAGCCCCTCAAGCTTCCTGGTGGTGACAGTGTTGGCGGAAGATTTTTTTTAAAAAAAAATGGGGCGAAGGAGGGGGAGGGAGGGGCAGGCCAGCCAGTCACGGGCCACTCAGAATGGCCTGAAGGGCTGGATTTGGCCCCCGGGCTGGACTTTGGGCAGGCCTGACCTAGGACATGAAAGAAAAAGAAAAAGCAGCTGAATATACCTTTCCTGTTCTTTCATGAGATTGCATAACACTACCAGTTTATGTAAAAATTGCAAAATTGTTTACATTTTTAATTAAAAGCTAAAAGTTGATTTCCTGCTAGCTGGAGATCAAGTTCACTGTGTTTTATAATCGTATTCCTATAGTGAGCAAGGGATTGGACTTGAATTTATAGGCCCCGTCCAACTTCATGACTCTATAAGTGGAAGCTACGCCAACTCAGAAGTAATCACCACTGTGTTCAGTGGTGATTACTCCCATATAACCAGGCATATAGAGCTGTGATCTTGCTGAGCCCAATCAGCAAGGCATTGTGTTATGCACTGCTCTTCTTTGGTTTGCATGCAAAGTGCCTGTGTATGAGAAGCTCTAGCTTTTCAAAATTTGCCATTACAATATTACTAACACCTGAAATGCCAACTCCCATGGTACAGCACCAACATGAAGGCTCATAGTTTGTTTCTTGTTTCCAACTATTCCTTCTTGTCCCAGGCCTGTTTTCATTTGGAGCATTATTGCAGAGGTTGAGGGAGGTCAAAGCATGGTGGCACCCATTTTATCAGGCTCTAAATTGTAATACTTTCCTTTGCATGTTCTGTTTCATATTCACATGCCTATAAAAACTGCCACATCCGAATAAGCGCATTTCTTCAGTGAACCAGATTGTGTTTATGAACTGGAAAAGGCATTCTTTCTCCCTCACTGTAGAGGGAATAACATTAACAACTTGCTTGCGGTTTTCTCTTTCCAGGTTGGCTGATCAAGTCTCTCTCTCTCTCTCCCTCTCTCTCTCCCTCTCTCTATCATTCTCTCTCTCAACACTGCAGGGGCTATGCAGCAATTTAAGGACATTTCATGTCCCAGAAAAATCACAATCAGTAAATGTCAAGGGTTCTGCTCTCCCCGTACCTCAACACCCTACAACCACAACATCTGCAGCTATGAATGTCTTGTTAGTCGACTTCTTATACCTCTCCTTTGCCGGAGCAGCAAAATGAATTTCTTATAATGCTGCCTTTTAGCTTGGCTCTCTTGAGCTTGTGCATTTTAAAATGCTTCAGAAAAAAAGGAAGGAGAAAGCAAACCAAAAGCTACTTTACGGGATACATAACAAGACAAGACAGAAACAGACTTTCATTCATTTTTCTTGACATTTCACCAATTAAATTAAAGACTTCTTAAAGAAGAGTCTGATTTTTCTCCCCTCAACCAATTAAAGCTCTCTAATGAGTATAAGAAAGCAACTCTTGTCTACAAGCAGCTGAGTTTGCATGGTAGGCAAATACTGGGAAAGAATATGTTCTGTGTGGACATTCCAAAGAAAAATCTTCTTCTTCTAATGTGAAGGCTGGAATTCTGTCTTGAAATTCACAAGATTGGCTAAAGCAGAGTAAAAGAGAACAGCCATTATAGCTGTTAACTGTACTTTCTGGTTCCACCAGGCTCTTGGACAATGAAGAGAAAATCTTCACATGATGTGACATTATCAATTTGTGACTTTCCGCAACACACAAATGGAAACGAGTTATACAGCGAGGGTGAGGGGAAACTTGTCGCAGGTGGTGTTCCAGTTGGCATTGACTAGGGAAAAGGATAAAGTCTAGAACTGCCACCTTTGAGGACAGATCAGTTTCTGCCACAGAATCTAGTCCTCTTAGTGGGCAGTGTGGTAAAATGTCAGTTAGATCATGGTACCAGCATAATGTGTTTAGATAGAATAAATGCTGAAAATAATGACAAATAATAACATGTGGAGCCCTCTTGAATGATAATGGAACCAACAACTACCCACAACATTATATTCTCCCTGCTCTTCACCTTCTACTGCTTTGCATTGTTTTTCATGTTTTCAATTATAGCAATGTTTTATCTTTCTGTTTTATCGTTTTATTATATATTTTTAAAAACCTGATGTGCACCACCCAAGTGAGTTCCGTAAAAAAGGCAGTATAAAAATAAAATAAACAATATATTTTTTAAAAAATTAGATTTTCTAGAAATTCATTAGGAAAAGTCAATAAGTTGACCAATTACTGTTTGCTAATTAAACAAAGAATAGGCTTGCTTAGCCATAGAAGAGGTAGGAAAATTATGATTCTCAGAGCCTCCAGCTTTTTTTCTTCTTGCTTTGAGGCTTAATTAGGGTCACAGTCTAAACAATAATCATCACAATTCCTGACTGAAGTATTATTAATTAATTAATTTATTTTAGAGTATTTTTACCCTGCCTTTCTCCTTGGAAAAAGGAGCCAAGGCGGCTTACAGAATGAGGGATAAAATACAGTCCAGTACAATTAAGACATGTTCAAGTATTGAGAACAGGAATTTAGGGACACCTTACAGCATTAATAGACAACGTTACATTAAAGCTACAAGAGAATGTGAGTGGTTAAAGGAGAGTAAAGTTCCATGTAAATTTATGAGTGATGGATAATAAGATTGAAAACATAGTGTCAATTTAAACCCATGAGGTTATAAGTAGTTATAAACACATCAATTGGGAACAAGTAAAGAGGGATAACAGCCAACATATATGGCTTAATAGTACAAGCAAAAGGGTACCTCACATCTCCATGCTTTGGGTTAAGGACCATCCCGAAAGAGAGACCTTGCATTATCCCTGATAGCACCATTTCCTATCTTCCAGGGCCATATAGTGGCGATCATTGGGAGCAAAAATCTTGATGGTTTTGGATAATAGTGCTTAAGCTCTTGTGCTCCATCTCTTCAGTCTCTGAAGAGGAAATTTTCTGTTCTTACATGTGAAGATGAAGGAGGTCACAGAAATATTATTAGCAGGCTACCATATTCCCATTGACAAATAGTAAAGCAATCTAGTGTGCCTCTTCTCTGACCTAAACAGCATTGGTGCCCATTGGTTACCAGTTAAAAGCAATTCAAACAACTATTAAAAATAATCATTTTTATTTTAGTTGCTTCTGGAAATAATTTTTATTTTATTGCATTTTCTCTCCCAGAGTGATGACAATCTATATTACATGTGAAACAAATATATGCGTGATAAGATTAAGAAAACAACATTGCAAGTATATGTTTTATTAGTCTGTCTTATGATGTAAAACATCTGAAAATAGAAAGGGGCAATACAAGAAAAAGGCCTCTTAATATTCAAGAGTTCTGATCTCACAAACAGGATCTACATAATTTGTCTTCAATTAATGACCTAATGGATTGTTTGACTGAATAAACAGACATGTTAGCTAGCCCAGAATATGATAAGTAGATGGAATGCTGGAAGCATCCAATTTAAAGGATTTTCAGAACTTGCTCACATTAAACTATGTGTATAGAGCCTTATAATTTCTGCATAATGCCCTCCTACGTGGCAAGTACGTGGCAAGAATTCAGAACACGTGCATTGAACTACAGTCCTGCATCTGTTGTAACTTCTTAAGAGGCCTCGTTAGAGAGGATGCTGACTCTGTGACTAGCTGTAACACTCCTTTAAGACGAAGCAACTGTCAGTAAGTGGTTTCCAACCTTGGGTCACCCCAGGGCCAGTGCTAGGGTTTTTTTGTGCCCTAGGTGAGGGGCGGGGGTGAGGTGGGCGGCTGACGGGTGGGGCAGGGGGCGGGGTGGTGGGCGGTGGGTGGGCAGGGTGGTGGCGGGCGGTGGGGCGGCGGGCGGGCAGGGCAGGGGGTGGTGTGGGTGGGGGACAGCGGTGGGGCGGTGGATGGCGGTGAACGGTGACAGGCGTTGAGGGGTGGGCGGCGATGTGCGTGGGTGGCATCGGACAGCGGCGGCGGGCAATGATGGGCGGATGGCGACGGACGGCTGGTGGGCGGTGGGGGGCGGACAGTGGTGGCCAGCAGCAGGAGGTGGCAGGGGGGTGGCAGGCTGTCCAGCGCCCTCTCTCCATTTTGGCGCCCTAGGCAACTGCCTAGTTCGCCTTAATGGAAGCGCCGGCCCTGGGTCCCCCATGAGTTTTTGAACTAAAACTTCCAGAAGCCTCCACCACTAGTTGAGCTGACCAGGATTGCTGGCAGTTGATATCCAAGACCACCAATCTTCTAAAGGAACTTGCTTCAAATCCACATTAGGCAAATTAACTTGCTTTTATTCTGTAACTGGTCAATTATCAGACAGCACATCTTCCTCTGTTATCTCAAACAAGCTGAACTGAAAGATTTGCATGCCTAGAGAGATAGCATTGGGAGAGCAGGAAACGACCACATGCCTTAATGTGACCCCAAGTCTGCCTCCCTTAAAAAGGAATTTCAACAGTAAGAGTATACACTTAGTCTAGAATCAGTCGGTATTGTTGAAATGGTGGCTCTTTGCTTAACATAATAATGTTAACTAAGCATACAGCTGAATCCAGGTGGCACACCAACCTAAAGTGAGCATGTTAAAGGGGAAAGTAACATTGCATGGTCAATTGATAAGGATGCAATGAAATTGAAAAGAAATCTCTTCAAGGAAAAGTATCTTTGCCCTGACACAAGAGTGAACCTTGAACCACTAAATTGGGTGAGTTGGCCCAGGGCAAAAGGTGAAGCTGATCCACTTGGGGCCCACATTGTTGGGGAAATTAACTAATTAGGAACTTGCAGCTGTGACGTCAAAGTCATTTCTAGCTCCACAGCTGGTTTTTTGGCATTCACTAGGTTGGTGGAGGGCTAACAAAGGTCAACCATTCTATCGCAGCTATTCTGCTCTTGCCTTGTTCATCCTTCCACCTTCCAGGATGCTCAGAATGCCCACAGAATTCAATAAAACCACTAAAATAATTTATTTGTTCTTCTTTTTCTCTCTCTCTCTCTCTCTCTCTCTCTCTCTCTCTCTCTCTCTCTCTCTCTCTCTCTGTATTTCATGACAAGGAAGGGACATTTCCACTCTGCGTAATTATCAATTATGTGAGAGGAAGTTCAGTAATAATCAAAACCATTGGCATACCCTTAACTCTCCAAACTATGGCAGCATTCCCATATTGAGTTAATGGGGTCATTAATTGACTACATGTGACCACCAAAGGAAGCTGAGTTATGCTCAGATTTGGCTGGTGAGCTGATGACAAAAGTTCAGAAAGTAATCAACTGTATTATCAGGATGTCTCCAATGAATGCCAGAGCTTTAGTTTTTGAGAACGGAAGCCACTGGCTTGTAGGAGCGGTTTAAAATGTAGACATCGAGGGAAGCTTCACTTAACAATTCTGAGGTACAGTTAGAATTTCAATGGAGCTTCTTTTCTTTAACTTCCATCAGTTTATATCAATCATAACGAAAGCTTGTTGCTTTTCCACCACCATGTTTTCAAGCTAACTATTAAAGTCTAAATAGGATTGTGGTGTTTCTACTACAAAATTCTATATTAAATCAAGCTGGGGAATGATTCAATATTGGAATACAACTCCCAGAACTTTTAGAATTAAAGCTACTCTGGGCAGTTTTCAACATAGCCAGACAAGGAAACAACAAAATAATACTACAAATATAAATAAACATATAATGATAATTACATAATTAACAATTATACATTAAGCAAATATTTCAATGACAGCCTTATTTACTTGGTGGTTGAAATATTCAATGGGCTTGTTTGTGTGTGTTGTGCCGTTACAGTTGTGACTGACTCTTCGTGAGTGACTTCATGTCCATGGAGTTTTATTGGCAGCAATACTGGAGTGGCTTGCCAGTTCCTACTCCAGGCGCCTACACTGATGGAAATGCCTCTGTAAATGCCAAGTTTTTAGAGAGTTTGTTTTTACGTTAGCAGTGAGATGATCCGAGGATGATTCCAGAGTCTAGGTATAAATGCCAAGAAGAGTCCTAGTCCTCTCCCTTTGGGCCTTTCTCAGGGCCGGTAGTCTCAGACATCCCACCTGAGATGAATGAGTAGGGTGGGTAGTTCTATAAGGAGCCCCATGACACAGTGGTTAAATGTCTGTACTGCAGGTAACACTGTACTTACGACCTAGGGCTCAATCCCAGGTATCCGGCTCATAGTTCACTCAGCCTTCCATCCTTCCAAGGTTGGTAAAATGAGTACCCAGCTTGCTGGGGGGGGGGGCAATGTGTAGCCTGCATACTGTAATTAAAACTGTAAACTGCCCAGAGACTACTTGAAGTGGTATGGGGCAATATATAAGCAGAACACTTTGCTTTTTGCTTTGTTTTGCTTTCTTGCAAGAAGGCGGCATTCTGCAGGTACCATAGGTCATGCTAAAACAATCACCTTGAAATTGGCATTGAAAATGACAGATAACCTGTGGTGTTCAGCCAGTGTTTGGGAGACATGTTGATATTTATAGATTTACTACTGTATTCTGGACCTGCTGGAGCTTTTGTAGTTAGCCCAAAATTAAGGGGGGGGGGGAGGGAATCTAGTCCAAAAACATAAAATTTCCAACCTCTGATTCCAAATTAAAAGCCTCAGCAGAAAGAGAAGTGAAGAGAGAGAAAACACCAGGTTTGTGTCAGTTCACACACACTTGCCTGCAGTGCTGAAGTTGCGCTGCTGAAGCATTAACACTAAAAATTGAGCCCCAGGTTTTTTTAAAAAAAATCATTATCGTCACAAGCAGTTGCACACTGAATCATGCAACCCAGTAGGCAACAAATAATGTCTACAATGACTTCCCAGTCAACCCCTTTCCAATTTCCCCCATTTTTTACACCAGAGTGATGTTGTAACAATATGGATTATAGAAATTGATGGATGGATGGATGGATGGATGGATGGATGGATGGATGGATGGATGGATGAAACACTACCTCCAATGCTTCCCCTACTACTTTTGAGCACTCACCATCTTTCAAGGTAATTGGTTCTATCATCATACTGCTCTAACAGTTAGGAAGTTTTTACTGATATACAATCAAATCTGGCTTTCTATAACCTGAGCCCATTGTTGAGTGTCCTCCACTCAGAGATGATTGAGAACAGATCCTGCCCTTCCTCTGTATGACAGCCTTTCAAGAATGTGAAAAGTACTATATTTGTATCTCCATTCAGTCCTCTTTTCTCAAGATTATTCATGCCCAGTTCTTTTAGTCTTTCCTTAGAGGTCTTGGTTTCCAGCTGCTAATCATCCTTGTTACGCTCCTCTGAACTTGTTCCAATTTGTCATCATCCTTCTTGAAGTGCAGTATCCAGAATGGGACACCGCACTCAGGCTGAGGCCTAACTAGGGCTGACTAGAAAAGAACTAGTACTTCACATGATTTGGACATTATGCTTCTATCACTGAACCTAAAACAGCATTTCCCTTTCTTTCTTTCTTTCTTTCTTTCTTTCTTTCTTTCTTTCTTTCTTTCTTTCTTTCTTTCTTTTTCTTTCTTTCTTTCTTTCTTTCTTTCTTTCTTTCTTTCTTTCTTTCTTTTGTAGCCACATCACAATATTGATTCAGCTACAATTCCAAGATCCGTCTCACTCATAGTATTGCTGAACCAGGTGAGTTTGGCTGCTTCTTCCTAGTTCCAGTATTTTGCATTTATCCCTGTTGTTTTCAGCCCAGTGCTCAAGCCGATCTACGTCTATCATGAGATACCGGCATATAACAAGAGGTGCTGCCCCTGCATTCTAAGGTGAAATGAGTCCCTCATGCACATGTGCCTATGTTATCCATTCTATCCTGACTCTGCACTCAATCTGTAGGACCAATTTTGGCTAAAATGAGGGTTTCCCCTTGAATGACTCTATGGAGAATAGGATTGAGAGTATAGTGTGCTTTGTCGCACAAATAATAAAACTATCCAGAATTAGAACAGACAGTGGTATTATAATTTGGAAGAGTACTAATTAAGTTTTTTACTATAAGTATTTTGGATGTGTGTTCCATTTATGTCAATAAAGTTTTCTGAAATTTGATTTTACATCATTCTGAATGATGCTTTTGTCTTCCAAAGAATAAGCTTTTCCACCCAATTTTGTGTCATCTGATAATTTGATTAGCATTCCCTGCACCTCTGCTCATTACTAAAATTGTGGAAGACCAACTAGCCCAGAACTGACTCCTGTAGTAACCAACGTGTTACCTCCTCTTAGTCTGAGAAGGGGCCATTAATTATCAGCCTCTGAGTATGATTCTGTAGCCAACTGTGTAGACACCTGACAGTTGTTCTATCCAGCCCACACCTAGTTAGCTTGCTAATGAGAATATCATGGGGCACCTTGTCAAACACTTGCTAAAATAAAGATGCACTATTTCTACAGCATTTTCTCTGTCTATTAGGGTGGTTATGTGATTTAAAAAGAGATCAGATTAGTCTGGCAGGATTTGTTCTTGATGAATAAGTGTTGCCTCCTAGTTATTACTGCATTGTTTTCTAGGTGCTTGCAAAGTAATTGCTTTATAATCTGTTCCAGAATTTTCTCTGGGATTGAGTCAGGCTAACAACTGGTCTCTAGTTCCCAGGCTCCCCTTGTTTACCCTTTTTAAAATTAAGCCTGCTTCATTCATCTCGTACCTCACACATTTCCCATGATGGCAATTTGCAACAAAATAATGGACAGCAGTTCTGAGAGTTCTTTAACTAGTTCCTCCAATACTTTGGGATGTAATTTACTCAGGCCTGGAAATCTGAACTCATTCAAGGTAATAAGGTGTTCCTTGACTATTTGTTTATCAGTTTCCAGCTGCAGTCCTGTCCCCTCCACTTGCTCCTCACATTTCTCTGGAGTGTCTCTCATTTGGGAAAAGACCAAGTTAAAATAGCAGTTGAGCACTTCTGCCATTTCTTTGTCATTCAATATTTTTTTCACATCCCTTCACATCCATTGAGTACTTGGGCCGCTGTATCTTTTATTGGTCTTTTGTAATACATAGACTTGAAGAATGCTTTTGTGTTGCTTTTAGTGTCCCTAGCTAGCTTCAACTTATTCTCAGCTTTTGCCCTCCTAAAACCATCCATGAAATTCCTTGCTACTTATTTGTACTCTCCCTTTGTGGCCTGGCTCTCTTTCCACTTCCTCTATGTGTTATTTTTGTTTTCATGGCCTCCCTGAGTTTTTTGTGAAGCCACATTGGCCTTGTTTGCCATCTCCCATCTTTTTCTTTCTTGTTGGAATTGTTTGTAGTTGTACCTTTAGAATTTCCTTTTTACTAAATTTCCACTCGCTTCTTGGACTTCTTTTCTAGGAAGTTGCCTTTCAGTAAATAAAATTTGTAGTTTTTGTTGTTTTTGTTGTTTTTGTTGTTGTTTTTCTGGTGCTGTACTGTCTGCCCTGCAGGGCTGGCCCAAGATATTTTATTGTCTGATATCAATGACAAAGTTTGCCCATTGTCTCAATTAGAGATGGGCATGAAACGAAAAAAATTTCATTCCGTTATTCGTTATTCATTTCAATACGTAACGAAACGAATAATGAAAATTGTGATGAAATTGGAACAAACCAAACAGAACCACGAAAATTAGGTTCATTACGTTTTGTTTTCGTAAATGGCGACGCGCAATGAAATGAGTTGTTTTTTAAATGTTAAAAAATGTCCTGAATATCTGTAAAAACCCAGCAATAATTATTTATTCTGCCTGATAATACGTACCAGGGGGGTTGGGGTCCTTAAAACGTGCATTTATGTCTTTTCTCAGATCGCTGTATTTTTTTTTCCTTTAAGGGGAGTTAGGGGACATTGACCCAAAATGGCTCCCAGATGCCTAATATTGATTTCTTGGGTATTAAAACACCCTGGACATCCGTAAAAATGCAGTGATAATTATTTGAAATTATTACCTACCAAGGGGTTGCGGTCCTTAAAACGTTTGTTTTTGTCTTTCTCCCATCGCGATGTATTTTTTCTTTTCCCTTTAAGGATGACACAAAATGGATTCCAGCCACCAGATGGATTTACATGATCCCATCACATGGCTTGCATCCATCTGGTGGCTGGAATCATGTAAATTCTTGGACAATTTCAACCAATAGCATGCCCAGGTTGCAGACTGGGTAGGTGTGGCAGCCACAGAGGGCATAAAAAGCTTTGGCAGCCCCTGTCCTCCTTGCAGTCTCCGGTGGGAGTTAGGGTGGGATTGCTGTCTCTGCGACTCATTACTTTAGGCCAGCCAGGCAGGTGTGTGTCTCTGTGTTCCTGCTGCTTGCAGCCTGGCTCTTGGGGGAGAGAAAGAAGAGATTTCTTTTGCAGCCTCCCTGTGTGCGTGCGTACCTCTCGGTGAGTACCCTCCCCTGCCCCACAGTGCAGTCACCCTGCGGCTGCCTTACACCCTGGGCAATGCTCGCCGCTGCCTTTGCAGCCTTCCTGTGTACCTAGTCTATACTGTGTCTCTGCCAGCATCCTTTTTTAGTGTTTTCCCTCTGGTCTGGGGCGTTGGGGGGACGTCTGCACGTGGAAATGCTTTAAGTTGCGCAAAAAGCGGGTAAAAACGAAAAATGAAAAATGAAAAAACGAAACAATTTTTTTTCAAAAATTCACAAAAAATGAAAATGAACCGAAACGGACCCACAATGAAAAACAAAAAACCAAAACATAATTTTTTCGATTCGTGCCCATCTCTAGTCTCAATTCATGTACTTAAATCAGCCTGCAAATTGAATCCTGCTTCAGCGCTGTCAATGGGACAGCATTTTCCACTGCAACTGAGGTCAGCTGACCAGCATGGGGATTGCAGGGCAGGCTGTATGGCATACAGTGTACAACTTTTTTGTTTCCTGCTCCTTGGTTTCCTGCCATCTCAGACAATCCCCTCACTCTGCTTAATGACAGTACTACAGTGATTTGCCTCAGATCATAACAAGATGTCTTTTCCATCACTTGCTACCTGCTCCTTTTTAAAATTAGAGATGTTCAGGAGGGAACCAGGGTATTTTTGTGCGAATGCATGTGCTCTACCAGTGAGCTATGACAATGGACATATCTCCCCTTCTCCACACCCAACAACAAGAACACCAACAAAAATAACAGCATGCGGTCAAGTATATATCGACGTATGGTGTTTTCTACTTAGAGAATACGAAGAAGTGGTTTACCATTCCTTTCTTTTGGGGGCACCGAGGGATTGTGCAGCTTGCCCAAGGCCACACAGGCTGGCACGTCTCACAGAAGGCAGAGTAGGGAATCAAAGCCCCACACTCTGGCCCCACAGCTGGACACCTCAACCACCAAATTATCCAGTCAGATTCATCCTCTATACCCAGCCTCAATAAAACAAAGCCCTCTCATCAAAATGGACAAGTCGTTGACGATAGTTAAAACTTCCTGGAATGAGTGCTTTTTGATAAGTCATGTATTCTGTTCCTCTTACAACTGAATAACCTCTGGCACTCTATACTGGGCAGAACTTGATAGAGCCCCCCAGTTAGAGTCCTTGCTATAAAAAAGAAGCAGCCCAGAAATGAAGCAGACCTTACAGTACTAAGCCCTGATCATACTTGAGCTCCTCCTACTGAGAAGGCATGGAGGCTGCAGGGGAGCAAGGCAGCTTGCCTCTGCCTCCCATCCAAGTCCTCTCCAAAGAACTGCATTGAAACAAGGTAGCTCAGCAGAGCGGTTGACTCTCTTTAATATCATTCTCTGTTTCTGCTGGGCATTCGTCGGACAGATTTCAAAAGGCTGTGTTGCTAATGAAAAACACACAGGCTCTTGAAATTAAGTTAACTCCTTTTATTAAAAAAATTTAAAAAGAGGATGAAGGGAAGGAAAATCCCTCTTTGATTTCATTGGTGCAAATATTAGAACCACATTGTTCCTCAAGATACTTTCAGCCTTAGAAACAAATATACAGTAGTTATAGCAATCAAGGATATGTGGATGTGTGTGTGTATGCATGCGCTTGTGTGCGGTGCCCTGCACCTCATTATTGACAAGATAACAAGATAAAATAAAACAATTCAGAGAATATCCCATGGAAAGGTAAGTGTTGGAAATATGAATCTCCCCCCCCCCTCAGGAGAAAGGTGGGGTAAAATACTCTAAAATAAATACATGAAATAAAATAAAATTAAGGTGCGTCTTGTACCATCGGATTAAGAATGTAGAAATTATGGGCCAATGCGTTAGTCAATAGATGCCTTCATAGCTGTAAGGGCTCACCAGCTTCTGTTGACACTATGGCAGGCCTGCCCAAAGTCCGGCCCGGGGGGGGGGGGGGCAAATCTGGCCCGCCAGGCCATTCTGAGTGGCCCGCGTTGGCTGGCCCACCCCTCCCTCCCCCTCCTTCGCCCGATGTTTTTTTTTAAAAAAAAAATCTTCTGCCAACACTGACACCGCTGGGAAGCTTGGGCGGATGGGCGGTCTGCCGCCAATGGCACCACAGGGGAAAGTGTGGGGGTGGGCAGGCCAGCGGGCCTCTGCCACCACCAAGGAGCTTTGGGGTGGGCTGGCGGGTGAGCCGTCACCACGCTGGGGAGCTTGGGGGGGTTCAAGGTCGCACAGATCACCTCTTCCAAGGGGCGACCTGTGGCCACGGCTCCCTGTGCTTCCTTTGGTCCCCACCTTCCTTCCTCCCTCCCTCCCTTGGTCCCCACCTCCCTACCTCCCTACCTACCTTGTTCCCCACCTTCCTTCCTCTCTTGGTTTCCACCTTCCTCCTTCCCTCCCTTGGTCCCCGCCTTCCTTCCTGCGGGTGGGGTTGCAAGGGGTCAGAGGGTGGGTCTTATGGGTCAGTGGGTGGGGCTTGCAGTGGGGTGGCAGGGTCAGGGAGCAACCAGCCCCTGACACATTCTCAGCCACCAAATCCGGCCCTCCTTACAAAAAGTGTGGGCACCCCTGCACTATGGGATTAGGAAGAATCCATGAAGAACTAGGAAGTTCCCATGAAGAACCTGAAACTTGAAAAGGGAAACCATAGGGACAAATATGGTGGGATGTGTAATATATTTTAATGTCTTCATGGCATACAAAGCTAATGTGAACCCTTCCAACATTTTCACTGCCAAAGAGGCTTTCCCCCCCCACACACACACACACACATCTCTAAAGGGCTGCAACTTTTTTGTCCCAGGAAAATTCAATTGTGAATCTTTTCACAATTGAACTTGAGTGCTCACTTGCACAGGTGCACACAAATACACACAACCAATGGCAGCACTCTCCTCTCTCCACAAAGTCACCTCCCACACCCACTTGTTTAAAAAAAACAGCTTCCCACCATAAGTGGTTATGATGAATATGAGAGGAGGATATGCAGAAACAAGGCATGTCATTACCTGTGATGCTGCTTTCTCATTTAAAGCTTCTCAATCTCAAGTTACTACATTTCTGCAAAAAAAAATTGCATATCATGTTCAAAATACTTCATAATCTCAGAATACAGAAAATCAAAAGTTAGGATGATGTACATTATGATACACCACTGCAGGTGAGCGATTAGCAGCTTCCAAACTTGATTAGAAATGATTTTCTCCTGGGGGACCCCTTTGGAGTTTAATAACTCAGCCCCCTGTACCCTAACCATCTCCAAATTTGGGAGGCTTACAGGGAAGAGTCCAAAGAAGATATCCTGCAATTTTGGTTCCTTTAGGTTGAACCATTTTGTTGCTAGAGGGGGGAAATAGTATTTCATTTCATTTAATAACGAAACACATCCAACCATTTTGTAATGTAATGAAACGATTTGTTATGTAACGAAATGAGAAAACAGTCTTTCATTTTTCATTTCCTGCGTATCTCTACTGAGAATCTTCACAGATGTAGCTCAATAGATTACAATCCTTGGTTGTGGGCTGGAAGTTCAAATCCTCACCATTTGGAGAGGAGCTGGCTGAGCTGACCTGCATATGGAGTAAAATGTGTGTCGTCTTAGGCCAGCTGCATGGTCCTAGGCCATCAACAGAAGGAAGGGCTGGTAAATCATTTTTGAATTCTTCACACCCTGAAAACCCTGGGGAGGTTGCCATAAGTCAAAATCAACTTGACTGCACTTATTTTAAACTGGAAGAAAGGACTGTGTACACTTGAATTTACCAGTCGCAACTCAGTGAATCAGTGAAATTCTCTCTCTCTCTCTCTCTCTCTCTCTCTCTCTCTCTCACTCACACACACACACACACACACACACACACACCCTTCTTCTTGATGGAATGCCATGACAATAACTCTGTAATCATTTCCTCATCCCAACATTCCCTGTGTAACTTTACCCCTGAAAACATCCAGGACTAAATTGGTGGTATGGATTTGGGATCTGCACAAAATCCCACATCCCACCCCATGTCCTTACCCCACCTAGATGTCAGAATGACTTCCATATGTCTAGTGTGAAGAGAACCTGCAAAGGAGTTAGTACATATGGGTGCAACCATGTGGGAGCTCTCCCAGACTGACGTGAGCATCTCTGTAGTACTCTAGTATACCCCAGTATTTAAGTAGCTGTTGTTCACACAGATACACTTTATTTACCCTGCAAATGTGCATGTCAAGTGTCCACATGGCACACAGTCCTGCTTCCCCTCTCCTCCTTTTCTGGCATTAAAATAACTCTATACCCCAGAGCACAGAGAAAACCCCTAGTTCCCTAAGCGCCTTGCCCTTTGAAGAATCTGGTGAAACATCAGGAAGAAAAACTTCCAGAACACGGCCAAACAACCCAAAAGATCCACAACAGCTATTAAAAATACTTTCTTATATTTTTTACCTTGTTCAACTGCCCCTCTGAAAGTGAATGATGCCCAAAGCCTTCAGGCAAAATCAAAACAAAATAAAAGAAAAAACAAAAACATGTGGCACCTTAAAGACTATTATATTTTAATCTAAGCTTTTGTGGACACATCCACTTATTTTGTTTCTTACCTCTCTGGGGAGCAAAAAGCCCACAAAGGCTGTGATGGAAATACATCCAAATTATTATTATTATTATTATTATTATTATTATTATTATTATTATTATTATTATTATTATTATTATTATTATTATTATTATTATTACAAACCTTGCCAAAGGGTTATGCCAGGTGTCTGAATTTTTTCCTGTAGATCTGCCACATGAAGCTCATGTGTTCTCACTAGAGATGGGTACGAATCAAAAAAATGGAGTTTCGGTTTTTCATTTTTTGTTGAGAGGTCCGTTTTGGTTCGTTTCCATTTTTTGCGAATTTTTGGAAAAATTTCATTTTTGTTTTTCATTTTTTCATTTTTCTTTTCTACCCGCTTTTTGCGCGATTTTTAAAGCATTTCCGTGCGCGGGTGTCCCCCAACGCCCCAGACCAGAGGGAAAACACTAAAAGAAATTGATGCTGGCAGAGACACAGTATAGACTAGGTATGCAGGGAGGCTGCAAAGGCAGCAGCGGGCATTGCCCAGGGTGCAAGGCAGCCGCAGAGTGAGTGCACTGTGGGGCAGGAGAGGGTACTCAACCAGAGGTACGCACACACGCACACAGGGAGGCTGCAGGACTGAAGCTAGAGTCACAGAGACAGCAATCCCACCCTAACTCCCACCAGAAACTGCAAGGAGGACGGGGGCTGCCAGAGCTTTTTATGCCCTCTGTGGCTGCCAGACCTGCCCAGTCTGCAACCTGGGCATGCTATTGGTTGAACATGATCCCATCACATGGCTTGCCTCCATTTTGTGTCTGGTGGTATCAATTTTGTCATCCTTAAAGAAAAAAGAAAAATACATCGCGATGGGACCCCAACCCCCTGGTAGGTAATAATTTCAAGTAATTATCACATTATTGCTGCATTTTCACGAATGTCCAGGGCATTTTAATACCCAAGAAATCAATATTAGGCAGCTGGGAGCCATTTTGGGTCGATGTCCCCTAACTCCCCTTAAAGGAAAAAAATACAGCGATCTGAGAAAAGACATAAATGCATGTTTTAAGGGCCCCAACCCTGCCCGGTAGGTATTACCAGACAGTATAAATAATTATCACTGCATTTTTATGGATGTCCAGGGCGTTTTTTAACATTTAAAACAGCTCATTTCATTGTGCGTCGCCATTAACGAAAACAAAAAGTAACGAACCCAATTTTCGTGGTTCTGTTCGTTTCGTTCATTTTCATCACAATTTTCGTTAGTCGTTTTGTTACGTAACCGAATGAATAACGAATAACGGAAACCAAAAAAAGTTCATTTCGTGCCCATCTCTAGTTCTCACATATAAGATACACAAAGCATGGCCATTAATGGGAGATCCAAATGATCTGAACAGAACACTTATTCAAGGCAACACCCCTTTCCCTCTCATTGTTTCCAATCAGTGCATATGTTTTGTATATTTCATGCCACTAATTATATTACATTCTAATTAGCCTGGGCAACTTTTTAAAAATAAAATTTCCACTCAGATTTCCAAATCTTTTGAAGATTTGGAAAGGGATCACTGAACAATGCAACTAAACAAACATAAATCAAGAAGCATTGATACTAGAGGCTGTTGCAGCTCAACTGTGTTGTCGGTGTTGCGGAGGCATATAATTAGAGGCTGTTGTTATTGCATGGGAGTCATTACATACCCACTTACTTGTTTTACAGGCTTTACCACTCGTTCAAGAGCCAAAAGACGCAGGAAAACCAACATCATAAAAGAATCCAGCAAAAAGCAGGGCTCAGTGTTGGAACGGTTCTACCAGTAGCTTCATACTCTGGAGATGGCCCAGAGCCCTGAATAACCCAGTGTCTGAGAGAAAATGTGTTTTCCACAACCAAAAGTAAATAGAAGAGAAGAAAACTTCCACACCTTGTGGACAGAACGTTTATAATGGTGGCTTTTATTCTTTCTCTTCCCCATGTCCAGAGGCAGCTTGGAAGGCACCACAGAGTGACCTCAATGGTAAAACAACATCAGACAATGTTTCTTCCCTCCTTTAGGTAATGAGTCGTTTTCATCAAAGTTTGACTTGTTTGGTGAGACAAATGGGGAGTCCAAGCCCAGGAGGCTTCCCGTTCTTCACAATGTCTTTCAAGGGTTTCCAGGAATGCAGCAACCTAAGAAAAGTACCCAGCACATGTTCCATTTCCTGCCATTCAGATATATATATATATATATATATGTCAGGAAGGGGGAGGTTGAAGATATACAGACAAAAGCAATGCTTCTTCCTCTCTGCCCTACTCAGCTGGTAAACTAGGACATTTTGCCAATAAGCTGTTCTGTATAGACACTATAAATCCACTAGCTGGCTTTTATTAAAACAATGAAAAACAACCTGGAGGGCAGATGAGGATAATTTTATATATTTCATCCTGAGCTCCATAGCGTCTTTCCCGAATAAATTTCCACCCTGTTTACTCTGGAAGTGCACTGTAGCACTAAACTGTCAATGTGCTGCTGCTCTTCCCTGCTCATATTACAACTGGGGAACAAAGATCATTCCTCTCAAGACCAGGAGAATCTACGTAGGAGTTGCCAGATGGCTGAAAAGAAGTACTTCTTCATATCACTTCTCGTTCAACTATGGTGCGGTGGAAGGCTGTGCCTATAAAGCAGTTATATTTTTATTACATGGATATATTAAGTTAAATGTACTAAAAAGAATGTGCAGTCATTATAAAATCTATATAGGAGAGCCTGTATAAAGGAAT
Organism: Phrynocephalus guinanensis; assembly: GCA_037367245.1. Classification (NCBI taxonomy): domain Eukaryota; kingdom Metazoa; phylum Chordata; class Lepidosauria; order Squamata; family Agamidae; genus Phrynocephalus; species Phrynocephalus guinanensis. The sequence goes on along the minus strand of CM074732.1, from coordinate 131,807,711 downwards.
CGTGAATCCATGAAACCACCACAGGCATGCATCCCACTTTTCAGAACTGCCCGTTCTTCAGTTTTCATCTAATAATGAGGCTGTTTGTCTTTGCACTCAATGACACAAGCTAGCAATACCTTTTATCTGTTCTCCTTTTTTTGGAACTGTTCCTTAGGAAATGCCCCTCTGTGGCATGTCTACTGTATATTGCAGATTTAAACGATGTTGTACCTTCCTCATGTAAAGGGGGGGGGTTAGTTGTGGGACAGAAGACTTACATTTCCTTAGTAGAACTCTCAATACATCAGAGAAGTATCTGGAAGTTCAGTCATGGCTACTGGACTTCTTTTTTGAGAGATAGAGACTGATGAAGCTGTTTGGATGAGCAGCAAAACGTCTCTATCTCTCAAAAAAGAAGTCCAGTAGCCATGACTCAACTTCCAGATTAACTCACCTGGATGACTGAGAATCTTCACAGACATCAGAGAAGTAAAAATCCCATGATTCTTTGGAAGATGTTATTGGATCCTTGAAGAGAGTTCATATAGTAGTAACGAGAGGTTTTAATTAGCTTGATATCTGTTGGGAGTCAAATTCTGCCAAGTATGGCTCTTCCAAGACATTCCTGGCTTGTGCATCTGATAATTTTCTCCTACAAAAAGTGGAGAAGCTACAAGACTAGCTACTCTTCACTTGATTCGAACCATCAGAGGAAACTTGGTGGAGGAAGTGGCAGTAAGGGGTAGTCAGGGTGTGGGGGGATGACCATGTTCTCGTCTACTAGAATTCTTGATTTCAAAGGAAGCAACAGCAGAATGCAGCCACAAATGGATGCTGGATCTTAGGAAAACCAATAGTAATAAACTGAAGGCAATTGGTGTTGCTAGGTTTAGAACTGCAGAGGCGGAAGGAACCCTGTGGATCACTGAGTCCCACCCCTGTCCAAGGACAGTAGAAAATTGAACTCTCAATCTCTGGTGTTAGGAAGGCAAAAGGTAAGGTAAGCAAGAGATGTTAAAAGTAACTGGGGGGGAGCATTTATCAGGTATGTGTTTTGTAAAAGACTGAGATGAGGAAACAGCACCTCAGCTATTCAATAGGGATAGGCCAAGAATCAATCTAACATGCATGTGTGAGCATCCTTCATCCACCACCCCTCCATGCAGGACTCCTCCTCCCCCACACACCTGAAGGAATTGGTTTTACATTGATCACAATGTCAGCCCTGCTTTGGGGGTGGGTGGGTTCTGTCTCACGTGTGCGTTCATGTGAACAAAATCATGTGCACAAGGAAGAGAGCCCTGACCACTAGGGCTGAAAGTTACAGGGAATGTTGGGATGAGGAAATGATTACAGATGGCAAAGAAAAGGCAGAAGTGCTCGATTCCTATTTTAGTTTGATCAAAAGACTGTTTATAGCCCTCCAGGCCAATTCAGAGTCAAAAGGGAGGGGATAGGATTGCAGCTTGAGATTGATAAACAAATAGTCAAGGAATATATTACTACTTTGAATGAATTCAGATCTCCAAGGTCCAATGAACGACCAAGAATAATGAAAGAACTGGCTGAAGAGCACTCAGAATCACTGTCTATGATTGTTGAAATCATGAGAAATGGATGAGGTGCAAGATGACTGGAGAAGGGCTATTTTCACAAAGGGCAAAAAGGAAACACCTGGGAACAACAGTCAAGTCAGCCTGACATCAATCACAGGGAATTTTTTAGAGCAGATAGATAATAAAGCAGACACTTTTCAAGCACCCTTGAAAACAGTGCAGTAATAACTAGAAGCTCATTTGGAGGTGTCAAGCTCAAATCCTGTGGGATTAATTTTCTCTTATTTTGGATCAGGTACCTTCCTGGTAGACAGTGGGGATGTTATAGACATAATGTATCTTGACTTCAGAAAAGATTTTTTAAAAGTTCTCAACAGTATTCTGATTATTAAGCTAACTAGGTGTGAGCTGGATAGAACAACTGTCAGGTGGATACACTGTTGGTTATAGAATTGCACTCAAAAAGTGATTATCATTGGCACCTTCTCAGTCCTGGTCCACTGATTTTCAGTACTTCTGCTAATAACTTGGATGAGGGGATGCAGTTAATGCTTTTCAGATTTGGAGATGATAGCTAATGGAATAGCTAATACCCTGGAAGTTTGGGGTGGGTTTCAAAAAAGGTTCTTGATAGACTCAAGCAGTGGTCTGAAAACAACAGAATGAAATTTAAGTGTCAGGTTCTACGCTACGTGGGAAAGACTATACACATAGTTGCAAAATCTGGAATACCTGGCTAAGTAATACTATATTTGAGAAGGATCTTGGATTTATTGTGGATCATAGGCTGAATATGAACCACCGGTACAATGTAGCAGCAAAAAAGGCAAATTTGGTTTTAAGCTGCATTAACAGAAGTATTATCTCCAAATCCTGTGAAGTACTAGTTCCTTTGTATTCATCACTTCTTAGGCCTCATATTGTTGCTTGCTCGCTCTGGACTTTGAGAAGGACACCAACAACTGGAACAGAGGAGGACAACAACGATGATCAGAGAAGTGGAACTAAACCCTGTGAGGAAATATTGAAAGAACTGGATGTTCTTACCCTTGAGAAAAGACATGATGGCACTCTGGAAATACCTGAAAGGTTGTCGTGCAGAGGAGGAGCAGAATCTGCTTTCAATCATTTCAAAGTGCAGGACTCATAATAGGAAGAAGTTACGGGAACCCAGATTCCAGTTGAATATCAGGGAAAACATCCTAACTGTTAGAGCAGTACAACAAGGACACCAATTGCCTTTGGGAAGTAATAATTGTCAGTTTAGTGCTGGAAGTGTTCCAGAAAAAAAATAGACAGGTATATATCAAACTCCATGGACATGGAGTCACGAAGAGTCGGTCACGACTGTAACGATACAAAACACACACACACACATATCCAATATACTTTGATTTGAATTCCTGCATTGAACATGGGGAGGGGGGTTGGGTTCAATGGCCTTATAGACCCCTTCCAATTCCATTATTCTATGTTTCTAATGACTCCACACAGTGCTTATATGTTCTTCACTCTGCCTCATTTGTGGAATTTTACAGTAGGCTTGGAAAACTGCATGCCCTTCTGTAAAATCATGTTCTTTCTCACATCTCCTTTTTTTTTTCTTTCCATGGAAAATCCATTAAGGGGGGAATGATGAAATAACAACAGTGGCAAAAGTCCAATTAGTAATTCCAACTGGAGCAAATCCATTGTGTGTAATGTTACCTCTAATTTTCTGGAGCACTCATTGGGGCCCTGCCCAGTATGTGTGGAGTTCCGGCTGTAACTGGAAGCAAATGGACGGCCTCAATCCAGCACTGTGTGGCCCAGATCCAGTGCAGCATGGCCACAGTGTCTCACAGCTTAGAAGGAACATTAACTGCATAAATCAAGAGTAGAGATGGGCACAAACTACAGTTCTGCAGTTTTGCACAATTCAGCCAGTCCATTGCCACGCCTCCACAGATGTTATGCAGGTGGGCACACACTTCTCTCCTACCTCTTCGGCATGCATCATCCGTGGACTGTATGAGTGTGCAGAAGAGATGGGAGAGGGGAGTGTGCATCGCCCGCACAACACCAGAGTGGGCCAAACTGCCAAAGCGCACTTCACACCCATCTCTTATCAAGAGTACAGAGTAAAGTATGAATAAATGTTATTGTTTCTTTGAGTCTACTCTACCTGGTACAACCAGTTCCATACAAGTCAATTTTTTTTAAAATTGGTAGTCAAAGAGTCACCCATCTTCAAGCACTTCACATGAAAGTTGGTGCAGATGGAGAGGCTACTCAGGTGCAACAGCTTCTTCCTTTCCAATCAGACTTTTTTCCATGTTCAGCTTGGTTATGGAAGTAAGTGAAATCTGCTCCTTCAACACATGCAAACTGCACATGCTTCCTTAGACCTTGATGAGACTGTTATCTCTGTGCAGCCCATTCTTTATTGTAGGGATTTTGAATAACAGGCATTTCCTTGCTATCTTCATATGAAGCAAAGATTCCCTTTGTATTACCAGGAGATTAGTAGGAGAGACAGTTTTTTTTATTTGACATTTTTAATGTTTTCAGAGTGTGGATAAATAAACTATGCATACTGATCCTGTGGGCACAGGGTCTTCATGAATTCAGATTCAATCCCTGTATCTGTTAGCTACCCTGAAAAAACTAATGGTGCCATTTTTACTTGGGCCCTGTCCAAACTGGGGTATTTATTTATTTATTTATTTATTTATTTATTTATTTATTTATTTATTTATTTATTTATGTGTTTGTTTGTTTGTTTGCTTGCTTGCTTGCTTGCTTGCTTGCTTGCATTTTATTTTATTTTATTTCTATACCGCCAAAGCCATCTGGCCTGGAGGCCACTCTGGACAGTGTACAATATCATAAAATGCAATATCATGAAAAAAAAATGATGAAAATAAACAGAAACACAATCAATAAGAAAGCAAAAACAATAACCCTATGTAGATTGAAAAGATTATCATAAATTTGGTGTGGTCCAGTCCAATCCCATCATCCCCAAAGAAGAAAACCCACCATCCCCAAAGTAGGCTAAATGGCCATGTAGTCACCTCAAAGTCTCCATTATTGTTTTAAAAAAGTAACAACTCCTACTCCTCCTTCTCATTCATCTCCTACCATAGCGTCAAAACTATGTCAACACTGGATGCAACATCTTTCACAACAATGTTGTGTTGCATTCCAAGGTGTCTCCTAGATTGCTCAGACAATAACCCTGCCTGCACTTACATTCCATTTTATTGCCTTGAATTGTCCACTGTACCGATCTCTTCTTTTCATCACTAATTATCTAATTAGTACCTTTTTTTGAGTTTATGAAGATTTGTTTGCTTACTTGCTTTTGTTTTTATTCTACCCTTTTCCCAGTCAAGGGCGTTAAGGAAGAACATGATCCATTTAATTAACATTTCAGCCCAACATGAGTTTTATTTCTTCCTACTTTCAAAGCCTATCCGACCCCTTCCAGACACAGTGCATCTCTCATCAGGGCATGGTTCCTGCATCTTAATCACTGAGTAGCTCTCTTGACTTCTTACTCATCTCAGGTTCTGTTGTGTTGTTTACCCACTCCTTCTCCTGATATTGAGAAGCCTTCCTTCTAGCATCAGAACCAAGAACTCCAAAGGATGCCCTGTATCTGTCATGACTGTGGGAACTAGTGCTCAACAAGCAATCAAGAAGGAATTCTCTTTTCTGATGGGATGATAAGGTGGCAAAACTGCGGCTGCTTTGCTGGGGGTACATCATGAGAAGACACGACTCACTGGAAAAGACAATAGCACAGAGGAAATCCTGAAGGCAGCAGAGGAAGAGGAAGACCAAATAAGAGGTGGATTGACTCAACAGACAGCCATTACCTTGAGTTTATAAGAGCTGAGCTCTGGCTGGGGTTGCTTTGCCTAGGGGAGTCAAAATAACTTCCTTCTCTGCCATTTGTTATGGCTGTCCTTCAGGGGCTGGGGTAAATTTCTTTCTTTCTTGGTTAAATAAAGTAAGTGACATATCAAAATCCCAAATCATTGACCTAGTATGGCATTAGAATTTTGCTAGGTCAGTTAAGGAAATACTTTTTAAAAAGAAGATTAATATAGAGGACGGTGTTTCTCTGTCCTCCCTGTTAATGTCACAAGTAGAGATGGGCACGACTTAGCGGTATTCCCGTTTCCGTTTCCGTTACTCGTATCCGTTACTCTACGGAAACGGAAACGGGAATTACTCCGCCAGACTTCGAGCTCGAACCGACGAACGAACAATTTGGTCTGATTTGTCGTGCTCGTTACTTGCATCGTGCAATGCCAAGCGGCACAGAAAAAAAGTTTTTAAAAGTTAAAAAAAAACCCGATTCCCGGCCCTAAAAGTAGGCGAAAACTGTCTGAGGGCACCTACCAGGCCAGAAGGGTGTTTTATTTGGGGGGGGGGGGTTCCCCACCCCCCTCTCCTTGGCTATTGCTACTGCTGCGCTGCTGGTACCAGGCTGGGAGGGCGCATCCATTTGCCATGCAGTGCGGGGGATCCAAAATGGCGACCGCAATATTTTTTTTGAAATCGTTGCCCAAAACCCCACCAAAGCACAACAGAAACATGCGGAAATTAGCTATTTTAAATGCTTGAATTTTTACAGTAGCAGCAGTGGGTTTTTCTTGCAAAAAAAGTCTCCGTTGATTTTATTTTATTTTATTTTATTTTATTTTTTTACACCTGCGCATTCGCAATGATGGGCTCGCCCATGGGAGTGGACCATGCAAAGTTTTGGAGCCATTCCACCAATCGCATGGCCAGGTTTTGCTGACTGTACCAGGCTGGGAGGGCGCATCCATTTGCCATGTGGTGGGGGGGGATCCAAAATGGCGACCACAATATTTTTTTTGAAATCGTTGCCCAAAACCCCACCAAAGCACAACAGAAACATGCGGAAATTAGCTATTTTAAATGCTTGAATTTTTACAGTAGCAGCAGTGGGTTTTTCTTGCAAAAAAAGTCTCCGTTGATTTTATTTTATTTTATTTTATTTTATTTTTTTACACCTGCGCATTCGCAATGATGGGCTCGCCCATGGGAGTGGACCATGCAAAGTTTTGGAGCCATTCCACCAATCGCATGGCCAGGTTTTGCTGACTGTACCAGGCTGGGGGAGGGCGCATCCATTTGCCATGCGGTGGGGGGGGGTCCAAAATGGCGACCACAATATTTTTTTTGAAATCGTTGCCCAAAACCCCACCAAAGCACAACAGAAACATGCGGAAATTAGCTATTTTAAATGCTTGAATTTTTACAGTAGCAGCAGTGGGTTTTTCTAGCAAAAAAAAGTCTCTGTTGATTTTATTTTATTTTATTTTATTTTATTTTATTTTATTTTTTTACACCTGCGCATTCGCAATGATGGGCTCGCCCATGGGAGTGGACCATGCAAAGTTTTGGAGCCATTCCACCAATCGTATGGCCAGGTTTTGCTGACTGTACCAGGCTGGGAGGGCGCATCCATTTGCCATGTGGTGGGGGGGGATCCAAAATGGCGACCGCAATATTTTTTTTTGAAATCGTTGCCCAAAACCCCACCAAAGCACCACAGAAACATGCGAAAATTAGCTATTTTAAATGCTTGAATTATTACAGTAGCAGCAGTGGGTTTTTCTTGCAAAAAAAAGTCTCCGTTGATTTTATTTTATTTTATTTTATTTTATTTTATTTTATTTTATTTTATTTTATTTTATTACACCTGCACATTTGCAATGATGGGCTCGCCCATGGGAGTAGACCATGCAAATTTTCCACCAATCGCATGGCCACTTGGCCAGGTTGACCACAGAGACTTCTGGGATGTGCCAATCGGGCATAAACAGCCCACTAATCGTAGCCCAAACCCGAACCCTAAGCCTAACCCATACGCCAGTACACTGCCCTTCTAAGTGGGTCAGAGAGGCACCCAGAGGTGCACCCCAATACTCACCCTAACCTCACCCGTAACTAGCCTAACCCTCGCCGTTGCGCTAACCCGTCTTAACCCTAAGCCAGATCTACTTGCATTGCACTACATGCAAGTATGTGAGACACAGCGGGTGCAAAGAGTCTGCCAGTCCGTCACTTGTGGCTCTGGCTGACTCCTGCAGCTCCCTCCAGGAGCCCGCTACCCCCTCCCCAAACCAGTACTAACAACAACGAAAAAACAAAAAAACAAACCGACTAATTTTTGCAAATTTTCGCGAAAAACAGAAACGAGCCGAAACGGAACCGGCCCAACTAACGACAACTCGAAAAAAAATTTTTTCAAGTCGTGCCCATCTCTAGTCACAAGCCACTTAATCCATTGCAGGCTTGTATCCTCAGTTAATTCTGCCCACAGTTCCATTTAGGTACGAGCTAACTGGTCCTCAAAGGTTCCACAACAAGCTAATTAGGGTCATGCTGAATCGTACCAAAAAAGAATAGAAGCCTTACCACTACTCCAGAAAGATTTGCAACAGTCTTAAAGGGGAAGCATGCATCAATCTAAGTTGGAAACACATGGGAGCGCTGCCATTTGGTTCAAACCAAACACTACCAACAGCTATCCATATATGAATCTATATGTCAGGGTGGACAGTCTCATGGCTCAACCAGAATGTAAAGATAATCCTTTCTCCCCCCCCCCACTTCTTTCATTTTTTCTCAGTTACAAAAGGAGATGGGGAGGGGAGGTAGTTCAAACCACAGAGTGATGAGCACAAGGGATGGGCACAAAATGAAAAACAAAATGCTGTTTCATCATTTTGTTATGTAAAGAAACAAAACAAAACAATGAAGCAGCATTTGGTTACAGATGAAACTAAATTGTCAATTTTTTTCCGTTAAAACAAACCATTTCGTTTCCTCTGTAAAATGCTACCGGCTGCCACAGGTAAAAGAGAGAGAGAGGGGGGAGCACATTTACAATGTGAAGTAAATGTATACCTTAAAGTATAACAGATTTGAAAGATCATCTTGCCAAGAACTTTAAGAATGACCGCCTGACAAAGCACATCTTTGCCATGTTAGGACTTCTGGTACATGCCATGAAAAAGAGTATGTTGCACTCAAAAGCTTGCAATGATTTCTTCATTAGTGGCCTATAAAGGTATGGCCTGTAGCCTAGTTTTGCATTTGAGATTTATTTGTGTGAGCCCTATGTAGTTTCTTATGAAACAAGTGTGCATAAAGAGTCAAAAGTAGCACACTGCTTATGTGCTTTTTTAAAAAATTAAAAAAATGGGACTTCAGGAAGGGTCTGAAACAAGGAGAGGAAAGGAGGAAAGGAGGCAGGAAGCGGGTGAAAACAAATAAGACAACCATGACAGAGATAATTTCCATATAAAAGAGGGGAAACAATTTTCACAGAAAGGAACACTGTCCTTAAGAAAATGATTTCCTACTAAATTAATTGGAATCATTCAGATCCATTTATCTATTTTTGGGACATCAATTCTCCCACTCAGGGGGCTCTGTGTGCTCCTTCTGTGTTCAAGATGCACATAGCATGAAGTGCATTTTTGACAACTTAGATAGAAAAAACTACAAGTGCAAGTATAATTGAAGATATTAAAAACACAGAGAACCTTTGTTATTTAGACATCACAAACCATCATCCTTGATCTTGACCAAAACTAAAAACCAACCACCACAAAAATAAACCCTGACCAATTTCAAAATCGAAAATAGTTTAATTCTGATTGGCCCTAGCATCTCTGAAAGCCAGAAGAGTGTGTACCATAGGAAAACCCAGAAATTGCATTTCATTGGCCCCACAAGCCAAGGGGCTCAATCCCTAAATCGAACCAAGTTCTTTTGCCATTTGAGACAGAAAATCCTAGAAGCTTCTCTCCCAATCTGTGTCACTAAAATAGTAATAAATAATTCAAAATTTGCTACCCCTTCATGACATGTAAATCTGTGTTACCTGGAAATCAAGGATTTGTCTTCCCCCACCCAGACATTATTATAGAGGCATGCATGGAAGCCCTGCCCTGCCTAAAGTCGGGCCAGCTTTGACAGCAACCGTCACATTTGGGCATGTAAGAAGGACAATCAGAAAGAGAAGAGAACTCAGGAGGAATCCATGGACTCTGATGTTTCATAAACTCAGTTATAAACGTAGGATAACATTTAGATTCCACCCCCCCCCCCCCCAAAAATCTTGTACTTCCCAAAAAATCTCATTGTAGAGGGTTTTTTTTTAATCTGGAATGCCCTTAAAATTTTACTTTGGCTCCAAACATTGATTAGAAATCCCATTATTACTCAAGTAGGACCTATGACACTACAGCTCTCAAGGGCTAGAAGAGCCATAGAGGTGCAATGGACAGAGTTCTGGACCAACAGGCAGAAGACGTGGATTCCAATCTCTGCTTTGTAAAGGAAACTCACTAGCCGGGTGGCAGCGGCAATGGTGAGCCATTTCTTCAATGTCCCTCACACGAGGGTTGTCAGAAGCAACTTCAGCCCGCTTAACAACAGCACATCCACATTGGCTGAAGATATTTTGGCAGCCAGGGTAAGAGCTGAAGATAATCCTCCCACTCACATGAAACTGTGTTGCAGACCATTTAAATTTTTTTAAACTCCTTGAGGCTGTGGTCTCACTGGCAATGAGAACCACATTTAAGCATCAGTTCAAGTAAAGTATTTATTTATTTATTTTTACAACTGGCCAGCAGGGGCTTTTTAAAATACTTTGCTTCTAAGATCACCTCAATTCAATGTGGTTTTTTTGATGTGAGTGCAACTGTCATTTTTATTTGTGCCTCTGTGGATTTTGGGTAGCAGGGGCACTGCCATTTTTTCCTTTTAATTGTTTTGAAAATAAATTCTTTAAATGTTCATTGCTGCGTCACTTCATCAGTATGTTCGGCATTACAACCACCTACTTTTCTGTCTGTTTGGCTGATGAAGGAGCTGGTGGGTAAGCAGAAGGCCATTTATTTATCTATTTAAAATATTTCTATTCTACTTTTCTCCACAAAAGGACCCAAGATGGCTAGTGGGCGCAGAGTGTGTGGTTCTGGACCATGTTCCTGGTGCACACACCCCTCCACACAGCAGCTGAAAGCCTCTTCCTCGTCATCATTCTCATTTTTCATCATTAATCAGCTGAAGTGACCAGTATTTCCACCTTGGTTCCCCCCGCCGCCACCACCATGATTTCTAGTGACGGTTATGATACCAGGTGGCACCTCCTAGACACTTAATTTATCGATGTATCACTTGCTTTCACTTGAAAAATAAAATCAAAATATTTAAGAACAGTGTGCTCCTAAAATATAAAGGAAATCAATCAATTTCAGCAATGTAGCCACCAAAACCAGTTTAAATCACCAGAAATAAACAGAGTTCCATTCAGTGCGTGTGGACAAAGCCATCGGTTTAAATACCATGTTACTTGAGCCTGATTTTTATAAGGACTGAGCAGAAATCTATTCAAATTGTCAGTGTGAGCACAGCCTAAGGAAGAACATCCCATAAGTGCTTTTCAACAAAAATGCATCATCAACAACAAAACTAAACAAATAAGTGTCACCTTTTCATTATATCCCAATTTACTGCCAGAGAAGTTTGCCTCACCTAGTGGTAAAGCAATGCAAGGGCATAGAAGATAATAACATAATGGTTACATGTAGAGATGGGCACGACTTAGCGGTATTCCCGTTTCCGTTTCCGTTACTCGTTTCCGTTACTCTACGGAAACGGTAACGGGAATTACTCCGCCAGACTTCGAGCTCGAACCGACGAACGAACAATTTTGGTCTGATTTGTCGTGCTCGTTCCTTGCATCGCGCGATCGCGCGATGCCACGCGGCACAGAAAAAAAGTTTTTAAAAGTTAAAAAAACCCGGTTCCCGGCCAAAAAGCAGGCGGAAAAATGCCTGCCGTGCCTCAGGGCACCTACCAGAGGGGTTGTTTCTGGAGGTCCCCGGCCTCCCCCCCCATCCCCCATCCTGGGCTGTTCTGGTGGGACTCGCCGCAGGCTCGCAGCCAGCAAAAAGCCCAGTCTCGCTGCCGGCCGCCGCAATTAAAGCGCAAGCAAGTGGCACGGACGGCACAGGAAAAAACTTTTAAACTCTCCCCCCACCCATTCCCGGGCCAAAAAAGCAGGCGGAAAAATGCCTGCTTGACTAAGGGCGCAGGGCACCTACCGGAGGGGTGATTTCTGGAGGGGGGGGTCCCACCTGGGCAGCCGGACTCGCCATGCCATGCGGTGCGGGCGGGGGATCCAAAATGGGGCGGCGAACGCAATATTGTTTTTGAAATCGTGGTCCAAAAACACACAAGCACAACAGAAACACGCGAACATTTATAAACTGCCAGATTTTTCACAGTAGCAGTGGGTTTTTTCTTGCAACAAAATGTCTCTCCTCTCCTCCTCTGTCCTCCATTGATTTTATTTTATTTTATTTTATTTACACCTGCGCAATGATGGGCTGGCCGAGTGGCCAGCCATGTGGGAGTGGACGACCATGCAAATTTTTGGAGCCATCCCACCAATCGCATGGCCACTTGGCCATGGAGACTTCTGGGATGTGCCAAAAAGCCCCCTAAAACCTGCCCTAGCCCCCTAACCCTAACCCTAACCCTTGACTCCTTACCTATACGTCACAGACTGTCTTCTTGGTGGGTCAGAGAGGCACCCAGAGGTGCAACCCACTAGCCCACCGTAACCTTACCTGTCACTAGCCTAACCCTAGCCCTTGCACTAACCCACCTTAACCCTAAGCCAGATCTACTTGCATTGCACTACACGCAAGTACGATTCCCTTCTTTGTGAGACAAGGCGGTGCGAGAGCCTTAGGCATCACCCTATGGCTCTGGGTTCACTCACTGGTCTCACTGTCAGCAACTGGTATGCATAGCCATATGGCTACGCATGCCATTTTGCAGCAGCAGGTGAGGAGGGGAGACCCCCATGTTGAGGGGTCTCTTGGAGCCTGCTTCCCCTTCCTAGTGGGTGAGGATAGGAGGCACCCACGGGTGCCTCCAGGAGCCCGCTTTCCCTTTATAGCGGGCCAGAGGAGGCACCCACCCCACAGAGGTGCCTCCAGGAGCCCGCTACTCCCCCCAAAAAACCAGTAGTAACGAAAAACAAAAAAACAAAAAACGAACCGACTAATTTTTGCGAATTTTCGCGAAAAATGGAAACGACCCGAAACGGAACCGGCCCGACTAACGACAACTCAAAAAAAAAAATTCAAGTCGTGCCCATCTCTAGTTACATGGCTTGAAGGCAGAAGCTCACCCATGCAGGACTTTCACATCCAGCATCCCACAGTTTTAGTGCCACAGTTTTTAATGTTTAGTGTTTTAATTGTGTTTCAAATTGCTTGATTTTATTATGTTTTAAATGGTTTTGTATAGCTCTGTAACCCTCTCTAAGATCCTGTGATATAGTGTGGTCTATAAACACTTTTGATAAATAATAAATGCATACGTCCAGAGCCAACAGCACAGTAATCCAGTACAAATGTCAGTATTCTAATACAAACTATTGTGGCCTCCCAAAATAGACACCTCCCTGGCCTTGGTGCATTTATATCTATTCTTCCTCTTTGTCTTTGATCCTGATATTGGGTCCTGACTAGGCTTACTCTCTGACTTTGACCCTGAATCTCATGTTTTGGGATCCATTTGCCATTGGCTTTAGGCTTGGAATCTGAAGTGTCAAGGGAATGGGATGCTGCCAATCTGGCCATCCTAGCATGTGGGGTTCATTCTCATGTTTTGAAGGTGTGTCCATATTGTTTGTCTTTTCCCCATTATGCTCTCATCCTAAAGCCACTGATAGAATCCACATTTTTGGTTTTAAATTTATCGTTGGGGTTCTGAAGGTTTTTTTGTCTCACACACACACACACACACACACACACACCATTTTGCAGCTGTGGCATTCACAAAGTCTTGTTCCTTAATCTCAGTCTTTGGGACTAAAATGTCAAGCAATGGGAAGGCCTGGTTTAGAAAAGAAGCCATTTCAAAGTCTTAGAATCCTAAATCTTTGGGAGAAATGGCTCTGCCAATGGACTTGACACTTTCTCCAGTCCTTGATGAGCTCATTGTCACAAAATCCTTGGCGGAGCTCCTGGCTTCTCTCAGGATGATTCCTAGTACCCACAACTCAGAATTTAGGATTGCTTCCACTTCCTTTGTATAAACTATTATTTTATGTTGGAATAACAACAGTGAATCCATTAGGTTAGGTTGTTAGATATTAAGTCCTAACTAGGATGAACTGAAAAGCACAGTGTTGAGATTAAGGTTTCTTGTGGCTTCTTTTTCCAAAAACAGCAATGAAATCAAACTACAGGTGAGCTAGGATGGCGCAAAATATACACATTACCCAGAATCAATTTGGGGAAACCTATTGGAATGCAGAGCCTAGATGCCCGGCCTAAGCACATCCGATCTCGCCTGATTTCGGAAGCTAAGCAGGGTTGGCCCTGGTTAGTACCTGGATGGGCAACCACCAGGAAATACCAGGTGCTGTAGGTGCCTGGAATAGGAACTGGCAAACCACTCCAGTATTCCTGCCAAGAAAACTCCATAGACTTGGGGTCACGAAGAGCTGGTCACGACTGTAATGACACAACACACACACGCACATTGGAATGCAGAAAGGTGACTGGAACTAAAACTCACAGATCACATTTGCAACCTTCACCATGAGACTGAAATCCTGCTTGGAAATGTGAGTTCTATGGATCGATTCAGAAGAGAAAAACCAAAACAAGCCAAAATAGAGAAGCTAGTTTTTCTCCCTCGGGTATATCAGAGTCCTCGACTGAGTATACGAGTTTGAAAGCCAATCAATATGCAGAATAAGAGAAAAATCCCTTATAGGTATTTCACATTGGGTAGTGTTTGTTGGAGTAATTCTCATCTCTGTCTCCCCTGCACCCACGCATTTCAAAAGCACAGTGCAGAACTCATGCGCTCACTGTCAGCCTGGAATCAATTCAATGGGGAGCTAAGCCAGCGGCAGCCAGCAAAATAACAGAGCTGGGGAATTACTAACTTCAAATGATGGGTTACTGGCAATTAGTTCCTTCCCCATGTAATTAAAGCATAACTAAATTATATTATGATCATTACTTAATGAAGGATAATGTCACTCTTTTCACCATCTAACTAATTTGATCTAATTGTTTTCATAGTGATCGGGTTGGCCTTATTAAATAGTAGAGGACAAATATATGACTCAAGTGCTGCCTTGTGCCGCTGCCTCTGGCCTGTGAGTTTTTTAGGTGACTGAATTAAACTATCTTATTATGCTATATACACTCCTATTTATCAGTTCACTACTATGCCAAGTAGTGAACTGATAGATAGGTATCTACAGTATCTATCTATTGATTGGTAGATATAGATATAGATATAGATATAGATATAGACTTTTTATGACTCTGTGGTAGCTTCAGCTCTTTTCTACACTATAGTCTGCTGGGGTTCAGGTAGTACCGGACAGGAACAGACTGAACAAGCTGGTCAGGAGGGCTAGTTCTGTCTTGGGAATGCCCTCTGGATTCTGTGGAGGAGATGGGTAAGAGGAGGATGTTGGCCAAGCTGACGTCCATTATGAGCAATATCTCTCACCAATTGCACCAGACAGTGGAGGCTTTGCGTAGCAACTTCAGCGGCAGACTCAGACATCCCCAGTGTGGGAAGGAGTGGTACCGCAAGTTTTTTGTTCCCACTGCTGTGAGACTCTACAACTCTACAGTCTAACATATTCATATTCATATACTGTATTGTAGCTTCTTTTTCTTTTTTTCACATTTAATTTTTTATATCCATATTTTCTAGTGTATATTTTTATATTGGATTTTTATTTTACTTAATCTCTATTATCTATTATCTTCTTCCTTCTCACCTTACACTTCTTGTGCACTTACTCTTCTTTATTTGTTCTTTGTATTGGGAGCTGTGTAACAAGTAAATTTCCCCAATGTGGGATCAATAAAGGTTTATTTTATCTTATTGTATCTTATAGATGAGTTTGAGTGCATCAGTGAAACTCAAAGAAGTGCTGTCAGAAGGCCATATTCCATTACAAGCCTGGACTCCTGGTAGGGTTACACAACATAGAATGGTCACAGCTGAGATATCGGACTAAGATGTATCCACCCTTTTCAAAGCAATTACCAGGCAGCAGTGGCAGCTGAAGGTGACACTGTTGAAGAAGATACAGTAGTGAAACTCTATCTTTTGTTAGTACTGTACAGAGGATGGCAAGGATAAACCCCTGCTGAACTTTCCATACCCTGAAAATCCTATGATGAGGCAGTTCAAAATGAAACAAATATATAGTGATAGCTGTAGATTAGATATAGATATAGTGCTGGAAGATGAGAGTCCCAAATCTGAAAGTACTCAATCAGCTACTGGGGGAGAGCAAAGGACAAGTAGAAACAGCTCTGTCACTAATGATGAAACTAGTCCAGGGGACATCTAGTAGCTGACATGGACAGAAGTGCACAGCACATACAAGTGGAACATGGAACATGAGAAATATGAATCAAGATAATCTGGAAAGTGTAAAGCAGAAAATGGAATATTAAAATATTGCCATGCTTAGTTTCATTGAACTAAATTGAACTGGAATGGGAAATTTTCAGGAAGACAACCAGAAAGTGTTCTACTCTGGAAAGCCCAGAAATAATGGAAAGGCACTACCATTTCTGGAAGGGAAAGAAGAAAGCGTCAAAACAGGACTGCACTGGAACATTAAGAAGACAAAAAATCATGACTACAGAAGCATGCAACTTTGAAAATTCCAGTTTTAAAGATTTTGCATACTTTGGTTCAGTCATCAGTCCAAATGGAGACTGGAGCCAAGAAAATCAGGAGACTGAAATGTGGAAAGGCAGCAATGAAAAAAAATTAGAAAAACTCATCAAGTATAAGGATGTGTCACTGGAGATGAAGACTAAAACCACTCCACACACTTTTATTCCCAGTCATCATGTATGGGTGTGAAAGCTGAACAGTAAATAGAGGTGGTAAGATAAAAACTGATTTGCTTGAAATATGGTGGTGAAGGAGAGTTTTACAGATACCATGGATTGCCAGAAAAGTGAACAAGTGGGTGCTAAAGCAAATCAAGCCTGAACTACTCGTATCTCCAAAGGCAAAAATGTTAAAACTGAGACTCCCGTGCATTGGGCACATCATGAGACGGCAAGATTCTCTAGAAAAGACAATAATGCTGGAAAAAGTGGAAGGCATCAGGAAAAGAGGAGGACCACATATGAGATCAATTGGCTCACCTGAGTTTGCAAGAGGCGAACAGGGCTTTTGAAGACAAGATGTTCTGGAGATGTTCCATTCATAGAGTTTTCATAACTTGGAGGACACTTGACAGCATGTAGCAACAATAAATATTCTTCAATACTAACAGACCAAACAGCGCAAAACAATGAACCCTTATTGCATCATTTCCCAATAATATCACTTGACTATATGTCGGCTTGAATATGATTGTCTTGTCAAAGGCCAGCATGTTGAAAAACAAAGGGTTGAACTTTTTATTGATATATGCATTGCATGTGCAGCCCAATTCTCAGTATGAAACTGGCTCAAACTACAGGATGGTACTTTATTTTATTTTATTTTATTTTATTTTATTTTATTTTATTTTATTTTATTTTTAGACCACCAATCCGGCCACTCTGGATGGTTCACAACAAATATAATAAATATCTTTTTAAAAAACCCTGACATAATTCACTAGGCTAAAGGTGAAGAATGATAGATACAAATTGCAAATAAAGTGGTATCCCGGTTTACAAACACTTCAATTAACATAATTTTCAGTTTACGAAAAGAAGTCCATTGAAAATAATGCCTCCATTTACTTTTTTTGTTTCTGGAAAAGATTGGAAAACCTGGGGTTACAATTATTTTCAAAGCACATTATTTCCCAGGATGCATTGCACCTCCATGTGGTTCTGGTTTATGAAATTTCTGGTTGACGAAGCATCCAGGGGAATGGATAAAGTTCGTGAACCAGGGTACCACCGTAGTTCTGAAAAGGATGTGTCACACAGCTTTTGTACCAGATAAGTCACACACATTACTTTTCAGAAGAATTGCTTCAGACATTCAGCTTTCCATCATTCAATAATATGGAAACCAAAGTGATATTTGCATTTGTTATGATAGGCCTTTACAAAACCTGAAATCTGCTTGCCCCTCTTACTGTCCCTTTGTCTATAGAACTGGGTTAGGAATTATTTCATCCACTACATAAATACGACTTGTTCCACCTTTAGAACTCTAAGGGTGTGAACGACTGTCCTTATGTACTACCAAATTGTTTCCAATTTATTAGCAATCCTAATAGGGTATTTGAGATATGTGAGATGTTCAAGAAGTGGTCTTCCATTGTGTCCTCTGCCCCCTAAAGCTAATTTTCTAAGCAGAAATTTGAATCTAGATCTCTCAGGTTTGACAGTTTACCCAATATAAAATGTCCACTATCCCAAGGATCAGAGCGATCCATACAGTCACCTCATATAAAATAATTAAAATAATTAATGGGTAATCTCTGTTCTGATCAACCAACTGTGTCCTGAAGAACAGGATGTTTGTGCCTGAAACTAAAGAGATTTATTTTCCTTCTGGTGCTTTGATTTAAAAGTGTGGGAAAGGAGGACAAAGCTACAGTACAGGCAGCTATTGCTGTACTGCTGTTTTTTCTTTCAAACTATTTCTCTCAAAGTCCATAAATGAGCACAGCCCTATCACTGAGGGGACTTGGCATAAGCATTGTGGATTATGAGCTATTTAATCTTAAATTGGCCTATGGTATCAGTTTGGTTAGATCACAGGATCAATTTCCGAAGTCAATGCGTTTGCAAATCCAGTTTGTTCACTGCATCTACAGTGGACCCTCGTATAACAAACAGTTTGCATAACATAAAATCTGTACAACATAAAAAAATCCAGAGATAGGGGAAATTTGCTTAACAGAATCGTCAATGGGGCAAATCCGTACAACATAAAAATGGTCGTGATTAGGGATTACTCTGTTTTCAATGAATTCCTATGGGAAATTTGTATAAAGGAGAATTTGCTTAACATAATTTCATTTGGAATGAATTAATTCCTTTATACAAGGTACCACTGTATTCTGGTTGGATCTACAAATTGAATTCAAGCCGTCATTAATTGTTATTAATATTTTTACTGTCAAGAAGGAGAATTGTATTTTTATTTTATTTTATTTTATTGTCATATATGCCAAAATAATTTGCCAGTCTTGGGTACTCTTCCCCTTGCCAGAGTGAGGTAGGTGTACACCTTTGTTCCTTTATCTTAAAGGACAAAATAGCCTGGGCAAAATATTAGTCATAGAGAAAAATATGATTAAAATATATTTAGCCATCTTTAAATCTATGATGAACAATTTCAATATCCTCAGACTGACTAATTGTTTGTTTGCTTTACATTTGGTACACATTTCCCATACACGTTCTTACAAAAGCCTGAAATTTTGATACGGGCTTCTGGGAAATGGCTCATATGATGCAAACTTTTCTGTTTCCCTTAGGTCCTTTCACAGATTGCTGAAACTCTATTTAAACAAGGCTTTGAGCCCAGAGAAAACTGCACATGAATCCTCTTTGCACTCTGATGCAAACCCCATGCACAAAATGCATTTAGTCAGTGTTAAGATGCTTATAGAATTCTTCAAGCCAACAAACCATATGATAACTGCTTTAACACCACATGAGGTCAGCATACTCTCTTGGCATTGTAATGAAGACCAAAGCAAATAAAAATTGACATGTCACTTACAATAGCATGATTGCATTAATTTCAGTGGGAAGTATTTAAGCATTTTAAGATCACTGAGACTTAAGAGAGATGCATTTTTGATAGGATTATGTCCAGGGTGAATGTGTTTTTCTCCATTCTAGTTGTTATGCTTCTTCAAAGGATAGATATTTAAATAGCAAGGGGTCCTAAAAGCTAGAAAGGGTTGTATGTTCATTCTTTACCCAATGATGGCCCACTCAAGCCAAATCGCAGCAGCCTTCAGACCTCTCTACTTCAACCAATTTAAATCCATTCCTAGTGAAACTGAGAGTACCTTTCTTTTTTTAAAAAAAAAAAGGCTTGAACAAAACTCGTCTGGTGCATAAAGGAAAGTACACCCACCAGTTAACAACATCCACATTATCCATTACTTTGACCCGAGGAAACACCTAAGCAAATAACCAGGAAGTGTCTTGTGGCAATCCATCAATTTCATACAGCCCAAGACTCTTGGGGAGGAGGGAAAAGCTACATTATACTAAATATATTAATAACACTAAAAAGGCATTCAAAATCATGGTGAAAGACGGAGTCACATTAACTCAGAACGAAGCCAAGAACAGAAGTGCTGTATGCCCAGCGTTCACTGCATCGCCTGAAGCAAACTTTTCCGAGAGTCGTGCATTTTCCTTGTTAAGGAATGCCCCTGAACTAAGCTTTTCCTGGTGAGGGGAAAGAAAAAGAAAAAAGAGCAAGAGCCCTTATTGAAAAGATTATCTTTGCCATTAATAATCCCCCATGTAACAGTTCCTTATTAGCAAACCCCATGGCAAAACCTGACATATTTACTGCTCGCCGTAAACTTTATGTATCTGCAACAATATTCATAATCAAGAGCCGCTGACCACAGCAGATTGTTCGAGCCTTGCAAATGATCAAGTGAAAGCTTAATTGTACTGAAAAGACCAGCATCTTGACAAGTGAGAAAGCTTTTTACACACACGCTCGGCTCCGCAAAAAGAGATCTTTCCCTAAGATGAAAAAAAAATCTGTAGGAAGGATTGGAAACATAAGAATACATATTTTTTTAAAGAAAGAGAGAGAGAGAGAGAGAGAGGAAAAGGAAAAAAACAGCCTGATATCACAGGCTGAGTTGAGACAGAAACCTGATCTTGTACATGGAACGGGCAACATTTGGGTCTGCTTTATGTGAATTGCTCCAAGCTGTTTTGGTTAGAAATGTATAGATTTTAGGGCAAGGCATACCATATAGGCAGTCTAAGTCACATATACTTTTGGAACACTCTTCGCCATTATTTTTCATCTACCAAAGGTAGGGTCCAAACTTTCTTTCCTTCACTGGGTAAGTTTGTTGCTTCCCCCCCCCCCCCATGGAACTGCAAGAGGCATGTGGGTGTATTGTTCATTTGCTAAACCTTTTTTGTCACTGAAAGCCGTATTTAACTTTCTGTCCTATTATTTTCTTCAGGTTTTTTGAAAGAAACAAACAGTGATTCTCATTTTAGGTTTTGCCCCTTCCATTGATTACCTTTCTAGTGCTTCTGTAGAAATTCAATATATTCACCACCACCACCCCCTTAACTAGAGTACAGAAGCATTTTAAAAAAAACACAGTGCAAAATAATATTTGTAGAAGAAAAGAACCGTGTCAAATATCCCTTTTGTATGGCAGGCCTTTTAATTTAAATAGCTCAGAGAATCAGTTTCATTGGAATTATGTACCTTTGAAATGCACCTCAATGCAATTTGGGTGGACACTTAGATAAAGAATACTTGCCTAAAAAGAGGAACTATTTCTGTTTTTTATCATTGTCTGGGTTTCTGTCCCTCTCCTCCATTCTCCTTAAAAATTGAATATATAAAAAACTTGCACTTTAAGATGATATTTTGGGATTTATAATATAGTACTTAAAATGCACAAGCAGAAAGCTTTACAGTGCAGGAGAAGGTTCTATAAGAGCAGTAATAAAATGCATATGGCTATATTTTAATAACCAAGGCAAATGTTTGGCTTGCATGTTTTCAGGACAGTTTATTGGTATAGAATTGGCAACAGAAAAGATAATTAAATTGTCTTCTTTACCCTGTACACAGAGATGATGATGATGATAATAATAATAATAATAATAATAATAATAATAATAATAATAATAATAATAATAATAATAATAATAATAATAATAATAATAATAATAAATTGTAGAAGTATATGCAATTTTAATTCACAGTTTTATTTAGCTAATGCCTCAAGTGTGTGTGAAAGAGAATGTGTGTGTGTGTGCGTGTGTGTGCGTGCGTGTGTGTGTGTGCTGACATTTGTATTTTATCACATTATTTATCAAACATATACTGTACTGTATTTCTATTTGCCAGTCTGTCTGAAAGAATCTATGTATCTGCACATCTGAGCAATTCTTCAAATATAAGCTTGTACACATATGATATTGTATTGTGCTGACATTTGTAATAAGTAATTTCGTAAATTCAAATGCTATTTTAAATGTCTCATTCATATTTCTCTTCCTTTGACTTTGTCTTGGTCAGAAGGTTTTCTTTCATGCCTATTAGCCAAATAAAAAGTTTCCTGTTCCTACTAGCATTGCTTTATTGCCTCATTTTGCTGCTTGCTTGCTTTTCTTCTATGTTCTTGGTTTTTTATTCTTTCCTATTTTTTCCTGTACTTTATTGATTTTTAAGACTTAGGGAGTTTTCCCTTTATCTCCTAAAAAACATAGACCAGTTCTTGGAGAGGAAAGGAAACAGTGGAGGATTCAGCATATTGTTCGACATTAAAAATGCCCTGACTTAAAATGTAAAATGTTCTGCCAAATAACACAGAGTAACTTTTGACATTTTTTCCACTAAAATAACCAAGAAGCTAAAATGTCAGATTTCTTTGGAAGTTGTAGTATCTGTAATGAAAGAATATATATAAACTTAATAGATACATCATTGATACACACAATACAAGAACTAATTCTTCATAATACTTTGGACTATAAGTTTGTTTTTGTACAAAGCTGCTTGTTTGCCTGTATGTGAAGTTACACACCCTTAAGACAGGTTATTAAACTGCTTAGTGTTGGCTTCTAGGAAGGAAAAAGAAGCTTTTTATATCCAAGCCTAAGGACAAAGGGGGCTCTTAATAATAAGTGCAGGGAATTTTTTAAAATGTTTTCTTTAAATTAAAAATCAAACAGAATTGTTTTAATGAATATCCAAAGTGAGGAGAGTAAGTGAGGCTTTGGCCTAAACTTTTCTGTGACTCTAAGAAAATTCACTTTGTGGTTTTTCCCTGTGAGATCAAAAGAATCTAATTAACTTTTCTATAAGGTAAACAAACTTGAAACTTGAAATATCCTCCTGAATTATCTGGGCAGTGGAGTCAGGGCCTCCATGTGTTGTGTCTTTTGCTTTTTATGTTGCAGACATTTTTCCATACTGTGCAGGAAGCGACAGACCCTATATTTTGGGGCATGGGAGGAGGACAACGCTGTGGGTTGTGGCTCTTTTATAGGCACTACGAATTTAGATATTTGTTGATTAGATTTTTCCCCTGTTTGTTTCTATATTTATAAATATAGCTATATGCACATGAAATGGGTAGAAAACTGCTGAGCAGAAACCATTGGGAAGATTAATAGTGTATTGTTCTGTTAAGATGGATTCATTCCACCTAAATCCCCTTTAAGTAGAGCTTTTTTAAGACAGAAACATTGCAATAGGGAGTGTGGGAAAGTTGGACATTCAGATGGAAAGGGTGGGTAGTGGGGGGGGAATGAGATAAGGGAGTTCTCAATGAACCCCAGGTGCTGGTGCTGAGCAGCCGGTGTTTTGTTTGGTTTTTAATGGAAAAGAGGGAAATGAATGACAGTTTTATGTATGCTTCCTAGCCAACCAAAAATGATTGAAAGCAAGGAGGTTGGAAGATGGATTGAATTTTAGTATAATTTTTTCTCTCCATTTTCATTGGACCTTGTCAAACTGCTCATATCTGCTCAGCATGTATTTGCTGGTCCAAGAAAGGATCCCAGATGTATTCAGAGTGGGTTAAGCTATCTTTTCAATAGTACGTCCTTCTTCTTTATTGCTTCCAAACTGGAGATGGAGATGATTCTCAGGAGCGGGAGGCAGTCGTGTGTTTACAGAGTAGCAGTTAACTGAAAGGAGAAATTGGACTATGAAAAAACAGCCAGCAAGTGAATCAGCCTTGTGTTCTTCCTTCCATTCCGAAGACAGATGTACAGATAGATTAGAGAGCACAGTGACTCCTTTAGAGGCAAACGCTGTAAAACCGAAACAGTGCAAATGTGTTTTGATGCTTAGTTCGTCCACACCCACTATTTCTCTAGTCCATATGAACCCACCACCACTGCTGCCATTTTATCCTAGAACAGCTCTGAGTGCATCTTTAAAGATGCAGGTACTGAGTGTGGGGCCCTGGTCAGGAGATGGTGGGTGTCTGACATGACTTTGATAGGCTGTTTTGGTTGAGAATTCCTTTTCCCCTGATTCTTCCTTTTCCTGGAATCCTGATGCTCCTCTGCCTTCGGAATAGCAAGGTTTTGTTACACTCATGTGAAATATACATAATTATGGTTCTGAAATTCATCAAAAAGCTTTCACTGTTCTTTCTTTTGAGAAAGGCCACATTTCATTGGTAGAGCCCATGCTTTGCTTACTGAAAATCCTGGATGACAGTTGACTAGACTTCAACAGTCTGATGCAAGGCAGATTTCTTTGTTCCTAAAACAATTCTTAACAGCTGGAATCTTCAGTAGACTTGTGGAACATTTCATTGGCAAGGGTATTCATGTTGTAGGGCTGAAAAGTCACATCCGTTCAACACAAGGAGCAGGATTCAAAGAGCTACCCAAAGTTTTGCACCCAAGTGCATTTAAAAACAAACAAACCAGCTATTTTGCATGGGGACAAAAACACCATCCATTACGCCACATGGCAGCCCTACTCTGGAAAACTAAGGGGCTTTCAAAAGCAGTTTATGATATGAGGATGAAGAGATCGGCAGTTCCAAATATATATGTGCATATAATGATACTAGGACAGGCACTCAAATTGAGATGGGAAGTATGACGACTGTGACATTCTGGGGCTTGTAGTCTGAGGAAAAACAAACATTCCCCATCTTTGATCTAAAGTAACTTGGGGCCTTGGAGTCACTGGTGGAAAAAAATGATTTCTTAGGTTATATGGTGTACAGTACAGAAACCTGAAGAACACATGGAAACTGAGAGAACTCCCAGTTCCCAGGAAGTTTAAATCATTTCATTACAGAAAATTGAAATAATTTTGCTAAAATGCAGGCATTGGATTGGATTTTATGTGATGCGTTCATTTAATAAACAGAGTTCATATAGAGCAGAGTCAAATACTGAAATCACATCTCCCTGGTGATTTAACAACGAGACTAGGAAACCTTTTTGAAAAGTATTTTATCTTTCATCTTAAACTCTCAGTATTAGAAGTGAATAGAATTTTATGGCCTTCTGAATAAACTGGTTAAACTGAAGCAGATCAAGAATACAAATAATTCCACTGCCTTCAAAATTATCACCTTCCACTTTCTAATGCCCAGTTGAGGTTTCATAAGTGAATTGTGAATTTTACACAATCCATAGCTGTTATTTTACTCAAAATATGAAAATGTGAACATAACCACTGAACTTGAGCACTATGTCATGCCAATAAGTGCTGGGACTTAGGATAGAATTAAAATGGTTTAAAGGCCAACTGCTTTTCTAAAACTGTGTTTCTGCATGCCAGTGAGAACATTATCTAAAACGGCCTATCAGAGATTTTTCTTTTTTTAATCATCTTTATGGTGTATGTGGTGCCCTCTTCACCTTTGCCTCACTTTTTAATTAAGTCTTGTTCTCACACTAGCAGACAGCTGGAGAGACCTGTTTAATTGTGGTGGGACATGATTTTTCTGAAGACTATTAAAATAGCCTGGGTGTGGACAGCTTACATTTCTTTAATTAAAATATTTTGAAATCCAGAAAGTGTTTTCACATTTATGAGAAAGCCGATTCTTGTCTTGAGAGTATGTTTTGTGCTTACTCAAAAGCCATTTTTGGATAATGTTTTTATGGGAAAACTCCTCTTCCTGCATGCAGAGATAGAAACAGTTACTTTTTTTTTCCACTCCAGGTCTGAATGTCAAAGTTAGCATGGTTTTTCCCTATCTCTGACTAAGGGGGAAAAAACATTGTTCTATAGCAGCTCTGTAATATTTGTCTCCAAAACAGCAATAAGGCCTTCCTTCACAGAGACTTGGTCATCTGTGTTTGAACGTTCCATTAAGCAAACCCAAAACAGAGCAAGGGTCACGATACCAGCATTTTTGTCCATATAAACCGTTGTGGTACACTTTTAGCATTGCAATAATTAACCAGGCCAATGATGACTCAAGGGCCAGATTCCCCACTGGGTGCCTATTTGACCCCTCAAAGATTGCATTCTCAACATTGGCCTGTGCTGGTCCTGAGACAGTCATAGCATATAAATATTCACTTTGACAAAAATATTCCCTCATCACAGCTTTCCTTGTCATATTGCTTTAAACCAGGGTAGGCAAGTTTGGAGGCTCAGGCTCTGGGGGGGGGGCAATTTTCTGCCCCCCAGGAGAAGAAAATCAAAACAAGAGTCTTGCTGGAACTCCTTTCCTTTCATTTATTTGAGTGCAGGGTGTTTTGATAACAGAAATAGCCCTATACCTCTTTTCCCCTACCTTCCCACCTACCCACCCAAAACCTACCTGCTGTTCTTAAAGGCTTCGGTTATCTTATTTTGACAGGCATAATCCAGAGGCACTAATGAACCAGGAAACATGGATTCTAACCTTGACTTGCTCAAGAAAACTCACTGAAGGCTGGCATTGGTAAAAGCACTCTTTCAACTTTAGAGCACACAACATACACACGGTTCAAGGATTGCAGGAGGTTGTCTTGGGAGACCCCATGGGACCTCAAGCTACCCTTTGTCCAGTCCTACATTAGGTCTTAAGGTTTAGAGTCTAATGTGTGTGTGTGTGGGGGGGGTTATCTCCATTTTCAGCAGTTTAAAGCCAAAACAGAAGCAACCCGTACAGTTGGTAACTTCCACTGTAATTATATCCCAAGGCTTGGATTCTATAGCACTTTTATATGAAGCAAATGTGATTGGGTCTGTGCTGCTCCCATAATCTTCTGCTCTCAATTTGACTGTTGCACAACATTCCATATTCATAATAAGCTTCCAGGACAGCAGATACTTTGAAAAAATAGGGACATAAGCACGCACATCTATTCTTTAATGAAGTACTGTACAAACCATATTGTTTGACGGGCCACCAAACATCAGATGTGTGACATGGCTCATTTATTAGTTGGTACAGTCCAAGCACTACTAGGATTGCAGTCTGTGGTGTACACACTGCGAGGGATGGGTATGAAGAAGGATTACAAGTCATGATGGGGATTTGTATTAGCTCCAAGCTTAAAAGGAGGGGACATCCAAATGCCACATGCTGGGGAATGTTATCAAGAGACCGGTATCTGGTTGTCTCCTGTGCTCCCAGAAGCATTTGGTGGGGCCACTGTGAGATACAGGAAGCTGGACTAGATGGGCCCTTGGCCTGATCCAGCAGGGCTCTGCTTAAGTTCTTATGATTGAATATTGGTCCCTATTCCAATAGGTCCATGAAAGCTGTCATGCAATGGTATGGCTTCATTGTTGCGATAACAGATTATGGTACGAGATGCCATCTACACTGCAAAATGAAGTATACTCTGCAATTTCTTAGCTTGGTTTGATTCTTCAACTGCATTAATGAGCCAGTCAAGACAAGACCAAAATATAATTTACTGGGCTGATAAATGCAATTCCACAGGAACCATGTGAACAGTGACGCTCTTCAGGGTAACCTGTTTATGTATGGCTGTTTACATTACATGGGGAATATGGAGAGAGGCTCGAGCATTTTTCACGAAAACCATGCATTATGCTAATATTGTTGCCTATCTGAACTGTGCCTAAACTTGAGTCACAGCAGTAGGAAATGGCTAATGACTGGCAATGTTGACCATGATGAAGACAACAACAATGAAGGCACTTTGGAAACATTTGTAGCCTCCCTAACATGTCCTAAAAGCTATATTAAGTGGAACTGGAACAAAGGTATTCTTTAAATCCCAGTTTCCCCTCCTTTTCAAATCTCATGAAACTCTCCTTCTCTTCCCTGGGTGTCTGCTTTCACATGCTGCCTCCATGCCCTTTGCCATAGCATGCACGAAACAGCTGCACGGAGGTCTTAATCAGAAGAACAAAGATCCCATGCAAGCTTCTTACTGGGAGTAGTCCAGCAAAGCCTTGTGAAGCATCAGGAAAATCCACTGAGTCAGGGTGCAGCCATTTGCTCAAAGAGAGGCATCACAGGAAGAAAGTTGAAAAGCTGTGTTGTGGCTTCCCCTGCCCAGCAAGGGACGTTTGTTCAAATGGCCTTGAAGGCTAGACCTCTTCTGGTACTTTCTGTAGCTTTATCGTTGAAAACAATGCCATTAAACTGATTACTGGGCTGGGGGCCTCCCTTATGAGGAAAGGTTAAAACATTTGGGGGCTCTTTAGTCTGGAAAAAAGGCACCTGAGGGGGTATATGATTGAGACGTGCACAATTATGCAGGGCATGAGTAAAGTGGATAGAGGGATGCTCTTCTCCCTCTCACAAAATACCAGAAATAGGGGACATCCACTAGAACTGAGGATTGGGAGAAAATATTTTTTTGCCCAGCATGGTATTAGTCTCTGGAACTCTCTGCCATAGGGTGTGGTGATGGCATCTAGTCTGGATGCCTTCAAAAGAGGATTGGACAGATTCCTGGGGGGGAAGTCCATCACAGGTTACAAACCATGATGATGTGAACTTTCCAGGCTTAAAAACAGGGTACTTCAAGGGCCAAATGCAGGGGAGTGGTATCAGGAGACAGATATCTAGTCTCATGTGCTTCCCGATGCATTTGGTGGGGCCACTGTGTGATACAGGAAGCTGGACTAGATGGGCCTTTGGCCTGATCCAGCATGGCTCTTCATATGTTCTTATGTTAATTGCAGCTTCCTTGAAAGGAAAATCTACAAGAGCTGAGGGGCTGACACTGTTCCTTAAGCTCAATGGCAGTCTCATTTGATTGTGATCAGTCTTAAGAAGGACATTTTTTTATTTGTGCCTCACAAGCTACAACCTCACCATGTCTGTTGAAGCATGTTAAGGGAACCATCACATACATGGGGGCCTTTTGCTTGGTGATCTACACTATGGGAAATCACTATGCTGAAGATCAACATATGGGATTTTTCTCTGATTGTGCTATATTTATATAGAGAGAGTCTCAGTGTAAAGGCAAAGGTAAAGGTTCCCCCACACGCACACATGCATGCTAGTCATGTCCAACTATAAGGGTGGTGCTCATCTCCATATTCAAGCCGAAGACTCAGTGTTGTGCAAGTCCACAGCCATATGGCCAGCATGGCTGCAAGGAAACACTGTTTTACCTTCCCACTTTTTATCTACTTCCATTTACATGCTTTCGAACTGCTAGGTTGGCAGAAGCTGGGGTTATCAGCCGGAGCTCGATCCGCTGTGTGGCACCTGGGATTCAAACCGCTGAGCTGCCGACTTTGCAGCCCACAGTTTTCGGTAGGCTTAGTACTGTGAGTCAAATATTCCAAATACATTCGAAGGTCAGAAGAAGTTACAGCAAACTGACCAAAAGGCCTCATCACTTCAGAATAGTCTAGCACAGCTTGTGAATGAACATTAGCTTTGATAACCAGGCATAGGATGATGGTAGTAATGATTTAGTTTTGAAATGATTAATGATTAATGATTCAAGTTTTGAAATGTATTAGCTTTTTTAACGACTGTATTTTACTAGTTTTAAAAACACTGTACACTCTTTGGGTACAGCTCAGATATGTAAATTGATTAAACAACTGGACATTTTAATGAACTGCAAGCATGTATCTAAAGTAAAATATTCTCTATAATTTATATAACCATTTTTATTTGCAAAAAGAGTATGGTAAACTAATTCTGAGTATTCACTACCTAGAAAACCTTGGAAAGAATTGCCATATCTCAGAAATCAACTTGAGGAGGAGGAGGAGGGGGGGGGTAAAAATAACAGGCCCAGTCAATCTAATTATTAGACATGGGCACGACCAGAAAAAATGACGTTTCGAGTTTTCGTTTGTCGGAACGGGTCTGTTTCGGGTCGTTTCTGTTTGTTGCAAAAATTTTCAAAAATTTGTCGTTTCCGTTTGTCGTTTGTCATTTGTTGTTTCCACCACGATTTAGCGCGATTTGACTTCCCAGAGCATAGGGGCGTCCCGCAATCAGGGCCGGTGCTAGATGTTTTTGCGCCCTAGGTGGCAGGCGGGGTGGGGGGCGGAAGAGCGGGCGGGCGGGCGAGTGGGCGGGCAGCGGCGCGGGGGCGGGCAAGTGGGCAGTTAGGATATCACTTACGATAGAGGTTCTGTTCTTGGCTTGCACCCCAAATGTGTGTGTGTGCAAGCAAATTGAAGTTGGGAAAATAGAAAATAAATGGTAGTATATAATATATTTTTAAAATAAATCCACACCTCCCAGTCCCAGTCAAACCTCCCCCTTTATCCAATATCAGAAAAAAATCCTCACAAACTGCCAGAGAAGAAATAAAGAATAAACTGCTATTCCCTTCAGCAGACAAAGCTGCAGGGAATCAAAGAAATTATTTTCTAAATTCAGTTCCCTCCCTGCCTGCCTAACCTAAATCCTAAAGCCTCCAGCCTCCCTCTTCAATCTCGATCCGATCACAACAGCACCAGCAGCCAGCCCTCCTCCCTCAACGACATCGATACACCCAACTGCGATTTCTGCAAGGTGCCTCGGCTTTTTATGCCCTCTGAGACATCCAAAGTGTCAGTCAAAAACCTGGCGATGCCATTGGTGGAATGGTTCAAAAAAAATTGCATGGTCCCATCCCATGCCCAGCCCAAATGGGCAGGTCTAAAAAAATAATAAAATAAAATAAAATCAATACGACATTTTATTGCTATAAAAAAAACCACTGCTGCTACTATTAAAATTCAGGCATCTAAAATAAATAAATTTCACATGTTTCTGTGGTGATTTGGTGTGTTTTTTGACCACGATTTCAAAAGAAAAATTGCAGTCGCCATTTTGGATCCCCCCCCACCGCATGGCATGGCAAGACGATGAGGATGACCCCCCCCCAGCCTGGTGCAAACAGCCCAGGACAGGAGAAAAGGGGGGGGAAGGCCAGGGACCCCCCAGAAACCACCCCTCTGGTAGGTGGCAAAGCCTCAGACAGGCATATTTTCGCTTGCTTTTTTGGCCGGGAGTCGGGTTTTTTTAAAAAAACTTTTAAAAACTTTTTCTGTGCTTCGCATTGTGCCATCGCCGCGATGTCACAAACGGAAACGAAAAACCCGACCAAATTTTTCTTTTTTCGGTTCGAGTTTAAGTTCTGACGGCTTAATTATCGTTACCGTTTCCGTTACGTAACGGAAACGATAACCGAAAACGGAAACGACAATTGCACCGAGTCGTGCCCATGTCTACAAATTATAAAAACATACTTACATTATACAACAGATACAGGTTTTAATAAAAAACCTAAGTATCTGTTAAATATCAGTGCAGTATTATGCTGTTCTTTTTACTGGCATTTTTGTAGTTCTGGTGGTGTTATTTCTATGATTATAAGTAATTGTAATATTGTAATATTGAGCTAAATTTCTTGACATTGTTCCCAAAACTCCAATGATTATGGGAACCACTGAAGTGTGTTTCATCCACAATCAAGATATTTTGATTTTCAGGTCTCTGTATTTTGTTAATTTTTTCAGTTCTTTAGCCCTTGCATCCCCTTGAATTGTAATGTCAATAATCAAGACATTTCTTCATTCTATTACTACTCCTGGTGTGTTATATTCAATGTGCCTATCAGCTTGAGCCCCACAAAATCTTGACTTTGTCATTTTCTGACACCTTCTCTAACTGATGTTTCCAGGGGTAATTGGAGGCAGGCAAATTATATTTTTTGCCTAATGACCAGTGCACTCATTTTACTACTCTATCATATCTGATATTATAATTCCTTTATTCAGTCTTTGGACATTCACAGATGAGGTGTGACACAGTGTCATCTCTTTCTTGGCAGATTCGACATTTGCTGTTGGCACTAATTCCTTGAATTTTAGCTTTCATCACATTGGTTTGGAGTGCTTATTCTTGGCAACACAAATCAAGCCTTCAGTTTCTTAATAGTCCCCAGTTTTAGCCAAGCCCATGTTGAAATATTGTTATTATTCCATCAATATTTCACAAGTGATGTCCATGTAGTGTTTTATTTTTCCAACTGTTTAATTTATTTTTGGATTGTTGTTTCTTATATTGAGTCTTTGTTGCTTTTGTTTTCAAAGTGTTCCCCATGTTCACTACTTTAATTAATTTGTCTCTCCTTGTACTAATACAATCATTTGGTCGTATTTTCACCCTTCTATTACCTGTTTATTTGCAGTAATCCATGGCCTCCAATTTTTCATGGTAAATATAATCTGTCCACATCACTCACATTATGCTGATATTTCCAAGATAAAAATGGCTCCCAATCAAATTAGTATCCCCTGTATATGAAATATTGTGATACTTTTCCTTATGCCATTGCTGACCTGAACTCACAACATACCAAACTTCAGCAGCTTCAGTGGGACCAAAGAAATGTGTATATATTCAGCACCTTCCAAATTTATTACTTGCTAGTCACACAGACCTCAAATATCCAGTTCATAGTTGCAATTTTACTACTTCATATATTTAGTGTTTGCACTTGAAAAGATCCCAATGTCCTTCACAAATCATATCTTTCATTTGAACAAGGGGAAGTGAAGCTGTGCTCCATAAACATTGTTTATTTCATATAAAGTGTGTCCCCGGGTTCTGTGAAGGACCAGAGAAACTTCATATCCCATCAAAAGTTGAATGACATGACTCCAGTCCACTTCCCTGTCAGGCCTTGAAAATTGCCTCACACTTGTCTCACTGCTCTGGTAACAATATAATGCTGCAGGTGTATGGTTATAGGTTGGTCCTTGGTGCCAACGCTGCTTCGGTGAAATTGCATTCTTATGTTGAGCGGGGGAGTGCTCGAGAAATGTGGACCAAGCTAAGTTTTCCTGCTGAGACATTTTAAATGTACCTCTTAATGCTCTGTGAGAGTTACTTTTTTAATATGCTGTAACCATTTATGGGCAAGTTTGTCATTTCCTAAGGAACAGCTTAAGTAAGCAGAGTGCTTTCTACCTCTGGATCAATTTAAGCAGTCACTATGTAGATAAAGTTCCTTGCGTGGTGTGCATAGATAGGTCTGCTGATGAAACACACAAACAGCCAGACAGATAAATTTGCACTGCATAAATGTTCAGAACCAGATACTGAAAACTCCCAATCTGTTGTCTTTCAAAACAAGTAACATCAAGAGTTAAGCGACTACATTCATACACTGCCTTTTGGGGGGGGGGGTTGTGTTGGCTCCCTGACAAAAAAAAAGAATTAACAATGATCAGATAGAAGCATTCTCTCTCTCTCTCTCTCTCTCTCTCTCTCTCTCTCTCTCTCTCTCTCTCTCTCTGTGTGTTTAAGCAGGTTAGGTAGCCCCACTCAACTATTATTTCTACCTGAACTGGTAAACCTGCCCTTAGAGAGAAGGGGGATGTGAAAGAGCAGAAGAATCTATGGCCGTTACCCCACGTCCACTTTGTACCGCAACAAACTAAAATGTGTAATAAGTCTTGTTGCGGTCGTGTATTTGTTGCTGTTCCTGTGTCACCAAGTACACACTTTATTGTTATGTAACTTCTGTGACCCCACGGACGGGGTCTGCATCAAAGTGCATTTTGTTTTTATTTATTTTTTTAAAAAATTAAAACCTAATAGATAGGTATATCAGTATATCGATTTTCATTTGTCATTTGTCGAACTTCAAATACTACTTTTTTGGCTTCTTTCCATGCATAGCGGCTTCTCATACTGTGAATTTACTGTCATGTGGCTGCTCCACGTAGTGCCACTAGGTGGCCCTATGGTGATGGAACAGTTATGCTGCGGATTAAACGGTACCCCATGGCACGTGTACTGGTTTAAAATCTGCAAGGGAACAGTGACAAGGAGTCCACCACCCCAAGGCCAGGTACAAGGAAGATGCGCTGAGTCGCGCTTCGGCGGGCATGGTTGCCCTTTATTTTGCTTTTCCAGGAGTAAGGGTGTGTTCCCTGTTTTGGGATAAAGCTGGTAAGCTCACCTTGAGTTCTCTGTGGGAGCAACGTGTCATTTGAACTTGCAACCACATTCCTATCTGTGACCTTGGCTCTGTTTCCTGATTTCGGACTGGCTTCCTGGACCACGGCTTGATCTGTTCCCTTGGATTTGGCATCTAGTTTCTGTGAGATATTCTGGTTTTGACTTGGACTGTTAATTGCTGGGAGTTGGATTCTGTTATTTATCTGGCACTTGATTGTTAGCAACGGACTTGAACTTGCCTGGCTTTCCACTAAAGATCCTGGCAAAGAACTGAACCCTGTTTGTGTGTGTGCTCTGTGTGCGGGGCTTGACACCCAGCAAAGTTCTGGGTCTGCCAGTGCAATGTCTCAGCTAAGCGGGGCAGTTCAGGGGCCATGGTGCATTGAAATCTGTTCCCTCCATAATGGATTAATTGGATTTCAATGCATTCCTATGGCAAACTGCTGCTCTA
This sequence comes from Phrynocephalus guinanensis, assembly GCA_037367245.1. Classification (NCBI taxonomy): domain Eukaryota; kingdom Metazoa; phylum Chordata; class Lepidosauria; order Squamata; family Agamidae; genus Phrynocephalus; species Phrynocephalus guinanensis. The sequence goes on along the minus strand of CM074732.1, from coordinate 131,773,582 downwards.
CTTACAATTTTTTTAACTTATATGAGCATGTGCTCAGAATGGATAAATTCGTAAGTAGAGGTTTTAGTGTAGTAGCCCTCAGGCACTTTGGGCCAGAAAAAGTAGACCTTGGCCTGTTCAAAGTTGAACAGCCCTGGCCTATAACAAAAGCTGTTGTTTCTTATTATTTTGTAGAAGTGGATACTAAAATATTGCACTTAATTCAATGATAACTTAAGTTGGTTATTTCCTAACATAACGGGGCTGATTTAATTTGTGTTGCATTTAACTTGAAGGTTTTGCATCAATGTTTCTCCAGTGATAAGGCTCTCACGTATGAGAGAGTGCAGGGAGAGAAATATGTTGCCAGGTAACAGGGTCATCAATGAACTGTGTAAAAAGTTCTTAGCTCTAAGATCCGCATAGCCCAGCCTGATGGACTCTTAAATTAAACACAGTGTAAAAGGAAGGATATGAGACTTTAAAGGAGAGAGAGGTAAAACAAAGTATTTTGGTGAGCTAGGTAAGAAAGGGGCTTTTCAAAAATTATTGCATCTTTTTTTCCTCCAAAGCTGAAAAAACATGCAAAGGGGGAGGGGAGGTAAAATGTGGAATCATAAGTAAGATTTTTCACCTGCATTCTGGTAAAACTTTTGGTATAGTAATGTAAATTAAAATACCAATTTTTACACCTTCTTTTCAACATAAATATAATTTAATTATTTTTAGCTCTTTAATGAGTAACTTAATATGTAACTAACTGTCCAATCTAAGCTACCAGGTATAATATGTCTACTAAATATCTTCAAAAAACACTGCATAGCTTTATTGCTAATATCAACTAAATGCTATTGACGGGTCTAGACATATTAATAATTCAGAGTAAAATCATTACAGTGATTGGGTGTTTAGTTAGTCAGCTGATTTCCATTTCCCTATCCTAACTTGAACTGAGAGTTGTTAGCCTTGTAGTATGAGGTGAAGTCTCTTCTCTGGGCTTCTGTTTTGGGGGATGGAAAGCTACCAACCTACTAATGTGTAGGTAGCCTGCACAATTACTTGTAAACTAGCCAGTTGCATATTTACCTTTACCAACCTGGCAATGCAACTAGTAAATGTTCAAGACTTCAAGATATTCCATTTCCATGTGTTCAGAAGTACCTTTTGTCTTTTTCATCACCTTGTGTAGCTACTGCTGGAAATCATATATATTTTAAATTCATAATTTTGTCTCAGCTTTGCTGTCCACCCCACATGCCATTTTTGCAGTTGTTGCTGAAGCCTTATGACACCCAAAGGGTCTCCCTCTAACTCTCAAGCTTTAGTCCAAAAGTTTCAGGGATCCTATTGACCTAGCAACCATACAGAATAATCCGCTCCAACCCAGTTCCAACTGTTCTGAATACAATCCTCAAAATCCACAGGTACATGGTTAAGGTTCCTGGTCCTCAGCACCCAGTTCCCTGAGATTTCTAGGCCGAAGCAACTAGAAGCATATGCTTGGCATGTTACACCTCTTTATCAACACCTGAAAAATCATATATGTGGCTGTAAATCTCAACTCTGGGTTTCTGTCTTGGGCTTTGGTCCTGAAATCTCAAGGCACAGCTAATCTGGTGTTAGAGTTCATCCTGATATAGCTCTGCCTTTGGGTTTGGAAAGTACGTTTTTTTTTTCTTTTCAATAACACAGTTGTTTCCCACTATGTGTTGTAAATATCAGACTACAAATCGCTCCACACAGGGTCGGACACGACTGAATGACTGAACAACAACAACACATTTATCCTTGTACCTCCAAATTCTCTCTCACACATGGGCAAGGAAACATTATTACAGTAATTTGTTCTTCTTCTTCAAGTGTCATGTCCTTGTAGAACGTTGGCAATCAATAGCCTGAACTGGTTTCTATAAAGTTATTCTAAACAATCTGATATCACGACTGTCCAAGCCCAGTTCTTTAAGAATATTAATAAGTGTATCATATTTAACTGAGTCAAATGCTTTTTCATAGTCAATGAAGCAAGCAAAAACATCAATATTGGCATCAAGACATTGCTGAACTAGTATTTGAAGACTAAATAATGCATCACAAGTTCCAAATCCTTTCCTGAAACCAAAGTGGGTATCTCCAATGCTCTCTTCACACTTCTGATATATTCTTAAATGCAGAACTTTTAAAAATAACTTCAGGATGTGACTCATCAAACTGACTGTCCAGTATTCATTACAACTTTTTGCATTAGGTTTCTTTGGAAGTGGTCTAAAAGTGGATTTGAGCCACTCCTGTGGGATGGTTCCCTTTCTATAGATGCTGTTGTATAGATCAGCCAAAAGGCAAAGTAATTGTTCTTCCTTAAGCAATTTCAAAACTTCCACATCTATTTCATCAGGGCCTGGGGCTTTGCCACATTTCAATAGTTTAATGGCATGTTCTACCTCTTCCCTCATGATATCTACAGCATCATCTAACTTTATACCATGGTCAATACTAATTAGTTGTTGCAGATGAATATTTCATCTTCCCAGCAATATCACAAAAGCATGCTCTTGTTTCTCATATTTTGGCTTCAGAATCTCAAGGAATGGGAAGTAGCTGACCTGGCAAGTGTAACTCTAAATTATCTTTAATTTGGCACCAATGGAGTACACCACTGTTACATCTCTTCATCATCATCTACATAAAAAGGCATTACAGAAGGGATCTGCGGAATCACTATGTAGCAAGAACACAGCTTGAATTGCTGAGAAACTCAGATTTTTAAAGCACTCAAAACTCAGGACTATAAAGATATAATTTTGAAACTATAGATTTCATCTGCAAACATCTCCATTGTCCATCTGTACTTTCTGTAACCTGCAGGAAGAATAAGAGATTGCTATCAGGACTTGGGCAGACAGTCTATATGAACTGGCTTATTTTTCATCCTTCCTCTCAACATATTTGAGCAGATAAAATCCAACGAGAGCTTTTTAAAAAAAGAAAGAAAGAAATCCTCTGTTTCCTAACTTTTTTAATAGCTTTAAGCCTGGGTGGGTCAGTGTCAGTGTTTCACATGAGATGGCAATCTTGTGACCTCTACTGAGCTGTAGCACTTGTTTTAAAGACAGTGGAGTCCCATGGATGTTCATGGATCAAATGTTATTTCAAATCCCAAATTTGAGCTGGATGTTGTTTGTATGTTTGCAGCAATCTCAAACAATAAAAACTTTTGCCCACAGAGTTAGTTAGTTTGTTTGTTTGTTGGATTTTTACACCGCCCATCTGGCAGCGAGGTCACTCTGGGTGGTTTACAACAATTAATACATACAAATAATTCATACAATAAAAACATAAAATACAGTGACAAAATAAAATAGAAATAAAAGTAAAATTAACAATGTGACATAAAATAATGTAGTATTATTGGCAGGTTAATCGGTTAAAATCATGATTTAATGAGTGAACACTAAAATTGCATTATGTTTGAGGGCATGCCTGATTAAATAGCCAAATTTTAATAGTTTTTTAAAGGCAGCCAGAGGCGGGCAGGCAGATGTCTGGTGGAAGGTTATTCCACAGGCGAGGGGCAATGGCAGAAAAGGCCCTATTTCTAGTATTTTTTATTTCAGGCCTCTTGTGGTGTTAGTTGTTCAAACACCTAGCCTGGGAGGATTGGGTATTATGGGTGGTTTTCAATGGGAGAAGGCACTCTAATATAACAATTACCACATCTGATAATAATAGTTCCCTTAAAGTGAGAAAGGTCAAAACTGATCATTAAGGAATCACCCTAAGCAACTTAAAGAAAGGGTGGGGCAAAAATGAAATAATCCATCTTAGCTTAATTTGATGAGGTCACCATTAAGCCATTTTATTTCTGTCCAAAATTAGGAGCTACTTATGATGTGCGTCCTGAATTTCTGTGCTGTGCTTTGCTGTTGAATTTTGTTTTATAAAAATGTGAACAGGAATGTACCACCTGAGAATCAAAATAAATATACTTGCCTCAATAAATTATCTTATAACCTATTTCATTCATTCTAGAAACCAACCTTCTCCAACTCACTACCCTTCAGATGTGTTGAGCAGCTGTAACTTCCCAATACCCCCAGACGAAGAGTCATAGTCCAACTCCACAGCCTGGGAACTTTATTTATGATGTGCTGTTGTTATGCGATTCTGGGAGTGCTAGTCCAAAAATCTAACTTCTGCAGACCGTGTAGACATCTGGAAGGCACGAAGTTGGAGAAGACTTCTATCAGCCCTTTCATAGTGGGAAAGCAACATCTGCTGAATGCAGACATGTCTGTGCAATGAATGGGTTCCAATCCCCATAAAATACAAAAGATCTTATAGTCCAGAGGTAGAGATGAAAGAAAGGAGGTAAGTATGGACACCCTCTGCAGAGAAAAGCTGATGCTCCATCTCTCTTCACCTGGGAAAGGGAAAGGTGCCATAACTGGTAGGGTAAAAGACTAGGCTTTGAAGCTCTGCATCCAAGCAATCAGGATTGGCAATACATTGGGCAAGTTCTTATTGTTTGGATTCCACTAAATATGGAGAGCCGAGATGTGGCTCTGATACTTCTCTAACCTATTTTTGCCATATAGGTTCATCAGTGCAGCAACTACTCCAATGTGTTCAAATGTTCAGCTGTTAAATCAGTATCAGCCTCTGAAAGAGGAGGCTGGTGGCTGCCATTCAGATGAACACGGAGATCAAAAGTTCTAATCTGGTTCTGATGACTTTCTTCAAATGCCAAGTTAAACAGGACTGAGGGAGTGTGAATCACCTTGTCTTGACCCCCATATCTATTTTAAATATTGCCTTGGCAATCCCCAGGGTGGAGAAGGGACAACACAACAGTGTCTCTAAGCGCTTAAGGGCAAATGACTAGTATGGTTGCTTAGTTAAGTGAGAAGGAACCTGCCATTCAAATGAGGTCCAGGGCCTAAAGATCTACTCTATCCTGCCTACTCTTTTGACGCAAACTTAACTCCCATCACCAGTGGCATTGCTATGATGTTAAGAGATGTAGTTAAATAGAAGAAAGGGTAGTCAAATTCATGGAATAGGCCTCTTGGCTTCATGTCCCACTTGCAGATCCCAGAAGAATCTAGTTGGCCACTGTGCAAAACAAGGTATTGAGCTACCCTGCAGGTGAGGTACCACTTTCAGCTCAAGGACCAAATTCAACTGTTGAGAAGTTCTTGGGTATCCCATTCCAGGAGTTTCAGAGAATCATAGAATAATGGACTTGGAAGGGACCTATAAGGCCATTGGAGTCCCATCCCCTGCTCAAAGCAAGAATCAAAATCGAAGAATGTCTGACCAATGGTTGTCTAGTTTTCTCTTGAGTTGATGTGGCCAAGAGCAAGAGTGGGGGGGATATCAGCAAACGTCAGCTTATTTTTTTTAAAACTGGGGTTAACTTACGGCTTAAAAGAAAAGAAATGTCAGCCTTTCAGAATAGAGAAAAACCCTGCCAAAGGATGGAAAGCCATCAAATGATGGCATCATTTTGGCCATCTGGAGAATCTCAGAGCACTGGATTGGGGCCACACTAAGAGAGGACGTGGACCC